>JAKTRQ010000007.1:0-363908 GCA_030579775.1 Starmerella cellae
CTGCGATCCAGCGGGCTGAGCCGCCGCTGCGGCCGCCGCCGGGGCGTCAGGTTGGCCAGCAGGTGCGCTGTCTTGCCTAGCGGCAGACTCCGGATGTCTGGTTGGGGCGGACTGAGACATCGTCTATGTTTCCACTTGGCTAATAAAGTCCAAGCAGATAACTCTCTAAATGAAAAAAGTTATGAAATTTCAGCTTTACGCTGAGCGCCTGACTAATCATAAAGTACGAAACTAGGGGGGGGCGGGGGATCGATGGGAGGGACTCTAAATCTTCTGAAACCTAGTGCTGAAAACCAATCTTCTATGACTTGATTACTACTGATAGAACCGCTTTACTAGGCTAGTCGTGGTGGACCAGACATAACCTCTTCAGGGTGAATGGTCAGTGGCCCAGTGAGCACACACAGAGGGCACACACTCGGTGGACACCCACAGTGGTTGGACCCACAGTGGTTGGACACCCAGTGGTTGGACATCCACGGCCTACTATGGGTGTCCCTGATCCCTCGTCCCACTTGATTCGGACAAACATTAAATTTACGAGAAAACCTAGAATTCTTTTTATTTTATTTTGTTTTATTTTATTTGAGAAAATTCAAAGCTTGTACGGAAAAATATAACTACTGTAAAATAAATATGACAGAAGCAGATACGAACCAAGATATATCAGCTAGAGACCAGTCTAGATCAACAATCTAGATCAGCGAGAGAGTGTAGAGATCAAAGGAGAGAACGAGAGATATCAACATACAACTTATGCGTCTTGGACTCTGCATATATGGAAACAAGTTCCTGTTTGGGAAGCGGAATGCCCTTCTATGTAATCATAATAATATTCGTCTCTATTTCAAAATATTGCTTATTCTCTCGTCAGCAGCAGCACAATCACTTGTGAATTCATGTTGACAGAGAAGACTGCTTATCGATTTTTAGTGTAATACTGGATCCGGACTAATGTCACCCTCCATTCTATGACATCTGACCCTGCAGAGCCACTGGCATTCTTACGTGCTGGGGACGGACAACTACTCGCTTAGGCAGTTAGGGTGATCAATCGTAAGAGCGGATAAAACTAGGGTACGGCCCGTCAGGTACACAGTGATCGCTAAAAAAAAAATTGAACCGCCGCCGGCTGCTGAGATCTCAAGATACCTCTCAAAATGAAAACATGGGGAGCGGCGTTTCTGTGAAAACATGTGATTTGGCGTGAAATTTTTATTTTATCAAGTGTCAAGCCGGTATGGAAATCAGGAATGTGGATGACAGCTTGACATGTGATGTCTCTGTATGTATATGTAACCCGTGCAGCTTGCCACATTCTTTTTTAGTCCGAACTGCATAACATAATAATCACCCTCCAAATGATACATTCGCATGACATGGGCAGAAAAACACACAGCATCGCTCGCACAAGTGTCAGAAACAAAAAGGAATGCGTTTAAAATGCATCAAATTCCGACTCGCTATTATGACTGCATACAAAATAATGCTATACATATCCAAGTTACAGGTTGACGCAGCATTAATTGCATAAATAAAAATTATAACACCACTGACCAGAAATAATCTGCTGGATGCAAATAGAAAGGCTGTGGACACCAATATGGCTAGATTTAATTCCCGAAATGAATCAAGATCTACGAGGGCTACAAAGCCCTTCCACCACAATTCAGGCTCCGCAGGACTTAGAATATCACCCTAGTGGCGGTGGTCTCATGTTGTGTAAGAGATACGGAATATGCGGATGCCTCAGGTGTAGCGAACCCACCCCCACAAACATATGTTAATTAAAAATTTATCGCATTTCGCGTAGCTGAGAAAATGCGAATTTGGAGTAAATTACTAAAGATTCAAATTCTCGTAGCTAAAGAATGCCTTGCAGATCTTACGTATTGGTTATACAGATCTTTCATTATTTTAATCAATCTGACATATTCGGCGGTGTAAAGTCTTTCCGATGATGGTTTAGACCAGAAAATGCTAGGGTATTTAGGGCGAGGTCAAATGGGGCGGTTGGTCCATTTGAACATTTTTGGTACCCCACCCGGTCCATTGCAGAAAACCGAATACGGGGGGCGAAACCCAAAAACACTCAACACATCGTGGCAAGCTTTCTAGTTAATTTAGGAACAATAAAACGCGTTATTTTTTCCCTTTTTCTAAGTTTTCCACTTTTTAAAGGCCCAGAGTCATACGGTAATGCGCTGATATCATTGCCCAGGGACACTCATCTACCACGATACCGCTAGTATTCTGCGAAAGATAAACGAATTTTCTGCAGGGTACGCTATTTCACAGAGCCACGTGCTGGGTTGGGGAGAATCCATTCTTGAGATATTAAGGGCTAGGTTATTAAGGGAAGAGGAGCTCACTACATTCAGTGGGTTTAACGTAGGCGTAGTCAAGCGGGGCAGGGGTTATTGTGCCACGGGGGGCAAAGCTGCCCCACTGAGTGCAGTGTTTCTGTCTCTGCAACATGGAATACATCTAAGCAAGATCAATTTAAGCATGTGGAGGTTATCGCACCCTAGCCCAGAATAGCTCGCTCACCATACTGATCTACGTTGCGCACCCCGGAAATCCCTGTTTGGCGTTAGCATATAATCCCCAGAAACCACGCAAAAAGTACCGTCGATTCCGTTTCAGAGGCGTCACTTAGAACGCTCCCCCACTGCAATTGCCACCGTATTGCGGCTTCAATTGCATTCCTGTTTAATTTGTCTTTCCTGCTGACTTTTGCATCAGCAACTCGTGCTGCTTCAGTTCAGCCTGACTGAATTCGTTGCGCACAGTCTAAATCACCACCTAGAAAGATTGCCTACACTTCTAGTTGGAATCTCGACTGCTCGACGCAATTGTTTAAGAACAAGTTTTCTGGCTAGCTCGAACTTGTTTACGCATCCCACCAAAGTCGTCATTTTGCCGAAAGGCTTAGGCAATTCCCGTAACCAGCACTCCCGCTTTTAAGAGTCCCGTCTCACTCCTTTTTTTTTGAGAAGCTGTTAAGCGAAAGAGTCTCGTTACTTGACATTTGGATTTTGCATGCCATCAAACTCGATCTTAGGCAAACGTTCCGCAGGTACAGGTCAAAAAGAATCCGACGATTTTATGCTCGACGCACTACGCAGATTGTCCGCGACTCCGCGAAACAAGTCCCGCAACAACAACAACAATAGCAACAATAATTCGGACCGTGTCAGTAAGCACGGCAACCCGTTGTCCGCTGCTAACCAATCGGGAATGAATAGCAGCAGCAGTGCAAGTAGCTCTGGAAGCAGCAGCACTTCGGGAAGGTCCTCGTCCGGTTGCGATATCAACAGCAAAGACCAACGCATTGCCTCGCAGCTTCAGAACTACATGAATCAGTTCCCTGGAATCCCGCAATGGAAGCTGATGAAGCCAGGTTTTTTGCCACAGTCGCCGCCTCAGGAGCAGCACTTGGCTTCTTACGGCCAAAGTCGCAGCAACCAGCAGCAATCTAGCCGCTCAAAGCAGTATCAGAACCAGGATCAGTATCAGGCCGCGCCAATGCCTCAGCAACCAACAATGGATGCGTATGGCGAGAAGAGACGACGAGTTACGCACGACAGATCGCGTCGTGGAAACGTGGGAAAGTCCTTAATCCATGATCAGCCTTCGAGCCACGGCACTGACAAAAAGGTCTATTCGAAGGCCCCACAGTACCACAACATTGACACACAGCTCGCTTATGGAGAGCCTGCGCACATGGAGTCTACACGCAGGGGTCTGTTGCCCGATATGATGGACTCTGATCTGCAACAGCAGCAACATCGACAACAGCAGCAGCATCAGCAGCACCAACTACAACAGCAGCAACAACAGCAGCAACAGCAGCAACAACAACAGCATGTTCCTCAGCAGCAAGTATATGTGTCGTATCAGCCACCAACACCGCAGACTCCTGTTGGTGCGCAGACACAAGCAATGCCCATGTATGTGTCGCCTCCTCAGAGCAGACCTGGCGTACCAATGTACTACAATCCCGCGTCCGACCCGGCGATCAACCAAGCTGCCTATGCAAACACGTCACAGATGATGTCTCAGAGCTCTGCGGCGCTGTCGGGAATGCAAACTACCATACCACCAAGCCATAATAACCCGATGATCGTGCCGCCGCAGCAATTAGCACCGGCCACGGTAATGCTGTCCAAACCCCAGGTGGTGTCGTCGCTCGTAACTCCGCCTCGTCCTCGGTGGAAGCCCCAGGAAGTGAGTCTGACTCGCATCGTTGATGGCCGACTAACGCCGGAGGCTTCGTTGGAGTGCGATGACCAGCACGGACACTACATCGTGAAGATTGGTGAGCGCTTTGCCTGGCGCTACCTCATTATCAAGCTCCTTGGCCAGGGCACGTTTGGCAAGGTTGTACAGGCCTGGGACGAGCGTACACAGCAGCATTGCGCGATCAAAATCATCAGAGCCGTGCCGAAGTATCGCGATGCTTCGAAGATCGAGTTACGAGTATTGTCGATGCTCAATAGCTGCGATCCTCATGGCCAGTCACGCTGTGTGCGCATGCGCGAGTGCTTCGACTACCGTAATCACGTTTGCATTGTGACCGATTTACATGACATCTCCGTGTACGACTTCTTGCATGATAATAGATTTGCGCCGTTCCCGGGCCGACATATCGCCCATTTTGCGCAGCAGATCCTGCGAAGTGTCGCCCACATCCACTCCATGGGACTAGTCCACACCGATCTTAAACCAGAAAATGTGTTATTATCAAGCTCGGCGAGCGCGCCGGGTGTGTTCGTCTTGGGCGGCAATGACAGCAGTTGCCCCCCCAGTAACCCAACGTCGCCATTTTTGAAATCAGTTAAGACCTCGTCGTCCTCGGCAAATTCTGCAGCATCGATGTCGCGTCCATCGACGTCCTCGGTTTCGCCACTGTCGTCGTCGACGAAGCTCTCACTCAAATCTAAATCACCGGCTAAATCAGTGAGCCGCAAGGAACTGAAGTGCACAGACGTCACTCTGATCGACTTCGGATCCGCTGTGTTTGAGGACGAGTATCACCCCAATGTTGTGTCCACGCGTCATTATCGTGCTCCCGAAATCATTCTTGGCGTGGGATGGAGCTATCCCTGTGATCTTTGGTCCATCGGCTGCTTGCTAGTCGAACTGTGCACGGGAAATGTGCTGTTCGAAACGAAGGATGACGACCTTGAGCATCTTCATCTTATGCAAAAGACTCTGAACATGACCTTTGATCAGAATCTGCTGAGCCAAGCGGCTTCAACGAGCACGGGCGCCGCGTTCGTCGACTCGCCTTGGCGCCCATCACTCAAGTCACTTAAATCACAGAACAAACTCGACAAAGTCAACAAGATGCGCACTGTCGTCGATCTCGTGCGTTCTTATGCACCATACCGTCAAGAAAAAGAATTCTGGGATGGATTCCTTGATCTTGTGGGCCAACTCATGGAGCCGAACCCGGCAAATCGCATCACAGCGGCAGAAGCTCTCCAGCATCCGTGGATTCTCGCGGCGACATAATTCAGATGACTGATTGAAGCGAATCATTGCAGCTTCCTCCCCTCCTCCCTCTTCATTGAGATAATGTCACATCCAAGCTCTTCATCGCATATTAATTTTATTTATGGACTTTCTTTCTCATTATTTGACGACGATTCATTTTAATGTTCTTAAAACGATATATTCATCAATCTATTTATTAATTTATTTCCAAAAAAAATGCTCCATTGTCTACTGCTCTCACATTCTAGCTTAGCTCATTTCAGACGATGATGAATTTTAGTTTTTTTTTGTGTACAGTTTTCGTCTGGTACCAAGGGGTATTTTCCCGAAAGTGGAGAAGAATTGCGCTGCAAAGACATTTCATTTTCTCACATTAGGCTTCAGAAAAAAAGCACACATGCATGCTCAGGGTACGTTTTGGTTCTGTTATCAGTTAAGGGATCGGTGCTAATCGGCAAGTCTCGGCACTGAGCGCACAGAAAAATGCGGGGTCTGCCAAACCCACGCATGGCCGTACGCTACCCTATATGAGCCCGATCATATTTAAATTGTTTGAAATAGGCAGTATCCGTCAGCTGCTCTCTTTTTAGCTTGAACGAGGGAGATATTAAGCGCGCTCTAAAAAATTGACCTTCACAATGCCGGTAAAGAACCGCAAAACCAGAAGCGATCCTTCAGAGGAGTCTGAAGTTCGCGTTGCTACACACATTAAGGGTCCTGAAAAGGTAGACAAGATCGCGTCAACAGACCCTTTGAACACCAGCCCACGACCTGCCGCCGCTGCTGCCGCCGCTGCCGCTCAGACAAGACCGGTTCCCCAAGAGAAAGCAGGCTCAACGGACGCTACTGCTCCGTCCAGTGCTGATGCTGCAGCTAAATCTCCCTCTGATCCGGAAAAAAGACCTAAGCGGAATCCGATTTTGCTTTACCGCCAGGTCTTTTGCCTGCGTTCTCTTCTTCAGAAAGCAAATCCAAAGCTATCAGCCACACAGGACCGACTCTTGGCGTCCATTGGATATCCAGCGAAACTTGTAGGATATCTGCTCGCGAACAAAGAATTGGCGAACCTCAGTGGTGCTATTAGTGACTATCGTACGTTCTACCGTATGGTCACTACTCCTGCTACTTTGCAATGGACACTCGATTTGCTTTTAGATAATCAAAATCCAGACAGGCTTGATCGTTTTGGTGATTACATTCAGGCAATCGCAGGCTCCGTCTACCAAATCCTCGAAGACATCGCCTATTTGGCCAGCAAAGGAATCATCAAAATTAGCGACAAGCGTCAGAACCGTCTATGGGCCGTTTCATGCATGTTCTGGGCGGCGCATGTCTTCATAGAATTATTGCGCATTCCTTACTACCGCCTTGTTCACAAGAAGCCAATTGACCTACGTACGTTGGTCGTCAATCTGGCCTGGGCTCCACTTACCATCCACTGGTCGACAGAAACTGGTATTTGTAATGATGGTTGGGTAGGCCTGTTGGGTACATTCGCGTGCTGGCCCAATATGGTTTATCAATGGAGAAACGCATAGAATCCCAATGTGTTTATTTATTCTGACTTTTATTAAAATACTAAATTATCATATTACGGAATATTCAAATTTTTTTAATTTCATATTTAGTAAGTCACAAGTTTTAGATGCACTCTCTTAATGAGGATTTGTTAGAATGAGTATGGATGCTAAGGGATAATGATTTCGCATAGGCACATGCAGTTCCGTTATAAAGCAAGTAGACGAGTCAATGCAAAAAAAAATACAATTACGAAAAATCAAACAAATTATTTTCAATTCCTTCTAGTAATACGGCATCCACAAAATATCCGTCATTGCCAAGCTGCGCGGGTTCACAGCTAGTGATATTAAGTCAAGAGCCGTTTGGTTAGCTGCTGAATTCGAGTGACCGGGCTGGCCCAAGGATACAGCGCGTCGTGTTATGGCTTCAACATTCATCTTAATAACATTCTGCATGCCCTGCTCACTTGTGATGCCCATAGGGAACTTTTGAGTCGGGTTCAACTGGTGACCAAACCAGGATACCAGCTCATCACGCACAAACAGTGGCAGAAGTTGCTGCAAATCAAACTCGGGTTCAATCAATCCCTTGGCAATTATCATCATTGTGGGCGCGAAGACACCTTCAATCACCGAGTTGCTCATTAAAGTTTGCAAGTTCGGCGTCAAGCGGAAAGCCACGGGCTCACCGTTCAAATATGTTGGTGGCTGTGTCGTCTGCATGACCATTGGTTGCATGTCAGTAGCCCAGATATTTCCGCTCTTCATATTGACCATGTATTTCTGAGGGTACCTGCTGTTGGTGCTCATCATAACCGTCATAAATGACACACCAGCGTACTGGTATGCGAACTGTTTACGGAAAAGCCAGAAATCTTCATAGGAGCGGTATTGCGAAAGGAAGAAGTCCCGCATGATTGTTTGTGGTACATATTTCGCTTGAACGCCTGCCAAGATTTCGACCTTTACGCTCTGAAGTTCGGGCTTTGGCAACTGAGGATCAAAGGCAGCGCGAAGCTGATCGATGGTGTAATCGAAGGGCAAGTCACGCGATTGATCACGATCCCTGCAGAACCTCTCATAGATATGGTAGAAGCTGGTATAATGCGGATCATCCTGAACCATTCGGATTTGCATGTTAAGCGGGATTGCATTGGGCAATGTGAAGGTCAAATTGCGGCGACGTGTCTCAGTGCGACGCTGTATTACACCATTGAGAATCTTGAAAACCTGACTGACTCGCTCCTCACGTCGACAGTTACGTGGAGATGGATATTGCACAGCAAAAGGGTGCAGAGAACCATCAGTAGCTTGGATTGTGATGCGTCGATAGCATGCACTGTGACCGCGTACATATTCCACATGAGGCACAAACCTGGCAATTTTCGTGAAGAAGCGATTGTCGTCTGCAAGCTCCATGTTTTGGCCAGGAACTTCCACGTCTTCAAATTTCTGGTAATGGAACTCACCTAACGGGGGACTCACAGCCTCCAAATTCATTCGGAGAGGACGTACGTCCAGTTTGGCTTCCAAGCGATTGCGCCATTTGCGCAGCTTTTGAATGTACTGGTCCAAGTTCGGCTTAGAAGTCACAAAGTCTGCTTTGAACTGAGCTCGAGTATGTTCGGGAACCACGCCTTCAGCAAATCTTGCGACAGACGCTTCCGTCTGAGGAGGCAGACGCTGATTCTCGCGTATGTTCTGCAATCTACCGTAGATGCTCAGCCCATCGTTAAGCAGCGCAATGACAAGTCGATAGACATCTTCATCTGGGCTCGATTTGAAACGCTGGTTCATTTGATCTATCAAAGTCTCCAATGAGAGCGCCAACAAAGGATAAGCAGTCTTGAGCACACTCATGATTTCCTCTGTATACTCAAGTGCGGTCTTGCTATCGTTTTTAGGCGCACCAGCATCACCAGGACCATTACCGGCACTAGGCCGTTTATTAATTGCCGAACCTGCAGGATTTTGCATGCCCACTTGATTCTTTCCTTCATTCGACATTCCTGGTTTGTTGTCACTAGAACCATTGTTAGAGAGATCCCCACCTGCAGTTGACTGCTGTTGATGACCATTTCCGTCAGCATCTGCTTTGCCTGTAGAGCTGCTGTCAATCTGTTTAGTTTCAGAATGATCCTCTTCCCCAGGTTTCTTAGCTAGCGTAGCTGCTTGGGGTCTGGGGGAGTTGGCATGGTTCCCAGCAGCGGCATTCCGCGCGGCATTCCGCGCCATACCTTGACGTTGAAGGACACGTTGCATCAGAGCATATTCTTCTCTGGCGGTACGCAAATGGAAATGCAATGCTTGTGGGAAGGATTTCGCGATCTTCGTGAGTATTCGCGAAGTGAACTTCCCCTCACGTTGAGTCAGAGATGTGAGCAGCTGTGGAATATATGTCACGTAGTACCAAGTAGGTGTTTCTCCTTTAAAGTCTTCGTAGGCCTCGGCTAAGGCACCAGTAGGATCTTCCAGTCCTATCAACCACAATAGTCTGCCAATAAGCTTTCGACTCTTGCCGTTCTTGTAGAGCGAAATAGCATGTAGATAACAAGTGATGGCTGAGCTTCCAGCAGAGACGTCTTCCGGATGATCTTTGAACCTGCGATCACTGAATTCTCCCCAGGCAGCCCAGGCCTTAGGCAAATGCAAGTCAACTTGAACAGCTGCAGAAAGTACATTGTAAGCATGTTCATATTGTCCCAACTTCGCAAGTGACTCGCCTTTCAGAGCGAAAAACTCGGCTTTTTGCGGATTACCGAAAAACGCAAGATTAGTATTTGAAATAACATCAAGACCTGTAGCCAGCTCGTTCGGATTTTGCAAATGGCATTTTGCTTGCTCTCTCAACTTTAAGAAAGCTTCCTGAATCTCGATATTTGGCAAGGTGTAAATTTTCGATAATTGTGTGATACAAACATCTGGCATGTTCTGCTTACGCGCAGTATGCGCAAATCGGTTGATTGTCCAGGCGATCTCATGATAACCTCTATATGCCGCAGAGCTGTTTGGAGTTTGACCATTACTGGTAGTACCCTGTGCAGCCTGCAGTTGAGGAATCAAAGGAAGGTAAACGCGATTGATGACGCCAAAGACATGCTGTCTCCAGGCAGCAAGATCTCCCCACCAATTAATATCATCCCAGACGTTTGGCAAACGATCATGCCATGCCTGCATTACTCCCTTAAGTTCCTGAGACTTTCCTTCAAGGTTCAGAGCGGTAGTTGCCTGGAGAGATGTGTATACCTGAGTAGCCTCCATAAATTCAACATACTGTTGGAAAATGTGGAGCAAGGGGGCATGCGCTTGAGTAAAACGTTCAGGCAAGCTGTGCCACTTTCGAAGAGCTAGCTGAATGCCTTCATCGCATGTTTGACTTAGGTGCTGAAGAGTATCAGATTTTTGAGCGAATCCTTGAAGTGATAGGAACGTCTCAAACACTTGTCTCCTAGGAGTTGGCACGTCCATAACAGTTTTGATTGTACTAGCTAAGGCGTCACGATCTGTCATCCAATCCGCCAAACGCCATTGACATTCCAAAAGTAGATCAGTAAATCCTTCATGTTTAGCAATATCAGTCAGGATCTCCCAGTGTTGAAGCTTTTCCGCACAATAAATCCAATGATCTTCCCAAAGAGCATACTCAGATTCTCCGAATGGAATTACACCAGACCGTGCTCGAACTTGAGCTGTTTCGTGAAGCTGCATCGCACGATTCCACATTCCACACTGTTCATAGGATAACGCAGCTGAGGTAATGGGGAATTTCGATCGGGTTCTCCACAATCCATAGAAATGATCGTCCTCTCCTAAAGCCGCATACAGTTCGGCGAGCGAATCCAAGTTCACTTCAGCAACCTTTGGACTACTCGACTGTGGGTCTTCCATAATATTTTCGCATATTTGGATAGCTGTGTACCAAGAATCATAGTTGCAGGAAAGATATTTAACCAACTGCGGAGGGACCTGCTCATGGCTGGCTGCAACACCAGCAAGCATAGTTTGAACCACATTAGGTCGGTCATCCGCCTGCTTCAAATTATATTCCTTAGCCATTAGTCCCACAAGATGCTTTATCAGCTCATGGCGATCCTTTTCAGCAAAGGCACCGCGATACACCGCAGGGAATACGTCGATCCAAGTCTGATGAACCAATTCTTTATCCAAAAACATCAGCGTTGTAATGCTCTTCACGAAATCTTGAGCAGTAGGTTCGTTGAGCTGCTTCAGGAACTCTTGGCGTTGTGCAACGAACTCTACAATGGTTCGAGCTGGATCAACCTCCATTTGATCCTCTCCATCTACTGATGAAGATGTCCGCTGGGCGTAGGTAAGAATGTTGACCGGAGAGAAACCCAAGTAAGATTCTATCTGGAGTGGCTGGTTCTGTTTGACTGGTCCCATTACTAGCTGCAATGCTTGACAAAGCCACTGCCTGTCGGCAATAGACTCCCAGCTTTGATCCGCAATAACGTATTGCATTCTCTGCGCAACACTACGATCAACTGAATCAGTCAAAATCTGTAGCAATCTTGTACGAACTTCAATGATTTGAGAAGTGCAACCAACCAAGAAGGGCTGTTCTAAACGCGTTGGCAGCTCTGTATTGCGGAGCTTTGGGGATTCGAACACATCAATGATAATCTTGAAGTACTTCTCAACAAGATCATGGTCTGAATAGAGTAGGAGCTTGTACAATAGGGCTGACTTTTCCTTCATCGTAGGGAACGGCTCTGAGCCGAATACCCAAGATCTTACCATGTCAAGAATGCTGTGAGACACCTGCTTGTCATGAATACGCTCAATAACGTGAGCGATGAACGACAAAAACGGTCGACGCTGATCACCAAGGTATGAAATCCTTGAAGCAACGAGCTGAAGTGCTTCAATGAGCATTGCAGAATTGGTAACAGATGAATTGTTCCCTGACGAAGCCGATGCAGGCACGTTGTGTGCTGATGCAGGTGTTCCAGAAGGTGCCGACTGAGAGCCGTCACCAGCAGGTGTAACTGTCTTGTTTCCTGCTGCTGTAGTCGATCCTGAATTTTTGTTGGCCACCGCACCAGAATTGCTTACAGAGCCATTAGGAGTCGGTGTAGAGTTAGGAAAAGCTTTCGCAGGACCATTTGTAGAAGCTGCTGCTGCTGTGACTTCCAACAGTTCTTTTGCCATGCGTGACAATCCTTTGATAGCTTGACCCATGTGTTCATCCATACAGCTTGGCTTCTTCTTCATAGCTACGGATGCCAATTTCACCCAGACATTGTGAGGGGGTGAAGGCGGTTGAGGCGAGAGATGTTCTGCACAAACATTGACAACCTGTCGCAGAATCACGTCATCTTGATCGCAAGAGAGTAGTCTCTCCAGAATAGGAGTGAGAACATCATGAATAGGAACCAAGGAGCTCTGAAGAGGCTTTGTCAGTAATTCACTTATCTCCTCAAGTTGTGAGCTGATCTGCTCCTCACTCTTATGTTTAAGTGCTAGGTTGACCATATGCAGTGCATCTAAAGATGCACTCAAAATTGGGCCAGACGCATTCAAATCAGATTGAGCTAGTGTACGATCAAAGAAGTTAAGACGAACTTCTACATCTGGCCATAGGCTCAAAAGTGTGTCTAACGATTTTAGCACACGCTGTGACGCCGTTTGATCGCGTGTTTTGTGAGGCTGCGTCGTTATAAACCGGACCAGATAAATAACAACTGCCTCGCGCATCGAATGTGGTACTTCATACGTACTCATCGGATCAAGCTTCTTTGCATGATTAGCATTGCCGACACTATTAGGAGAAGAACTTCCACCTTTCACGTTTTTAGCCGTTGATGGCTCGTTAATGTCAGTCATCTTAGCATCTTCATCATTAGCCTTCTGATCTTCGCTCTCTATGACTTCCTTCTTGGGTTGGATATCTTTGTATCTTTCGCTTTCCCAAGAAGCCAAGAGCTCAGCCAATTCTACGTCCAGCGATTGGCTATTCATATAACTAAGTCGCGCCAAAGCGGAGACAACAAATGGCACGTAGAGCTCCCGATAGGGGTAGAAAAGTTTGGCGTGTCTGGCCAGGAACAAACAGACGTTAGTAACTCCTAAGATTCCATGGCCATCTTCGCTAAGAATGCGACGCGGTGCGCGTGCCCACATCGGCGAGTTAATACGTTGAACGATAACTGTTGCTAGAGCATCTAAAGCTTGTTGAACCAGTGTACGTGCCTCTACCTGTGAGGTTTTGAGCAAAGCCATATATATTTGCACAACAATTTTCGGTAGAGTGTCGAAAGCTGCAACGAAATAGCATACAAGGACATATGCGCTCAATTTAGACACAGAATCCTCAACAGTGATATATCTCCAACCAAATTTGATAACACCTTTTCGCATCTCTACAATCTTCGAGGGTGAGAATCTCACTAAAAGAACACTCATTTGTAATAACTGAATGAAATAGTGATCCAGAGTAGATGTGCCGAGACCGCTGCCCCAAGGGTTGCCAGGAGTACATTCCGCTGGCATTAATTCATCGGCGCGTTGCCATACAAGCTCATTAACTCTCTGAAGCCACTCTGTTTCTTCAACCAGTTTAACAAGAGAATTGTCGTGTGCTTCGGCATGGACGAGTAGAATAGTATTGATCAGCGTCATGTAGGTTTCCTTTGCGCGGGGATGGGCATTTACATCTACTGCATTTTGCAATGATCGCGTGAGCCAAAATTTCTTTGCTTCCATATCCTCCACATTGATGCTGACAGCCCAAAGGTAATCCTTCAAGCGCGGCACAATCAAGATGTCCACATCACACAACGCGAAAACAAGAGCCTCCATAAGTTCGGCATTTTGAGCCCAGACCTGTTCTCTTGTGAGATCAGCATTGTCTTCTGAGTTCTCTTCCTGCTTTTTTGACTCGTCCTCGTCATTGTTAGTGTCCGTTTTGACAGATTCATTATCAGCTTTTATTCTCTTTGTGCCGCTGTGCTCATCTTCCTGATTTGTCTTCAGATCACCACCAGCTGGCAGACTTTCTTTTTCTGGAGAATCAATTGATTTGGATGTATCCTTCTTCGAATTCTCATGAAGAGACTCTTCGAAACTCTTGATAATGATCTCTTGCAAATCATTGATGGCCATGGGGACTGCGAGATGGAGACTCGATGTCTGCGCTTGAGTGCTCGCAGCTCTGACAACATCTCCAATACTACTAACGAGATTGAAGAGTACCTTGCGAGGTGCTTTGATAATTCTAACAACTTGAATAAGATTGCAAATACCATGACATTGATCTTCCTCGCTAGGTTGCATCATTATACGGCCGCAGAGGGATTCTAGGTTTTCTTGAGAGTACGCTGCTAACCGCGGTGCACGCGCAATCATATCCGCGAAAAACCGGCCAAACGTTGGGCTTGTGAGTCTTTCAGCAAAATACTCGAAAGATTCGGCTGGGTAACGATTAAGGAATTTCGCCAGCGGCTTCCTGAAAGGGGAGTGCTGTGTTCGACGTAAAACAACTTCCATTTCAACGACCACAGGCACAAGCTGACGAATGAAGATATGTGCTGCCGGAGGAAGCATATGAAATACGTTTATGAATGCAACGCCTAGCTCGATAAGATCATCTCCATCAAGAATTCGAGTAGAAAGGCTGATTAAACGAGAGGGATCTGCTAATGTACGTAGATGATCCAGCAACTTCACACCGATTTCTACCTTAAAATTATACGTCAGCAATTCAAGCATTCGCGTCAAACAGTTGAGGACGTTAACGTTTAATCTCTTGAATTCACTTAACGGTAAGAGAATCGGTTTTAGTCCTGCCTGAAGGAGATCCTTAGGAAGCTTCTGAGAGACCTTCAAAATCATTTTCATTCCATCATATGCCGCATCAACTGCACGCTGGTTACCGGATACCATAATCTTAAAGAAAACAGCAATTATTCGTGTACGCAATGCCGGATACTTGGTTGCCAGATAGTCGGAAGTTGTTGCAGCACGTGCAAGTAGCCTAATGCAGACAACACGTAATTCCGTGAGCTGTTGTGCCGTCGTGTATTCACAAAGACGTTGCCCACTGGTAAGGCTCTCATCATCCGCATCGACCAGTGCTAAAGCTTCCTCGAGCAACCTAGTTAACTTATCGTTAAATCTCAAAAAAGTATCTGGTAGGGAAAAGCAGAAGCTCACACAGTCGCTGTACCCAATTTGCATGGGGAAAGGCAATGCACGAAGAGGTTTCATGAAGATAGGGGTCAAAAACACATCAGTGACCTTTTCGAGTACCTCACTAAGTTTTTTACCAGTGGTATCGGCAATGTACTGCAGTGCACGCTGGCCAACTTCTCTACTATATTTGCAGGCGCTTTCAAGTTCAAATGCAAGGAGACCCACAAGAGTCGCAAATGATCGCTCATTAGGTCTTAATTCAACTTGGGTAAGCATGAACATTAGCAAATCGGCAGCTTTCTGAGAAACCACTGTGGGTACGTTACCAGACCCGTAGCCACCAACGGGACTACTGTCCTTGATAACGAAGAAAAGAGTCCTGGTTAGTTCAATAGCGCGGGCACCAAGCCAGGGTTTAGGGACACCGATTTCTCTGATGAGAATGTCCAGTCCTTTAATTGCGCCTTGTTTTATGTACCACGGCTCTTCGAAACAAGTATGACTTAATTTGGCAAAAACACCACGGAAGAGTGGATGTCTGTAAGATTCAATTTTCTCGCCACATATTTCTCTGCCTGCCTTTGCAACATATCGGATAGCCTCCTCACCAGCAGACGAAACTGCCTTATTTTGATGGCTAAGTGCTTGTACTGTCGCAGATACAAATGTACGAGGCGGCACATAAATGTCACCCTCGTGCTCGTTGACATTGAATGGCCGAAGAGCACGTCGTCGTTCAATATTAAATTCACCTAGCTCTAACATGACAACATGTGCAGCAATGTTACGAATAAACTCCTGTGCTTGTTCCCGCAGCTCATCACATTGACATGTCAAGAAAATACCACGGATTAACTGCTCAGCAAACTCACTCGATAGCTTCCGTTGCTCCTTATCGATGGGTGCATCCGGAAACTCTTTCATGGGAGCACCGTCCTCCGTAACATTGGCGCCGTTCACTTGAACATTCACTTCTATCACAAAAACACTTAGATCCTCACCATCTGAGGGAATGAGTTTAACTAAAACAGCACGAATCAACTTGTAAGCCTGAATTCGATATTCTTTGTCGAATGCCGATGGAGTCTCTAGAACTCGCAAGGCAGTATTAATCGAAGGCGTGACTCTGACCGGTACAACAACATCACCGGCATCCATTGTGAGCAAAGCCTTGACATCTTGATCCAGAGCTGTGATACTCTTTAGATCACTCGGAGGTTTGATATGAGCTCTTGAACGACCACCTAGTTTTCCTAAGATCCTTAGTGTTGTGTGGGACAATTTGTGGTCGAATGGAAGTGGCTTCAGTAATCTCCACAAAGCCGGAAGAACCTCTGGAAGCACCGGTTCAATATGAGGATCGAAATAAACCGCTGTCAAGTTATCCACACACAATTCGAGTGTGCGTAAACCTTGAGCAACTAACTCCAGATTAGTATCAACTGCATTCAAAGCCGTCGCCAAAGGCCTCATCAAGAAATTTAAGTGAGGCACCATCAGCGATAGGCGAACTGGTACCGTTAGACATAGATCTGCATAAATATTTTTCTCCTCAGGAAGCCGAGCAACTTCCAATCTCCGGTTCAGTGTTTCAAGCAGGTAATACAGCAATGGGAGTACCAGTTTGTAGACGCTGTCGAAGCGACCACCTCCTAGAGTACGGAATAGATGCTGAAGCAGTGAGTAGTATCTTCTGGGCTCAGTAGCATCGTTCGCAAGGTTCAGACTTTTCACAATGAGATCATTCAAGTGAGGTAGAATGACTGATTCATTAACTGTAGGGAACATATTGATAGCGGAAAAGCATTGTTTGAACAACCGCAACAGCAGCGCACCATCTTTCGGCTCACCAACTTCTGGAAGCTTATCCATAAGATGGTTGAGAAGAATAGTGCAAAAGCCGGTAGTGGTTGCTTCATTCCCACTCAAAAGGTACGTCATGTGGAGATGCTCTGGATTCTTCAAAGTCCAGGCAATCAAGCCCTCAATTTCCAACTCAAAGACTTCATTGAAAGTTGCAGGGTCAAGCTGCATATAAACAGCCACAATCGCATCCATATTTTCTTTGGCTAATCCAATCTCATTATCATCTGTGTACAGCTTGAGACCTTGCGTTGTCTCACGTAAAAGTCTTCGGAACAATTCGACACCATTACTATCGAAAACTCTAGCAGCTTCCTGCCACTGAGTAACATTAATCCGCTGGCTCGGCATCGGGTTAGATGCCTTCAGGCTGAACATGAGGCTGCGCAAAAAGGTGATTAGGCTTCGAAGCACAAACTTCGCATCCTTCGTCTCGATGTTTGGCACGTCTTGGTGTATTTTTATGATTTTCGCAGTACGGCTAGTGGCACGTTCTACTTCCAAGCTCTGCCTGTTGACCAGGGCCAATCGTTCCAAGACTGATTTGAGCACGATAAGCACAATTTGGCGACCCTCTTGGGGTTTTTGCATTGATGAAAGACGGTCGAGCACATTCAACAACAACTTCAAACTCATTCCTTGGTAATGCGGCGCAAACCGCATGTCAAGCAGGTTTTTAGTGTAGACATTAACAGCTTGCCATATCTGGGCCATGCTTAGCTCGTTGCGAAGATGATGAATGAGATCCGCAACCGTGGAGAACGCCAAGGGCCGCAACGTCTCGTAAGCAGTAAGTCCACTCCCGATCAGGACGCGCTCTTCGAGCAGGATATGGATTTTGTTGAGGAAAAATGCGCGATGGTCTGTGTTCGTGATATGGCGCATTGATACCAATAGTTCCTTGCGTGCTGCACTGTTCTCCGGAGGACAATCCTTAAGTAAACGGATTACGAAATTTGGGATCATCGGCAAATGTCGCTGGATTACCGGACTGAAGGCCCGCACGATGAATGCCACAAAGGACATCATCTTAATCTGGGCCGTCACAAAGTCACTGTACGATGCTCTGTGGGGACTTCGCCTCAAGCTCGGAGCAACACCAGCGAAATATGTGCCTCGTGAAGCGGCTGCTGCATGTTCTTTAGCCTGTGGTGCTGCTTCTAGGCTAAGAATTTCAATTGCATGGGGCACTAATGCTGGCAAACTACGTGATGTCATTTGACGATGGCTCGTAAACAGCAGCACAATGATGATAGGACACTCAGTGAGGACCTTGAATGAGCGCATAGCTGGGAAAAGTTGCACCTGGTGAGCTCCGCCCGGATTTCCCGCAGCCCCTCCAAGGCCAGCTTGAATATGCGTGGGAGTTTGTCCAGACGGCGTGTTCACAGCATTGACACTCAATGCGCTGCCTGGAACTGCATCATTCACATTTAATGGCGTAGCGCCCGGTAGGTTAGGTGTAGACGCGCTAGTGTGGTTAGGAGAGGCCTCGTTTCCGCCATTAGCGGCCGACGCACCATTATTTGCTATCGTACCGCCGGCCGAATTGTTCGCATCATTCGCGATATTTGAAGAGTTAGCGGCATTGGCGGCATTGGCAGCCGAATCGTCACCATCGACCGACGTCTGGTTGAATAGATCGTGCACTAACTTGGGCATGTTGCCAATGATTTGCGCAACCAAATCCAAAAAAGGCTGCACATAGTCACCTAGCTCGGTTTTGAATGCACGGTGCAGGTTTGTGAGAATTTTCATGCAAAGCACGCCATTCTCCTCGTTATCGGTCCTCACAATCCGCAGTACCAATTCCATGATGTCCTTTGCCGATGGTTTGAGCGCCTCGCTCGGCTGCAAACGCGCGAGAACATCCAGTAAAAGGTGTCTCAGCTTGTGTTCCGGTGAAGCTGCATGCAGTGACACGGGCAGAGTCTCGAGTAAACGCGTAATTTCCGGCAAGAGCTGTGATACAAAGTGCTCTTGGTCAGCGGTGACTTGGTTGATCTCCACAGAGTCGCGCATTTCCGTGGCCACATTCAACTTGGACCGGATGTCCATAGACGGGTCGCTCAGGTGAGCCGCGAATCCATCAACAAGGCTCGTCATCTTCCAAACTTCGTTACACTTCGCTTACTTTTTAGGGTGTAAAGAACTCGGGGCCTGAGCCTGTAATATTTAAAAACCTCGAGGTGTTGGCCGTAACGTCCTCACAACAACTTTTGCAGATTAAAGGAGCCTGGTGAAGTGAGCAAAAGCGTTGAGACGAAGCAGTTTTTTTTCCTGATTTTATGGAAGGTTGACCCAGTAAGGCGTAAAATGTATGACGATGTATACACCGGGCGTGCCAAAACTAGCTTCGGTCGACCTACTCCACACTCTCAATGAAATCCTATATGCTTAATCCCAACTTGGGAGTTTATTCAGGTGGATGGGAGCTGAGAAAATGCCTTAAGCTTGGTAATCGCTTATTAATTCACGTGATCGATAGGTGAAATTTCATATGATCATCGAGAGCGCGTCGCGATTTATATGCTAAACCTTAAAGGCTTGTTTATAGTAACGGCCCCCCATGTCATAAAGGCACATATGGATTGACTGAAATAATTGTGCAAAAAATTATGAAAATATTAAAAATGAAAGTAATAATAATGGTAGAGTTCTGTGTCTTTTCCAGTAATAATAGGCTTAATCCACATTTTCAAAGAAGTAGCGATGCGTAACCTCTATGCCGTCGGGGAGAACATGATTAATGTCTCCACCCAATGAATAACCCATTTTATCATAAAATACACCCGCAGTAGGTGCTGAAAAGAGACTAAACTTGGCTGGCCCGTCAAATTTGGGAGGACGAACGGCTCGACTGGCCATGATCTTTTTCGTCTCACCTAGCAGATAACGCCCATGGCCCTTTCCATGTTCGTCTGAACGAACCACCATAATAAACAGATAATATGTCAAGTCTTTGGGATAAGTAGTATCTTCGAGCTCCTTGCGAGACATGCCCTCAAGTTGCTTCAATCTCTCTGGCGTCTTTTCTCCACCCAGTTGTTCACTAGCCCAACGGAACTCATCAAGTACGTTGTATCTCAAAATGGGATAGCCACCTTCTGGAATGAAGTCTATCCATGTAAGCAAATGATAATACTTCTCACGAATCCAAACACAGAGTCGGTGAAAGTAGGAAAGCTTATCAACTTCGACGTAGTCGGGTAGAACCCACAAACTGGCTGCGACAATTTTGCCCGTATCCTTCTGTCTAAGCAAGTAAAGCTCATTCCGCGGATCCTTCTTCAAAAGAATTTCGATCCAACGGGCAACTGTCCTCACGCCTTTGCCGAAAACTTTCACTTTCTTTTCCAGAGCTTCATAGTCTGCAAGGGGAGGAAGATCCCCTTTTGACATGCGAAACTCTTGGGGCAAGTAGCCCCTCACACAAAGGTCATCTTTGAAAGCGTCATCATGAATGCGACCAAATTCGGTAGCAAATTGGGTGTCAATGTTCTTATAGGTAAATTTCAAGATTTCTCCTGACATATGTTTTTGATTATCGAGCAAGTGGGGGTGTTTCTGTCGACTAACGCCAAATCAATTAGTCTTTTTCACGAAAACTGATTCTTTCAAGTGTATCACAAGTTAAATTTGCAGCTAATCTAAAACTGGACTTTCGGTCTTATATAGTGTGGCTTTCCGCTGGCGTTAATCCTGGGGCTCCCTTGCGTTAATCCACGCTGGCATGCCTAGTATGCAGTGTGATGACATGGTATTAGTCATGGTTATAAAGAAGGCAAATGTCGGCAAAACTTACTCATAAAGTCGGAACAAAACACTTTGACAATACTGAAAATGACAAGCTGGTGTCATGACAAAAAAACTCAATAATTAGAAACCGATCAAAGAGACGCCACGCGCTGAAAACCTGTAACGATTTCATTTGAACGAATACCTACGGAAAACACTACTACAAGTGCTATTAATAAATCATAGTCATTAGTCCACCTAGGCAACTATGTTGTTAATGCACATATAGTCATTATATTCTATTTTAGAAACCTTGCATATGCATGCGAGTGTTCGCATATACCCTAGACCTCATTAATCTCTGCAAGTTAATCTAAGCCTGGCGATGTCCCTGCATTATTTCGCTGTTCTTCTGACTCTTTATATTTTGTGCCTGAAACAAACCCGAAATTACTCAGCTCATTTTCAGCGGGCGTTTCATCATTTTTCGATGCTTTCTTGCGGCGTTTTGATGGAGTCTTTGGTTTTAACGCTTTAAAGGCTTCAATAATATCGCCCCTGGCTAAAGCCTCTTCATTCTCAGGTGGCATTGCCACTTTTATCTCTGTATATTTCGGTGAAGCTGACTCGGGAAAAATCGCGTCAGCAGGGTGGTATTTGAGTGTAAGAATGCTATTGTTCACATGACTCGAATGCGTGCTGTCATCGGCTTCATCCATATTTGCATTATATGTGGACTGGTTCTTATTGAACTTGGGATTTTTACCGCTGCTATCCATAATGCGATTTCTGATGTATGCATGGCCTTCAAATGCGTACTCAAGCTTTTTCTCCTCCTGTTCAGTCATTAACATGATCACGGATCCTTGCCGCTTACGTCCTGTGCGGCCCATGCGTTGAATGTTCCGAATTGGACTCCGAGACTGGTCAAAGCAGATGATGAGGTCAACTTGGCCAATGTCCAATCCCTCTTCACCGATTGAAGTTGCCACTAACACGTTAAAGTCACCAGATTTGAATCTCTGAAGGACCTCCTGTTGCTCTTTCTGTTTCATACCCTTGACAGATTTATTCACATTAGTGCTCTGACCTACGAATAAATGCGGTCGTACATTAGCATTGTAATTTCGTAGCATCCACATAATCTCAGCAGCCGAGTCTCGGAGCTCAGCAAATACGATGACACGCGAATCAGCACCATTTTGCAGCATGAAAGTATCGATTCGTTGGATTAGCTCAGTCAACTTTGGGTGACCGTGAAACCCGATCATTCGCTGCTCCTCGCTATATGGATACGTAGGACCCTTGTCCTCGCCGTATATCAATAAACGGCATTTCTTCAAAAGTGATTTTATCTCTGGTGATTTCACCAGTTCCTGAGCATTCTTGCCTTTAGATCCAATCCATTCGAGTTCTGATGTATGCATTCGTGTATAAAAGGGTACAATACCGTGCGTTTTGAGCAGACGAGTGCTGTAACAAATAGACTGCATCAGGGTAGATACAGTGCGGATTTGGAACATGCGCCCTTTATTCAATTGAGCCGCTGGTGAGCGCATGTACTTGTTCGTCTCAACTCTCAGCATATATTCGTTGGCTTCGGTAACGTCAGCTGCACTTGTGATCTTGACACTCCGTAGCACCTCGAAATAGTATTCCGTAGCACGTGCAAGTAGAGACAAAAGATCCTTGATATCATCGCTCAGTGATACTTTGATCTTAGACAATTGACGACTATGAACATACTGACGTATATCCAAACTATTCTCACTTCGTACCTCTATACCTGCGATCCCAAGAACATCAATGATATCCTGAACTCCTTGGAAATACCCTGAGGGTGTTGCTGTTAATCCCAATACTCTAAAACTCGGATTGACTGTGCGGATTCCTTCAACGACTTTGACGTAACTATGGTTACCTGTGGCTCTGTGGGCTTCGTCCAGAACGAGTAGCACAATGGACCGCGGATCGACTATTTTCGCCCTCAAGTCATTTTCAATTGTTTGTGCAGTCGCAAAAAAGACCCGTTTTTTGGCCCATTCTTCATGTCTTCTCTGCTTATTCTGCACTTCTTGCAGCAAAATAGCCGTTTCTTTTATTGATATGCCTGTGATTTGCAGAAAGCTTTCCACCTGTTGGGTCACAAGCGGACGGGTCGGAGCTACAAATACGATTTTTGCATTTTTGGTCCACCGGAACCAATTGAGCATGACGACGCTGGCCACAAATGTTTTACCTAGACCGGTTGGAAGTGCACAGATCAGATTGCGCAACAATGCCTTACGTATAATATTGCGCTGGTAATCTCGCACTTGCATGTCCACAGGGTAAACGAATTGTTCTAAATGTTTTTCATCAAAGTCATGATGAGAGGGAATGCTCGCATTACTTTGGGGCCTGCTCAAATCCAATTGTTGTGGTTGTTCTACGATGCATTGAATTGGCTCTCTGCTTGTTGTTAAAGGCGTTAAGGAGGAATCCCCATTAATTTGTTCGCGAACTGGCGTTGAAATAGCAGGAGACGTATCTGCTGTTTGACATCTCACCGCACCGGGCTTTTTTATTGCACTTGCAGGTGTGACAATGATATCATCCTCGAGATCTGAATCAAAATCAAAGTCCATAAAACTTATTTATTATGTTTATTTATTCCGCGTGAAATGGATTAAACCACTAAGGGTCAGGGCAATTAGGAGACGCATGACACACGCGAAATTAGATTATATACCGCTTTAGACTGATGGCGCCTACTAAGATAACAAAACAAAAATAGCGAGATGCAATACTCATAGATGTCTATGTAGCTCCTTATAAATAATTTTATGCTATTGCTATATCTAGAGATGTTTTTCGTTCAGAAACCTTCTGTCAAATTTGCTCTAGATTCAACTCGGCTTGGGGATCTTCCAGACGATCTTGACGAACTCACAGCTTCACCTGTATGGAAGTCCCTTAATGGATAATCAGCATGGGGGAATGAATACCCATAACCCATGTTAGCTGCGGTGCCAGAATAAACATTAGTACCGAAGAAATGTCGACACTTTCTCCGGATTCTTCTAATGAAACGGACCTCATTCAGAGAGGTCCAGATTTCCCCAAAAGAGCCCTTCAGGAGCCGAGCCATAAGTAGCGCGAGGAGCAGCAGTACCATAGTCCACATGAATAGAATGCTCACAGTCCCCCAGCTTTCTCTATGTGTTTGAAAGTCCTTTATATCGAGCTCAGTTGCGCTTTCTCCGCCAGGTATGAAGTCACCTTGGAGAGTGTAGTATCCTACATCGGGAACGTTGCGAGCAGGCGTGCCCTGGTCATTTCCCTCAGTGATAACTGATTTTGGTGGAATTTGTGCTGATGCATAGAGTACAGCTCGGCCTAGTGTCCACGAGATTTCTGTACCATCAATTTCCATTGCTGATTGGAATGTATCTTGGAATTTGTGATCCAAATGAGGGGCCTCTGTCTCTAGCGAAAAATTGAATCCTTTATTCAACATCGTCAAGACCCATGCGCTCTTAAAGCATGTTTTTTTGAGAGCGTCATCATCAAAAGGTTGCCCGTTGGTTTTCGTTATATCCTGTTGCTGTATATGTTCTTTGACATTTGACCATTCGTCCTGGCAGAAACTCTGTATTTCCGGAAATAGCATTGAGTGGTCATACTTGCCATTGGTACCCAACATTTCCTGCAAGGTGTACCAATACTCACTGATTCCAATAAATTTTCGGTCATGCAAGTCGAAATCAGGGGCATGTACGCCATCAAATAAGCAAGGTTCATCGTGACACGGGACGCCTACGTTCAACAGTGTATAAATGCGTTTTTCGCACGTATTGAAATCACCACTACCTTGGAAAATGTAGTTGCGCTCATCAACCGTTTCGGTGTTCACAGCTCCTCGGGGCATGCAAGGATCAACGACAGGAATTGGTACATTGTCGCGCTCATACTGCTCGGCTTCGGAGGCCGCGATGTCATTCACGAGTAATCCGAGATATCGTGAGCGTGCTCTGTTGGCGCCGAAACCCAACCATGTGGCTACAAACACGTCCCATTCTACGGGATCACCGCCAGCTGTACGAATTACGACCTTATGCAGGTCCTCAGCATGTCTCTGTGCCTGTTCAGAGCCCGGAGATATGGAGAATGCTAGTTGTGCAGAGGCACCACCCATATCTAAGAACCCATATGTGTTATTGAATTGATTCCACTGTTGTGAAAGGCTCCAATGAACTAAATAATTCAGCCCGAGCCAGCCATAAAGTGCTTCTGTTTCACCATCAATAACTGTGACATGTGAACTGCACTCCGGCACAAGGAACCTAGTTTTGTGCTGCAACAAATTGCAGACGGTGTTCATAATGTCCTCCTGATCATCATCGGGCAATAATCGCATCCCTGCAGTGGCTAGGAAGAACACAGGCGTTTCACTCTGCTGATTTTGGGGAATAATTTCCAAAGCTTGCTGAAGAAGAGGGCATAAATGCTTTTTCCAAATTTCAGATGTTCTTCCTTGAAAACTCGAGATGCCAGGCTGCCGTTTAGTGACCCATAATGGTAAAGTTTCGATCGGAAGCAGGGCTTCTTTCATGACAGAGTCCTCTGTGAGTCCATCCAGATAGCTGGTTGGGTCACTCCATGTATAAATAAATGCACGGCTTCCAGAGGATCCCGCATCTATGATCACCGCGTATTTCATAGATCCCTTTGACAAGTGCGTCAGATATGTTTACTAAAAATATCACTAGAAGCGTGGGTGGACAAGGGCTTGAGCGATACGCAACCCTGAGTAAAGATAGCGTACGCGCATTAAAGATGCTGTGAATTCGCAAGAACTAAGAAACATTTGTTTTCTTAAGTAGGAATTTTTTATATTATAGATATTATAAGCTACCAAATAAATCCATGTTGATTATATGGATCGATCGTACTAATTGAAAATAGAAATGTACATGTTATGCTTTATTATGTCCTTGTCCGCGTTTCTGTCTGATCCTCGACCTTATAGATGGATTTTACATTCACGAGACAAGAAATGCAGGGACAGTTCCGTTGGCTTTCCTTAACATACGTCGCAGATCAGGGAACAATGCAGAGTCATCTCGCGTCACAAAAGAAAGCGCTTCTCCTTTCTCACCAGCACGACCCGTGCGCCCAATTCTGTGGGTATACACCTCAATGTTATTTGGCATGTCGTAATTGACTACCAATGAGACGCCAGGAATATCTACGCCTCGGGATGCAACATCAGTGGCTACGAGACATGTAATCTTGCCATTGCGTAAAGCTTCCACTGCTGATGTTCTAGCTTCTTGGCTCATACTCCCATGCAACGGCATACTTCTTCTCTTTGATCCACGTGCATCTTCAACTAACCGCTGGTTGAGAGCTTCGGCGAGAGCTTTGGTACGCACGAAAATAATTGCCGATCGGTGTTTTGACAGAGCATCTATTAGTTTTGGGAATTTACTATTCTGATCTTCAACAAGGAGTACTGATTGAGAAATTGTTTCAGAAGGTTTTCCTATGCTAATCTTGCAGAATTCTGGTTTCAGAAATTGATTACTGAGCTTCTGGACCTCCTGCGGCCACGTAGCTGAAAACATCAGCATTTGTCTCTGCCTTGAGGTGATATTCTTCATGACTTCTGAGATCTGTGGCTCGAAACCAAGATCAATCATTCGGTCGGCTTCATCGAAGACTAAATAATCGCAGTCGGCAATGTTTACTTGTTTAGTTGTCAAAAAATCTATTAACCGACCTGGGGTTGCAATGACGAGTGAAGGATTGGATTGCAGTTGCTTTTCCTGATCAGCAAGGTCATGGCCACCAACTAAAACAGCCATTGAGTTTGCACTGCGCAAATTTTCGCTGTATTCGCGGATTTCCGCAGCAACCTCGCCGATTTGAATGGCTAATTCTCTTGTTGGTGCCAATATCAATGCCTTTCGCACTTTTTTCTCAAACAATGGTACCAAAAATCCAAGGGTCTTACCAGATCCAGTGGGTGCCTGCATCACTAAGTTTTTTCCATCTAGCACACACTTAATAGCACACCTCTGCACCGGTGTTGGTTGTGGAAAGTGATGTTGCAGGTATTCGACTAATTGATCGTTGTTGAGCTCTTTCCAGCTGAGCAATGGCTCAATTGGGAAATAATGTGTATGCTGGTGTTTGCTTAGGACTGAATGAATCTCGAGATCAGCTCGTAGGATTCTCCAGTCGCGACTATTCATTTCAGAGCGGGATTTTTCGTACCATTTCTTTGACGGTTTTTCTTTCGCTGTAATATCTGCTTCTGGTATTGTCGCGATCTGTCTTTCTTTTGAAAGTCTCCACGCCGGGATTTCCGGGATTTTCGAGACAGAATTCGGCCCTTCGTCTACCGGCTCTGCATCACCCTTGGCTGGCAATACTTCGTTTTCGCGATTGTTCAGGGCATTTTCGACTGCACACCGCTTTTTGCGAGGCACAAAAACTGGCAGCTCGTCATCATCCAAATTCTCTATGTTAATAGCCATCCATATATGTATACATAGTGTCTTATTCTGCCCTTTTTTGTCTTTGTGGAAATGCTCCGTATAGAAAGTGAACTATTTGGGTTAGTGCTTCCGATCCCTAATTAGGATGCCTAGCTCTGAATCATCGTTGGAAATCGTTGGGAGAAACTGGTGGGTTTGACGAGGTGGATTTCAATGTGGATTTTCCCGACGTTGTGTGGTACCGCTATATTAGTATGTAGTGGCAATTACACAACCCAGGCCCACTCTTAGTTCAGCTATACGCACATCTCCCGTTCTCAAAGCCCCTCCTATATCTAGCAAATGAGTGCAAGTGCATTGGTGGCACCGATTGAGACGCCGGGAATGGCCGTCAGCTACCTGTCAAAGAACGCTTCGAGCTTCGACTCGCGGTTTACTTTGAAGGTCCTTCGAAACCTCCCTGTGATTCGGCAGAAGGTGGATGCTCATAGCTTAGCTTCGTTGATTGTTCACACCTTTGACAAAGAGTACGCCGAAAAGAGCATCGAACTGTTGAATCTCAGTCTCGAAAGTGGTGAGGAATCGAAACTCGGCAACCATACGCCAGCCACGCCGGAAGTAGATGCGTTTGTACACGTTTTGGCCCAAGTATGGGCGCTGAACAACAATGTCGGCGTCGAGCGCATCTCCGAGTTCAGCGAGCGTGCTCTGAAGCACCTAAATGCGAGCTACAACCGTCGCTCATTAGATCATTTTATTGCCAAAATATGGTTCTATTACCTCCTAGCTGCTGAGCGTGCGGAGCAACTTAATTCGCACGAGCTTTACACCGAGATGATGGCGAGTTTGCGCACGTCGACGCTTCGCCATGACTTCGAGACGCTGGCGATGCTCGAAACATTGCTGATGCGCATGCTCATCCACACAAACCGACTCAGCATGGCAACCAATCTCGTCAGCAAAACCCAATTCCCGGACTCGCATGCATCGAACTCACTGGCAGCTCGCTACTACTACTACCTTGCACGCCTGAATGCTATCGAGCTTGACTACGGTACTGCACTAGAGCAGATCACAGCCGCTATTCGTAAAGTCCCACAAAGCCCCGCTGCTAAGGGATTTTTGCAAACTGCACAGAAACTGAGCGTACTTATCGAGCTGCTCACCGGTGATATTCCCGAGCGCAAGGCATTTGGATCCAGAGAACAGCCCGAATTGATTGGTCCCTTGAAGCCTTACCTTGCATTGGCCCAGGCCGTTAGAGGCGGTGATGTGCAGTTATTCGAACGAGCATTGGAAACCCACGGTCCTGCCCTCAAACAGGACGGTAATTTGACTTTGGCGAGACGTCTTCGTCAGAACGTGATCAAGACAGGTATCCGTGTCATTTCTCTTACATACTCTAAGATTTCCCTAAAGGATATCTGTGTGAAACTCAGTCTCGGATCGGAGGAAAGCGCTGAATACATTGTATCGAAGGCGATCCGTGACGGCGTTATTGATGCCAAGATCAGCCACCAGCAAGGATACATGCAGTCTTTGGAGCAGAACGATGTCTACACCACGAAGGAGCCACAAGCGGCATTTCACGAGCGTATTCAGTTCTGCATGGACATGCACGATGATAACGTCAAGGCACTGAGGTATCTCAGCACGGATGATAATGATGACATGCGCGACCTGCAAGAAGCACGCGAGCGTGAAAAAGAACTCGTTACTGAGATCCAAGAAAATACGGATCTGGAGGACGAAGATGTAGAGTTCGATTTCTAAAATGTAGAGAACTAATTAATCTGTGTTGGCAAAAATAACTAAAAAAAGTCTTAAATCTATGTAGGTGTAATACGGCTTAGACAGAGGGTCCTAGATTCAGCTTGGCCCCAAATTTACCGAACAAATTAACAAATCTGGTGACAAGTACAGCAAATATGCATGCAGCTCGCAATGTGCATTCAATATCATCCTCAAAACATAAATAAAAATTCGAACAGCAAAAAGATGGCGACATCTGCAGGATTCGAACCTACGCGTGCAAAGCACAAGAGATCAATAGGCAGTTGCATTCTAATCTCTCACCTTAACCACTCGGTCAAGATGCCTCTTTTGATATAATCGGGGTCACTTGCATACATATATCACGTGAATGACACGTCAACGCGCGCGAATGCTGTGTGATTAGATTGATACACTGCATTAGTAACCTAAGATTCTCGAGGCCATTGTGCGGCATACGCGAAAGCCGGTCCAAGTCGTCGATTGCGCTCAGTTTGTGATGCACCCGAAGAGTCAGCTGTCAACGTGTTAAATACGGAGTTCAGCGTCCCCACTTGAGAATCCTCATAAAAAAGTATGGTGATAACAACGAACGATCCATTAATTACTGAAATATGTTTCAAATGACTATATAATTTTAAAAAAAAGACAATTAAAAAAGACGATCTACCGGTTTACTTCACGAAGATGTTGTTTTCTGTTGATACGAGATTCGCATCCCGTTATCCTGTGTGATGTTATATTATGCTTTTCAAGACGGTTCATATTACATTGTGTAGAAGCAGGCAAATTGCACTCGCAGCTAGCATACATATGCTGCTTTGAGCAAGGGCACTCAGAACACATCACCCCGAGCTAAGTAGTCATCGTGAGCCCAAGATCAAAAAACAAGCATAAATATTGACGACATTGCAGTGATACGCACGATAGAATCAATTTATAGTAAATTGTGTTTCTAAAATTCAAATAGCAAAAAGATGGCGACATCTGCAGGATTCGAACCTACGCGTGCAGAGCACAAGAGATCAATAGGCGGATGCATTCTAATCTCTCACCTTAACCACTCGGTCAAGATGCCTCTATTTGTGGAATCTAGGTACCTTGCATATATCACGTGAAGAAAGTAAAGATCAAAATCCGGAACATGCACGTGACTCGAGAACAGGACATATCTTGCCAAGATGGAGTCTTTAAAAGTGAGCTCTGAAATTGATATCAATTAAAAGTGAAAATGCATCTCAATTTTCTTAAGAAACTGCCAACTGTCAAGCACACACAAATTAAAAATTTAAACAGCAAAAAAGATGGCGACATCTGCAGGATTCGAACCTACGCGTGCAGAGCACAAGAGATCAATAGGCAGAAGCATTCTAATCTCTCACCTTAACCACTCGGTCAAGATGCCAATCTGATGATTCCGTGTGAGAAGAATAAACTATGCACACTAAATGCAATATTGATTTCGGCGTTTGAATCGGGCCAACTGAGAAAATCTAATTTTAGACAAAAAAGAGTAAGGCCCAGAAGTATAACAGGAGCGAGGGGACTTCGGACCCGGCAGGGTGGGGCGCGGCCCTTTTCCTAAAGGGATGGCGACCAAAAGAAAGGCGACATTGTAAATAGACGTTGAAAGAACCGACTTTGTCAATAAACAGCTAGTGTATAATTTTCAAGTAAATATATCATCAGATCATAAAATGAAAAAAAAATTGAGACAATTTTTGTTTAAAAAAAAGGTTTTTTATTGATACGGAAATGCTACTTCAGTATGCCCTCGAATCGGGCTGAGAAATCAGAGGCGACTCTGTATTTACAACTTCTTCTGGATGGCGACAACCAAGTCGACAACACGGGCAGAGTAGCCGTACTCGTTGTCGTACCAAGAGATCAACTTGACGAAGTTGCCATTAAGAGCCAAAGAGGCCTTGGCATCGTAGATGGAGGAGCGAGTGTCGCCGAGGAAATCAGTGGAGACAACGTCCTCGTCAGTGTAACCAAGGATGCCCTTAAGCTCACCCTCAGAGTACTTCTTCATGGTGGCGTTGATCTCGTCGATGGAGGTGGTCTTCTCGATGCGAGCAGTCAAGTCAACGACGGAGACATCGGGGGTAGGCACACGGATGGCAATACCAGTAAGCTTACCAGCGAGCTCAGGAATGACCTTACCGACGGCCTTAGCAGCACCGGTAGAGGAAGGAATCAAGTTCTGAGCCGCAGTACGGCCACCACGCCAGTCCTTGTGGGAAGGACCGTCAACGGTCTTCTGGGTAGCAGTGTAGGAGTGGACGGTGGTCATCAAACCCTCAACAATGCCGAACTCCTTGTGCAAGACCTTGGCCAAGGGAGCCAAACAGTTGGTGGTGCAGGAAGCGTTAGAGACGATGGCGTCGCTGGGGGAGAACTTGTCCAAGTTGACACCAACAACGTACATGGGAGCATCAGCGGAAGGAGCAGAGATGACAACACGCTTGGCACCGCCCTTCAAGTGAGCCTCAGCCTTCTCCTTCGTGGTGAAGACACCGGTGGACTCGATGACAGTGTCAACGCCCTGCTTGCCCCAGGGGATCTGGGAGGGGTCCTTCTCCATGTGGACGGTGATCTTCTTACCGTCGACGATAATACCATCGGAGGTGGCCTCGACAGTACCCTTGAAGCGGCCGTGGCTAGAGTCGTACTTGAACATGTACGCAGCGTAGTCGGGGTGAATGAAGGGGTCGTTCACAGCGACGACGTTGACCTCAGGGTTCTGGATAGCGTTGCGAAGAACGAGACGGCCAATGCGACCGAAACCGTTGATACCGAGAGTAACAGGAGCCATTTTTAATGCAAGTTTGTTGTTGTTGAAAGTTTAAGAGCTTAGAGTGTAAGTCTTGAAGAGTGTGTAGAGAGAGTACTATAGGGGACCGTTGGTGGTGGTTATATAGTTGAGCCGTCAACGGTTTCTGCTTACATTGCACGTTGCGTACCCGTACCCATATCTCTTTTAAAGCCGATCGATTCCCATGCGATCGAGCAGTGGAACAGGAATCCCTGACGCGGATTTGTTTGCTGTGTCGTGGGCGGCATAATTAAATTTTGTGGTAAGGGGAAATGGATCCTATGAAACGCAAGAATGAGGGGTTGACGCGGTATCTATGGCGCTCGTTGGGTGATTAAGCATTGAGGTGCGTGCGTAAAACGGTGCGAGCTCTTGGAACAGGGTACAGTTGTGCTCGTAACGGTTCCCTATGGCTTGGAGACCTCAGAATGGGCTGATGACCAGTGAGTGGGTTATGCTTATGGCATAGGTTGCGCAGTTGAGGTATATGGAAATTTCACATCCACTACCCCTCCCCTCACGGAACCTAAACGAACAATTTGGAAAAATAGCGTATTTCCGTAGGGCACAAGTAGATATGTGGACCCCTTCCAATGCTCCTGATTATATTCGAAATCACAATGTTTATAATCCATTAGTATCTACCAGCTATTAACATAATTGTTAAACCACTTATTCTATTCACAACGTCAAAATCGGCATGACACATTTGTCACTATTCTGAAAATTTCATCTCATTTGTCCAGAATCATCACGAGCGCCCCCATTTTTCCTGTCCTGTGACATTCGCATATGGTAAGCCAGTAACTTCTCTGATGTGACCGTTGAGGCCCTTGCCCAGTGGCTCTGAAAGATAATTCGCTCTGTGCTGTGGTATCGAGCTCTGCATCGTTTTACGTCATTCATCGCAAAATGCGGTGTTATCGCTCTGCCGTGACTCTAATCATGTCTACTACCCTAACGGTTTCATCCCCTACAGGATAGAGTACCCCGATGCATGCGTCAACCCTCTCTTCGTAGCACTCGTTTTTAAATGCTCGCGGCAAGCAAGGCGTATTAACAAGAGCAAGAGTACATTTTCTATATAATGTAGTTTGCTAGCCCGCCATAAATTCTTATATGGCAATTTCTTAACTATCTCATGTTTTGAACATTATATATTAAGAATAAAACGAAAATGAAAGATTTCAATCTACTTCGTATTTTCAAGATTCAATCGTATTATTATGTACCTTCACAAAATATTTCATAAAACAGGGGGCATGTCGCATCTATGTAGGGTTTTCGTTGATAACGTGGGCGGGCTGCGTAATTATCCGTCTGTTTATCCATCATTTGACTTTCATCTTAACTCTGCGGACTTACTATTTGACCTTCTCAGAAAAGATAACCATAGTTTAATGTGCACTTGGAAGACGTGACATGTCTGAACCTAATGCGGTTTGCTGAGGCGGTTTTAACTTCTAGTGAAAGTAGCCAGTCATTCATATTTTTCCATCATTGATAACATATCTCCAGCTACAAGCGAACCACATGGTGGATTTACGCTGTACAACAAATATACATTTTGAAAAAATGATTGTTTTATAACTTATTAAGGAAAATAGTTGAGATAAGGTCGTAAATCTTAGTTAGGTCTTTAGTAGGTAGTTTCGCTTTGCCTTCAAGTTACTAAGAAGCAAGCAGCGATTTTCATAGTCTGGTTGGCCTGTCCATTATCTACTCTCAATTGATACTGAGATATTGATTGCATAACGCATCTCATTTCAAGGAACCCTTCATTCTTACTACATGTGATGTTCTATGCACTATTCTAACTTACATGATATCAACAAAGAGCTAATGCGATATGATGGGTACTGCGAAGAATGTTAGCTCTGTTTGAAGACTGAAGTAAATTGGTTTGTTTTGTTTCGACATATATGAGTCCGTCTATGAAAGCTCGTCATTGCTACTTACTTTTCGGTTTTTTGAAAACCCGGCATAGTCAAAATGGTAAAGTGCTGCTTAAGAGGTTAGTGTCAGGTCTCAAACTTTGATATAAATTTGTATCTCCATGGTTTTGTCAGAGAGATTCCCAATTTTTGATTCATCATACATTTTAAGTTAATACCATGATGATGAGTCCCTAAAACGATAACACTTAAAGATCTAAACGCGGACTTCTATCATTCCGTCGAAACCTACGCGCTCATTTATCAAGACTCATCATCATTACAGTAACATGGATTTTTTGCGTTTTCTTATGAATGAAAAATTATTTGGGTTGTCAGCATGGGTAGACGGAGTTGTGTAGAATTTCTGGTCAAGACATGATATGGTCAATTAATGGACCAATAAATCCTGAGCAAAATCGCAGCCATAAGCAGATAATGGAACAGCCGCATCTAACGGTAGTATAACAGTCTAAGTAAATAGTTTTATTCAATTTTGGTGTATATGCATTGCAATTTTTAGAAAGGTGTGTCCTCAGGATCGACAGAGTCGTCGTAGTAGGAGCCAATGAGAGGGAGCTTGCTGTAAACGTCCTTTCGTACACGAGTGAGAGAGTCAGCCATGAAGACCACGGCGACGCCGGCAGCCGCACCCCAGAAGGCCAGAGTGGGTGTCCACTTCATGATCTTGGGGACAGTAACAAATCCAGCAAAGACTCGGGGCTGCTGGTACTGAGCACCGAAGCGATAAGCGGCCTTAACCATTTTATTAGTGTATGTTGATAATGGTTTAATTTCGTGGTGCGTTTAGTCAGGTTCTTCTGGTTGGCAATTAGAGTTCACGTGATCACATGTAATAATGGTGTCTTGTTGGACTTCTACCGAAGATTCACACTAAGGCGATAACTCTTGATAATTCAAGCATAACCATATATAGTGGTGGGCTTTTTGAGCAGCATCTCGAACCCTGATCAACCCCCTAATCCCCAGCAACAGCCATCCGCGCTTTAAGTGACAGTTCCGCGGTGGCATAAATTCAAGAGCGCTTATTCCTCAACGCGTCATAACCCCAGACTATCACATCATCATCACTGCCGCTCATATAAATAAATGTGATCTCATAAATAACAAGTAAATTAGCTATTATGAAATGAATTGCTTTATCTAAATAATTACCGGCCGATGTCAGGATCATGAATTCAACTTCTCACATACTTTTTGTGTCTTTTATAAGATATTCCGTTGTATAAACCTCAAAATATCGATAAGACTCCTATATCCTCTCCATTATTTACTCTGACAAAGAGATGATCTATGATATAAAATCATGGGTACGGGTTACCCTATTAGCACCTTCTATCTTATGCATGTGTACACTCTTAATCAAGAACCTCACAGCTTGATAAGCTCCCTGATACTTCAGACGCTGTCCATCTTGGTTTCCATAGTGTATACGTGATTGGATCAAGGACCGAAGATGTCGACACAAGGTTCTCCGACGGAGTCAACAAGTTTGTTGCCGAAAGAGGCGAATGGAATCACCCGTCCACGCATCGCGCTATTGATAGGCACACTTTATTTAGGTGTAATGCTAGCAGCTCTCGATACTACAATTGTCACTACCTTAATGGGTCATATTGCCTCTGATCTTAATGCCTTGGACTCGATTTCATGGGTTGCGACAAGTTACACAGTTGCGTATTCGGCATTCCAGCCAATCTATGGTAAGGTTAGCGACATCTGGGGCAGAAAGGCAGTTTCATTGGCATGCACGTTCATGTTCGGACTTGGATGCCTTCTATGCGGCATGTCTAAAGGCATGCCTCTATTGGTCTTTGGTCGTTTCATGAGCGGAATTGGTGCTGGTGGCATGCTATCTATGAGTACAGTTACAGTCAGTGACTACGTTCCATTGCGTTCACGAGGCATTTTCCAAGGCCTCGGAAATGTGGCATTCGGATCTGGTGCTAGTTTGGGTGGTTTATTAGGCGGATGGTTGACGTCGTTTGCTGGATGGAGATTTGCATTTCTGGCACAGGTTCCTATGGCTGGCTTCTGTTGGTTCGCGCAGTGGCTGCTTGTCCATGAGAAGCCTAGTGAGCGGGATGGTGCCTCGGCGTGGCGCCGAATTGATTGGGTGGGTAGTTTCAGCCTTGTCTCAGCACTGTTGTTGTCAATGTTGGGTATCACTACTGGCGGATCACACTTCCCATGGTTTTCTTGGCAGGTCATTGGTTCTTTTGTGTTGAGTGCTGTACTTCTGTATATTTTCTTCGTATGGGAAACCCATCATGCGGTCGAGCCTGTGATGCCCATTCCAGTTCTTATGAATCGAACAGTGATAAGCGCATGCTTGACCAACTTTTTCGGAAGTGGACTCGCCTATGCATTTTTGTTCTACACGCCCTTATTCCTTCAGTCTGCATTCCACTATACTTACACTGAAGTCGGTCATCGTGTTGTCGTGAACTTCATTGGTGTTGCAATTGGTAGTCTTGGATCAGGCATCATTATGCGTCGCACAGGAAAATATCATCAGCTCGGAATCTACTGCGGTATGCTCATGTGTTGCTCTTCAATTTTGTTCTTGTCGTCACCTTTCGTGGGGCTGTCCGTCATAGCATCTCCGTGGTACCAGAGTTTGGCTTATTTGTGCAATGGTCTGGGCTACGCAGGCATGCTCACCGTAACTTTGCTTGCTCTCATTGCTGCGGTTGAGCCTAAATTCCAGGCTACTGCTACGGCCGCACAGTACACGTTCCGTGGGGCAGGAAGCTCACTCGGTATTGCTGTGGCTGCCGCGGTGTTCCAGAATGTGCTTAAACATGAATTAGTTTCTAAGGTAGGAACTGATACAAAGTTACAGCGAAAGATCATTAAGCGCGTATCGAAAAGTTTGGAAGTCATTTGGGATCAACCTGAAAAGTTCCAGCCGAAGATCATTGAAAGTTACCGTATTGCAGGCCTTTCTGTACAGGGCGTATGTTTAACCTTGGCACTTTCTTCGCTCTTTTTCTGTTATCGCATGGAGGAGCATGACCTTGAACGTAAACCAGCACATCCTCGTGCATCCACCCCACCGGGCCCACTGGAGTCTGAACCTTGAAAATTTTGCTTAAAGACCTTTTCACTAGTTAGATCATTAATTGTAGCAGTTAACGAAATAGAATTCACAAAGTCCTAATGTTGATAGTTGCCAATTGTCCGAATGTAGAACAGAGAGAATGCTATGTAAATAATTGTTTTATCTAATAGGAGTGGCATCAATCTGGACTAAGGAAGGACCAAGCGCCAGCTGGACTTTCCGGCGATACATCGGTCCGCTATTCTTTTGCACAGGATTGTACTCAAGATAGATAGTGTGGAACTTTGGCAGTGATTTCAATTCGCGCTCCACCGAGTCAAAGCTTGCAATCTGGTTACCAGAGGCCCATAATTCTTCGAGTTCTGAGAGGTGACTTAGCCCTGTTAGCTCCGTTATTCGGTTATTACTCACATCCAATGTGGTGAGCTTTTTCAAATTCTCCAAACCTTCAATTTTTTCAATGCCGTTATGGCTGATATAGAGTTCTTCGAGATTCACAAGTTTATCGAGTCCCTCGATTTTGGTAATACGATTACTTTGAATCGATAAGAGCTTGAGATTTACAAGAGTGTCCATACCTTGTAACTTCGGAATTTTGTTTTTAGCGAGCCATAACGAGTCTAAATTGACTAAAGTGTCGATATTGACAATCTCTCTGATCTTATTAGCACCCAACTCGAGATTTGTCAAATTAGTTAAGGTTTCAATGTTTTCAATGCGAGTAATCTCATTCTGACACAAAAACAGTTCCTTGAGATTCGTGAGTCCCTGGACATGCCGAATATGCCGGATGTTATTAAAACTGAGATCAAGCGTATGCATGTTATTGCCATTGTTGAAATATTCAAGGTGATGATCCATGCGTTCGATCAAGTTATCATATAGATCTAAGTTTTCTAGATTCTCAGGCAAAAACTCCACACCTTTTAGACTTGTGATCAAATTGCGGCGAAAGCATGCAGTTTTCACATAAGGGAATCTCTCAAGGCCTAATTTTTTCAGGCTTCGAATCTTAAGATGTGTCAAATCGATTTCCTCGGTGTCACTAGGAACACCATCCAAAAGGTCTTCATCAGCATCAATAGGGTCTCCAGATTCAAGAGGTTCACCCTGCACAACAGAAGTTGCTTTAATTATATGTGGTACTTCGCTTGAATGTCTCAATTCGTCGTTTGAAGTTTGCCTATCCCCATTTGACGCTGAGTGTTCAGCTGTATCAACGCTTCGATTGGCTGAGGAAGCGGGCTCAACCTGATCCGCCACAGGCGGGGTTTCTTTCGAGTTTTCTTGGGCCATCACGCTGCTATTGTTTTAGTGCTTGATTAAACGATTTATACGCAGCGCTGAGAGTGTTATAGAGGAATTGAATGGGCTGCAGTCGATGTGAGAAGGGTATATTCACACGCACATAATGACGCCACGACCCCTTGCCCGAAAACATGATATATTAATTGGCGTTCTGTGGGGGCCCGATTTTTTGAATGTAAAGTATATCCTAATAATTGATAGTTTACACATGTTTTGAAAAATTCCAGTATCATTAGCAACATCTTATGTTTACTTGTTTCAATCAAGTAGATAGGTCACCTTAATTCAGTGTAAGACTTATACATATGTACGGGGGAAATCCAGAAGACTGAGGGGATTTGGCATGACTCTAGAACAAAGAGTAAATTTCCTTGAATTTTGTGTAAAATTCACCAGGAGTTATATTTAAAACACTTATTGATCAATTGAACGCACTTACTTCCCAGGGTATATAATTTAAGAGCTACTGGCAATTGCCCCCATGTCTACAGAGTATGTAACTTTGCTACTGAGATTACAAGCATGGATAAGTTATTTTATAATATGTACGATCTATCTACATTCAACGAGCAGCTGACTGAGCGCTGATGTAGTCCACAGCGTCCTTGACAGACTTGATCTCCTCGGATTCCTTGTCAGGGATCTCAATGCCGAACTCCTCCTCGACGGCAACCATCACCTCAACCGCATCCAAGCTATCGAGACCCAAGTCCTGGAATGAAGCAGATGGGCTGAGCTTAGCATCGTTGTTGAGGAAGTTCTTGAACACAGTGAGAACGCGGGCCTCCACATCGGGGCGGGGCAAGGTGCTCTGGAAACGGGCCATCATCGGCGAGAAGCGCATGGCAGGTGCCATGGCAGGACGGGTGGCAGCCAAGGTGGGGCGAGCGACACGAAGCAATGATCTGGAAAACATTTGCGATGGTGATGAAAGAGTTGTTGAGGGATTAGTAGTGTAGCTTTGACTTGATTTGATTTGTGTGGTGCGGGCAAACTGATGACAAACCTGACCCCGACCGTTAAGGCAGGGGCATTTCGATCTGCTTCCATGTCTAGCCAATTCGCGCTGGTGCGCTTATTTTTGAGAGTAACCAAACTAAATATTCAATCTCAATCGTTAAACATTAAGAGTTTTAACTATTTGCAATAAGTATATATAGAAGTTTTAATTGATGTATTTTTTTGCCTTGCTTTTTTGTCCTACTGTGATTTCAATTCTTTCCAAATATATAACCTTATAATAATACTGGTAAATATCTTGTCACGAAACAAACATTGAAAAACCAATTTCCATCATGAAGATCTAATTGTAGAAAAGAAATCATGGCTGTATTCCAAAACAAAACTCTTAATTATCTATTCTCGTCAAGTCGTGGATTATGAGGTCTAAACAAGTTGACCAACTCCAAAGGTACGTCGTCTCAATTATGTATGGTTATTCGTGAAAGTCATCATCATTTAAAAAATAGTTAGTCGCGGACAACGTGACCAACGATATTGTACCGAAGGGTGAAAAACCGGTGCCAGTCATTCAGAACATTCTTCTGTTTGTCGTCCAGGTCTTCCCACTCCGGGATGGCGTCTTCTTGTTTTAAGCTCGATTTCGCCAATGCACGAGACGCATCTTTACCGGCGAACATATGGTAGCTCTGGCCCGGGCCATAGCTCTGAGAATTACGTGTAACGTCGAAGACAGTGCCTTTGATTGCAACATAGATCTTTGAGCTCAGGATTCCATTTGCCTTCGCTAGTTCTTCGACAGTAATTGGGTCATTCTTGGGTGGGTCAAGCTTGAACGCTTCTTTCGGGGCGAAACGGTCGCTGGCACTCATTCGGATTAGTTACGGCTGCCGGGATTATTTTTTTTCGAAAGGGAGGCGCGTGTGGTTGTGGTTCCCACTACTTAAGTCTGTTTTGGATTCAGGAGGAAAAGGGTGGTGATAATATTAGCGCTGACATACGCCGCCGCATTCTAGACTTCCTGCTCCCCTTTCTAGTTACATCCGGAAATACTCTCACCGTAACAATCATTAAATCACTCAAATCTCATCTTAGCTCGATTTCTTAATTGATTTTTATCAATAAATCATTCCATTGACTAGCGCATCTATAAATAATGCATACTCATTTACTTGCTGATAAACGTTATTGGTGACTAGATATTTAAACCTTCATTTCACGATAATGGACAAGAATTATTTGCCCTTGGAAAATATTCTCTAAAAAGTTCACAAAAGGTTGTTGATCGAAGATGAATATTATGAGCACGATTTCATCTGCTCTCTACTGCATAAATGACTTTCTTATATATTGAGTTGGTGGATCTTACTAAGATCTATTTCCGATGATACAGAAATACCTTCAATTGAGTCCAAAAGTGCGCCTTTATCTAGGAGTCTCAACATTTCTCGTGGCACTAGCGGGAAATTACATTCTCTATAAACAGGATCAGAGAGAAAATTTCAAGCATGTCCAAGAACAGCAACTCCAGGAGGGACAAATCGCAAATGGCGAAGCCAACCAATGAGGAAAAGGTCAGTCAATTGATTGAGGATTTGCGCCAACGGAAGTATAAAAAGGTTGTTTTTCTTGTTGGTGCGGGTATTTCCACAGAGGCTGGTATTCCTGATTTTAGAAGCCCAAAGACTGGTTTATATGCGAATTTGCAGCGATTTAAATTGCCTTATCCTGAAGCTGTGTTTGACATTGACTATCTGCGTGAAAATCCACAACCTTTTTTCATGCTCGCTAAAGAGATGTTTCCGTCCCAATTCCAGCCAACTAGCTTTCACCGTTTCATGAAATGGGTTGCTGATTTGGGTATTCTCAAGCGAGTCTATACCCAGAACATTGATACTTTGGAATTAAGGGCTGGAATTCCGGCCGAGCTCGTTGTGGAGGCACACGGTTCGTTCAACGGGAATCATTGTATTGAATGTAAAGCGGAAATTGACGATGATGAGAAACACCTTGAGATCGAGCAACAGATTCTAAGCGGGAAAATGCCAACCTGTGAAATTTGCTCTGGTATAGTCAAGCCTAATATTGTCTTTTTCGGTGAGTCGCTTCCCACTCGATTCTTTGATAATCTTGATTCTGACTTTGTGGATGATTCTGATATAGACCTTGTGATTGTAGCGGGAACTTCACTCCAAGTAAGTCCATTTAATCAGCTACCGGACATGGTGAGTTCGAAGGTGACAAGATATTTATTCAATTTAGAAAAGGTCGGCAGCCTCGGTCAGCGCAAACGTGACGTATTAGTTTTGGGTAGTCTCAAAGATCTTGCATTGGAGGTTGGTGAAAGTCTTGATGATGCTGAAGAAGCAATTTCGAAAGTTAAGCAAACTGCAAAATCGGACAAACCGCAAAATCCAGCTGATGGAGAAGAGAAAACGTCGTCCAAAAATGATGAACAAGTGGAATCTAAAAATAATCAGAAAGATAAACGGAGAGATAAGGAGACGCCTTCAGCATCGGAAGAGAAGGATGCTGGCAATGAAAACAGCGAAGAATCAGAGGAGGCTACTCGAAAATTGGCTGAGCTTGTAAACAAACTCAATCTGTCATGTACATAACTATCAGTAAATACCTTGCATGAGAATTTAGTATTAACTCGCTACGCCGTGGTTATTAGGAACATCGAATGAAGATCTATATCTAGTAAAAAGAGAAAAAAAGACTAGTAATGAGAAGCTAAGCTATCAGTAATGGTTAGCCCTTGTGGCGATAGTAGATGGCGAGAATGGCAATCAAAGCCGCCAGCTTTACGGTGAACGCTCTGAAAAATCGAGACCAGCGACAAGAGGCCTTTACGGGACCGGTTCGACTGAAACCAGGGAAGAATGGGCGGCTCACTAAGCGCATCAATCGCATGTTATTTGTCGTGTAAGGTGCGTAGCGTGAATTGATTACCTGTTCAGCCCACGTAGGCTGTGAGACTACAGGTCGCTCATGCGTGAACTCGTCAAAGCCATACTTGCCATGGTATCTACCTGTTCCCGATGGGCCGACGCCACCAAATGGAATCACAGTTGATCCACCCTGCATGACAGCATCATTGATCATGACAGCACCACTGCGCGTGTTTGCAATGAGCTTCTCCTGCTCGGCCGCAACTGTGGTAAAGACGTAGAGAGCAAGGGGATGATCGTGGTTCTCAACCACAAGCTGGATTGCCTGCTGCACAAAGTCAGAAGAATTTAAATGCACAATCGGTAGAATGGGCCCGAAGATTTCATCGGACATGAGCGGTTCATGCAGCGACACGTTGTCTGCAATAGTTGGTGGATACATTTTTGTCTCCTTGTTCGGCTCACCATGCTGCCAGATTGAGCCCTTAGATTCCTTGACAAGATCAACTGCACGCTCGAACAATCGATCTGTTACAATGTGTGCAAAGTCACTCGAGGGGGATCCCGGATCAGGATAGGCCAAGCGGATTTGGCGTTTCACCTCCTTCACAAATGCATCTGCTACAGTCTCGTCAATAATTACGTAGTCAGGCGCTACACAAGTCTGGCCTGCATTCACAAACTTCGACCAGACCATGCGTTTCGCCGCAGTCGGGATATGCGCGTGCTTCGTGATGATAGCAGGTGACTTACCGCCAAGCTCGAGGGCTATGGGCGTGAGTTTCTGGGCCGCTGCTGCTGCCACAATCTTTCCGACTCGACCCGAACCGGTGAACATGATCTTGTCCCATCTAAGATCATCCAACAAATGCGTTGTCTCCTTCACAGCACCATTGACAACCTGAACAAGGCCTGGATCCATGGCACCGCTGATGACACGCATAATCACCTTAGCTGACTCGGGTGCCATCTCACTGGGCTTCAGAATAACCGTGTTACCGGCCGCTATAGCTGAGATCAGGGGAACGATCGTGCACAAGTAAGGGTAGTTCCAAGGTCCGATGATGAGCACCGTACCATAAGGTGACTTGCGCAACACATCCTTACCGAATAGATAGCGAATATCACCTGTAAGTCGCTTATCCTTCGCCCAAGACTCAAGGCTCGTAATAGCGAGCTTGATCTCCGATAGGACTTCGTTCAGCTCGAGAACTTCTGTTTCAGCACCGGATCGATGCAAATCAAGGTACAAAGCTTGCTTGAAGTCTTCCTCATGGTCAACAATTGCATAGTACAAATTTCGAAGCTGGGATCGACGATAAGTCAAGTCCTGGGTCATGCCAGACTTGAATCCGGCAGCGATGCTGGCGTGTTTTGCATCAATGTCTAGAATAGACGTGTATACCAATGGTGCAAACTCAGACATTATTGCAGTTATAGCGAAATGCGTTCTCAATAATTAGAAACACGCGCTTTACAGATTTGCACAAGATCGAATGTGAGGATATATATATGCAAGGGAGGGGGGCCATCGCAGTTGACTAGGGTTTGTGCACACTTGCGGGGCCTTCACCGTTACAAGCCGTTCACTTCAATAAGGAGAAAGAAGGAGAAAGAAGAAAAACATGTCTTCATTCAAGAATGAGTGGAATTTATGATTAACCCTATACTTTAAAGAAATTGAGACCAAAGTCCGTATTATTAATTCCTATCTTGCAATTCCCACCTGACGAATTTGTTGATGCCTTACATGATAGTTACAGATAGTTTTTTTACAGACGATTATGTCCCTTTGCCGCACACACACCATTATTCAATAAGTTGATTCTCATTACATCTGATCGATAACTTTATTTAGAACTCATTGCCACCGGACGATCAGACTGCCTTTCGTTGGGGCGTGGGGTAAGATAAAGGAAATGCCTCAAAACTATGTGCTCACCGTGATCGGAAAAGCATCGATTTATCGTAATACTCCCAATTGATATAACGAAAAAAAAACACCGCCGATTACCATATAATCTTCTAAATTCCGAGGTTCTTACTTTCTATCTAATAGCTTGATTCCGATGTGGGGTAAAAACCCTGACCTCTTGTGATGCATCAAGATAGTCATATCTGCATATCTCACATATCGTGGCCCTACCGTTGTTGTTTCATAATCAGTTATATGACATTTGGAAACCCCCCTCAGAATCGTACTTTCATGCGATCTATGCATTTTATCATCTACTATCTTGGCGTACATAGGAATTGTTATTCAGATTTATCAATGCTACTCTAAAGTTTCAGTACATACAATAAATAGACAGTTGCTTGCAATGACATGAGCACTGATGCAGTTCAGAGCTCGAGGCATTAAGTTAAATCGAGCTCTATTCTTCTTCGGTTTTAACATGAGCTTTTTTCGGTTTCGCTAGCGATGCAGGACACAATTCATTTAAATGGCACTCCTCACACTTCGCTTTGGAGAGTCGAGGAGGACACCACGTTTGACCAAACCCGACCAAGAGCGGATTGATCTCAGCCCAGAGCTCTTCGGGTAGCCATTTCTCCAAAGCGATCCGCGTCTTTTCCGGCGTCGGATGCTCCGTCTTCGGCACCCAGTGCCACATTTGGGCTAGGCGATGCACGTGTACGTCGACACCAATGCCTTCGGTACGATGCCAGGCTACTTGCAGTAACAGATGAGCCATCTTAGGCCCTACACCAGGCAAAGCTATCATTTCTGGAATGGTTTCTGGAATGTCACCGTCATATTTTTCAATGACAATATTGGCTACCTGCTTTAGATATTGGGCCTTGCGTCGATAAAAGCCAACCGGCAGCAACAATTGAGCTAATTCTGCTTCATCTATGTCTCTTATGGCTTCAGGTGTGAGTGTTGGCTTTAATTGCTCTCGCAGCCTCAAGACTGCGGCATGGGTGATCTCGTCTTTTGTTTGAGAACTTAGCATCAATTCAACAAGATGTTGAAATCTTAAAAGTTTTGGAGCGGTGCCAGCTGGTGGAAGTTGCAAACAGCCCATTGTGTCCACGGGTGCTTTTTTTAACTTGCGCATCTCGCGTACTTTCTGTACATATGTTTGCCACAATGGTGGCGCCTTAACATGGTGTTCGACCTTGTCTAGATCTTTGATCTCTTCTTTGATGACTTTGTCCACTTCAGTTTTAATCGACTTGCGTGTTGTTGTCGGTTTTGTTTTTTTAGAAGATTTAGTGCTTCTAACTATATCTTTAGCAACATCTTCAGCAAGATCAGGGATCTCAGCTTTGATCTTTATTGCAGCGTCTCCAACGCCAGCAATTGCATTGGTCTCTTGTTTGAGATCGTCAATGACTTCCTTTTTTATCTGCTGAGTTTCTGTGGTAAATGTCGCTCTGTTGAGCCGAATTCTTTTCCTTGGCACCCATTTCACCGCAGCTTCACGACTCGCCATGACCATGAAATAATTACGACCCTCGCCCCAAGCCCGCTGGTATATGTGAAATTTCATGTCATGCAAATTACATCCTGCTCCATAGGTTCCTTATAAAATGCATGCTTACTTATCTTATGCATGAACATCACTATGCTCAATTCTAAGTCTAGAACGTATATACTGTGCAGTTTAGGAGTTATTATGGTATATTAAATATTAAAAATTCAAAAGCAGAAGTGTTTGCTAAAACTGAGCTTTTACTAATGAGGAGTTCAACATCTTAAAAATTGGAAATAGCACTTAGGTTCAGAAGATGTTTGAGTTCCACTACTACTCTTGTGGCTTCTAATCAGTGGTTAAAAAATTATTCGCTTATACCAAACTATAGACGATGTTGCAATGAAAGACTTTACTTGTGCTTTGTCTTATCATCGGGCCACATGTCAACAACACAGCGCAGGCATTGTCCGCTGTGCATGTCGTCCCAGCCCTTGTTGATCTCGTCCAAGTTGCGGTGATGTGTGATGTATTCGTCGACCTTGAGTCCGCCGTTCATGTACATGTTCACAAAATCCGGCAGCTGTGAGCGGCCCTTGACACCACCAAAGGCAGAGCCCTTCCACACACGGCCAGTGACAAGCTGGAAGGGTCTAGTCGAGATTTCCTGACCACTAGCAGCAACACCAATGATGACCGATGTGCCCCATCCCTTGTGGGCAGACTCGAGAGCTTGGCGCATCACCTTGACATTACCAGTGCAGTCGAAGGTGAAGTCGAGACCACCATCCGTCTCCTTGATCAGGTAGTCCACAACAGAAGTGCCCTCGGGAAGCTTGCTGGGATTGACGAAGTCGGTGGCACCAAAGTCACGGGCCCACTTTTCTTTACCGCCATCAAGGTCCAAGACGAAAATGCGACTAGCTTCACGCAATTTTGCACCCTGAACAACACTCAGTCCTACGGTTCCTGCACCCCACACAGCCACAGTATCGCCTTTTTGGACGTTGGCAGTGATCTGTGCAGCACCAACACCGGTGGTGACACCGCAGCCAAGCAAGCACACAGTACTCAGTGGTGCGTCTGGAGTTACAGCAACAAGACTGATATCGGCCACAACTGTGTACTGTGAAAAGCCAGAAGTGCCCATGAAGTGCTGCAGATCTTTGCCCTCAGAATCGTGGAATCGCACGGTTCCATCGGGCATAACACCTTTACCTTGAGTCGCTCGAATCGCCTGGCACAGATTGGTCTTGCCACTCTTGCAGAACTTACACTTCTTACATTCCGGAGTGTACAGCAAGATCACGTAGTCGCCAGGTTTGACGTTGGTGACTTCAGGTCCAACGCTTTCGACCTGACCAGCAGATTCATGACCTAGGATAGCATTGTTCTGGCCCTCCGGGTCTGATCCAGATGCAGTGTAGGCATCAGTGTGACATAAAGCGGTGTAAAGCACCTTTACACGCACTTCGTGGGCCTTGGGCGGATCGACGGTGATGGTCTCAACCTGCAAGGGCTCACCGAATTTACGGAGAATAGCGGCTCTGCATTTAATAGGCTCGGGCATGGTCAATTATCGACAATTACGTGTATGAATTGTTGATAAATTGGAAAGTGAATAGATCGGCAAGCGGTTAGATAGGGAAGCTGGCAACCCAAAAGCCGCTGGGAGCGGGCAAGGGCCCAGATGCAGCAAATCCCTCGATCCTCAACGGTGAGATTGAACGGCTCCCGGAAAAGCTCCCAATGTTGAAACTACTCAGACGAAGATCAATCTATAAAGTGTTGAAATTGTGATGGTATATACATATACTTGCCACTTAATTTTTGAAGATAATAAGTGGTCCTTTTCATAACTCTGCCTTCAGTGTTATCTCGTGTGCATATGTACAAGAATGAAAAAAAGCATTATTAATATTATGGAACATCCTCAGACTTATCCGCAGAAAATTCGCAGATACTCACGCAGTTCGATAGCCTTTGTACATTAACTGATTTTAGTAGTTCTATACCTTATATTGAGCGGCCCATGCCTTTGCGGGCTAGGTTTCAGCATGTTGATTGTTGGTCTGACAGGTGGAATTGCGACTGGTAAATCGACTGTAAGCCGTCGGCTTCGAGAGTATCACCATCTTCCAATTGTTGATGCCGATATAATCGCGCGAGAAGTGGTAAATCCCGGTACCTCGGCTTATAATGCGATTGTGGACTATTTCGGAGGCATTACACCGCATCTTATCAAAGACGATGGTTCCGGCGAATTGAACAGGCCTGCATTGGGCCGCACTGTGTTTGGGAACGAGGAACACCGCAGGAAACTTAACTCGATTGTTCATCCGGCCGTACGGAAGGCCATGGCTTGGGAAGTCTTGAAACGCTGGGTCCGAGGGTATGCTGTGGTCGTCGTTGACGTACCGCTTTTGTTCGAAAGTAAACTCGATCCCTATGTTGGTTTATCAGTGGCTGTAATCTGCGATGAAGCGGCCGAATACAAGCGTCTTCGCCTGCGTGATCCAGACTTGACCGAGAATGATGCGAGACAACGCATTGCCTCCCAGATGCCGCTGGAAGAAAAGCGTGACCGTGCAGATGTGGTAATTGATAATGATTCGAGCATTGAACTGCTCAATGATAATGTGGACTGGTTTGTTGCCGAGTATCTTCGCCCCCCATGGTATAAGACAGCGCTTCAATGGATCTTCCCGATTGGAATTCTGTGGGCTTTGTATGACTATTATCTGCGCAGCAAGAGGCTCAATTTAGAAATAAAGAATCGTTGAACTTGCTTTGTTCAGCTTGCCAGTTACAAATGCAACCCTGATAGTTTAGAGAAGCAAGTAGTTAAATGCATGATTTAGAAACAGTTCGTTTAGTTTACAATAAATGATGTTAGCGAAAATGTTATGTGATGATGTCTGTAAGGGACTTTAAACTTGTGTGTAGTTTTATGCTATGAGGTTATAATTTTGTTTGTTTGCTTCATGGCTAGGCCATGAAAAGATTTTAGAACATGCCATTAATGGTTCCATCCTCCTCGACTTCGATGTTGATGTACCCAGGCATGGTCGGCAGACCAGGGACAGTCATAATTTCAGCTGCAAGAGCGTAAAGGTAACCAGCACCGGCACTGACCTTGATATCACGGATCGGCATCACGAATCCAGTGGGAACACCACGCAACTTAGGGTCGTGAGACAGAGAGTACTGTGTCTTAGCAATACAGATGGGGAGATTGCCAAATCCCTGTTTCGTGTACTCATCGAGCTTGGACTTCGCAAGGGGGCTCAATTCCACACGAGCAGCACCGTACATCTTCTGAGCGATTGTATTCAATTTCTCCTCGGCAGAAGTGTTCACGTCGTACAACAAGTTGAGCGGGTCCTCGATAATTGAAGCCTCAGCAGCCTTAACAACTGCCTGGGCCAAAGCAATTGCACCTTTTCCACCTTGTTCCCAGTGTTTAGACACGACTGCGTCCTTAGCACCGGCTGCGATAGCAGCATCACGAATGACAGCATGCTCAGCATCAGTGTCACTGACAAAGTCGTTGATAGCAACAATAACGGGGCGTCCAAATTGCTTAGCATTAGAAATCTGTTTTGCCAGGTTCAAAGTACCCTTGCGAACAAGCTCGACGTTCTCCTCGACATATTCCTTAGGCAAAGGAGAGCCAGGCTTGACGTCAGGTCCGCCACCGTGTAGCTTCAGAGCACGCACAGTCGCAACAATGACAACAACGTCCGGATTGAGTCCAGAAGTGCGGCATTTGATATCAAAGAAACGCTCACCACCCATGGTGAAATCAAATCCAGCCTCAGTGATCACATAGCCAGGCTCCTGTCTGAACGCATCTTGGCCAACGATCTTGAGAGCAACCTTGTCAGCAACAACTGATGATGCACCAATAGAGATGTTAGCGAAAGGACCAGCGTGTACCATCACTGGTGTACCCTCCAGACTCTGCATGAGGTTCGGTTTAATGGCATCCTTCATAAGGGCACACATCGCACCTGCAACACCCAAATCCTGAGCAGTGATAGGCTCACCATCTTTTGAGCTTGCAACCACGATCTTGCCCAAACGGCGACGCATGTCCTGCAAATCATTGGACAACGCAAGGATCGCCATACATTCTGAAGCCACTGAGATATCAAAGCCAGTCTCACGAGACTTGCCCTTCTCAGTTGGAGCCTCACCGACAGTGATTCCACGGAGGTGACGGTCATTGCAGTCAACAACACGCTTCCAAGTAATCGTGCTCTTGTCGAAGTCCAGTCTAATGAGCTTTCGGACTTCTTCCGGACTGAGCTTAGAAGGATCCTTGTGAGCGGGATAGCCTAGCTTGTTCCAGCGGTACTCCAGGAATTTGCTGAGCTTTCCGCCCTTAGCAAGCTGACGCTTCAGCAGACCCTGGTCACCCTGAGTCTCCTCGTGGAAAATACGCGTGTCAATTGCAGCGGCTAGAAGATTGTTGGCAGCAGTGACGGCATGGATGTCACCAGTGATGTGGAGGTTGAACTCATCCATTGGTACAACCTGAGAGTATCCACCGCCAGCAGCACCACCCTTAATACCGAATGTGGGTCCCATAGAAGGCTGGCGCAAGTTAGCAATGGACAACTTGTTAAGGTGACCCATGGCCTGCGTTAGACCCATCGTAGTCGTCGACTTACCTTCACCCAGAGGAGTAGGGGTGATACCAGCAACGAGGACATACTTACCATTCTTGCGATCCTTCAAGCGATCCAAAACGCTCAACTCAACTTTACCCTTGTATCGTCCATAAGGTTCGAAGTCGGCCTCAAGGAGATCGAGCTCCTTAGCTACTTCAGTAATGTGCTTTGGCTTCACGCTACGAGAGATCTCAATGTCACTCGGAACAGGATTCTTGGGCTCAATTGGAGTCAAGTTGATCTGTGTCCGAGCACGCTGGCTGTAGTACTCCTTGGCAGACTTGACAACATTGTGCATTAGCATCGCCACGGTCATAGGACCGACTCCGCCCGGTACAGGTGTGATCAAACTGGCCTGCAATTGCACATTGTCGAAGTCCACATCACCGACCACGCGTTTTCCGCTCTTCTTCGTCTCATCCGGAATATGGTTAATACCAACATCCACAACGATGGCACCGGGCTTGATCCATTCACCCTTAACGAAGTATGGAATACCAACAGCACTGACGACGATATCAGCCATCTTGACAAGCTCCGGTAGATTCTCTGTAAATCTATGAGCGTGGATTACAGTAGCGTCGTGCTTGCGCAGCAAGAACGAGATTGGATTACCGACGATATCAGAACGGCCAATTACACATGCAACCTTACCACGGATATCGACGTTGTGAGTTTTCAAAAGCTCCATGACGCCATTAGGAGTGCAAGGCACATAAATGGGTTGACCACTGCGCTTGGCCAATTCACCAAAGTTGTAAGAGTCAAACCCATCAACGTCTTTTACGCGACTGATGGCAGCGCAAATTCGCTTCTCATCAACGTGAGCCGGCAACGGCATTTGCACGAGGATTCCGTGCACTGACGGGGATTTGTTGAGCTCTTCTATGTGAGTCAAAACTTCTCTTTCCGGAGTAGATTCGGGCAGCTTAATTACATTGCACTCAACGTGCGACTGGCTGGCAGCCCGCTGCTTTGCACGGACATAAGAAGTAGAGTCCGGGCGATCTCCAACTTGGATAATAGTCAAGCTGGGAGTGAAATTCTCGAACTTCGAGGTCCTGATCTGCTTGATCTCTGCCTTTAGATCATCTCGGATCTTTTGAGCGAGTGCTTTGCCATTAAGTAATTCTCCTCTCACGGTGGAGTCTGCTGCAGATGCAGTGAGACGTGGCAGGTTTTGATGAAAAAGTCGGGCCTGCCGCCTAAGTGGTGCTACCGCTGCTATGCGACGAAACATTAGTGCAGTGACAAATTATTTTGAGAAAAAATGGTCAGTGTCACGTAGGATTACCTAAAGGCCACAGCTGATTTTGATCTCACAGTCAACTATACCTGGAATAAAGATGTTCGTTGGATATTCCGCCCTGGAAAAACGTTCCCGAAATTTGCGGTTTGATCCAAGGAAAAACTGAAAATTAATGAGTACGGTAATTCTGGTCACGTGATGTACATATGATGTACATTACTTCTGCTTTGGGATATGGCGGTCCCTGATTAGTGAAGTGTAACCGTGAGAAAAACCAAGGAAACAACAACGAGGCTTTCACATGCGCCACTTTTTATCGTATAGCTAAATAATGCGTACATAACAATAGGCCAGCATGCTCCTGTTCACAAACCCTTTGTGTCTAGACCTAAGCTCTATGTTTGTATTTTTCGATAACTCGATGGGTATGCTTCAATAACAAACAGGCGTGGCTTGCTATTTTTGTAAGTTCCAGTCTAGATTTAGTTCGATCTTGACAAATCGAAGAAGGCAGGTTGAAACGGCTACTGATATTGACACTACCACAATATGCACCTTACCCTCATGCATGTGCGTCCCCAGTATTATTCAACGTGATTCACACGCCTTTGTGACACCTCATGGGAAAACGAATTGGAGTGCATTCGATTCGCGTCGATATAAAAAGCCATGTGATAATCAATGTACACTTTTTCTTGCTATTGTTACGCTGCATGCATAAATCTGTTGTTAGCTTCATCTCTTCCTGTGAGTTCAACGATCGTGCACTCCATATTGTGCTAAATCTGTTAACCTCTTGGAGCAATGGCTGGCTTGACGGACTGCATTGTCGATCAGTTTTATTATATTCTAGCCTTGCAATTGTAATATGTGCTGATCCTTCTCTACGGTACTATATGTTGTATTAACTCCGTTGTGGTGCTTGATTACAATACACAGCTTATGTCAACATACCCTGGCGCGAAACCTCCAGTGGGAATTATATACAATTTTACACGAAAAGAGAAGAAGCAGATGAAGAAATTTCGCGCTGCAAGCAGAGACAAGGAATCAGAAATGGCGGCGACACGCGTTTTTGGGAAAGACATCACAAATTCGCTGCGATTGCGACCCCAATTCGTTGAGAAAGACGGTGAGACCAATGCTGCGCTCATCACACCGCGAAAGACACCACAGAAGACACAGTCTCCGCGGCGGCGTCTTCAATTCAACGATCCAACATCCATCAGGAAACCCGTTGAGCGTCAAATTCATAAGCCAGAGCAAAGAAGCAAACGGGGCGGAGTGATCGTATTTAATGAAAGAAGAAGCGAATGGACACAGGATGGAAGAGGAAAAAGTATCGACTTCCCACCACCATCAAAAAAGAACAAGACAGTAGTCCCCTCACTGGGATCCTTGCTCAGAACGCGCTGTCAAGAATTACAGACATTACCAGAAGAACCCAAGGATAATTTATCAACAACAATTAATTTGCATGATCTTGGGGAATGCTACACATGGAATGAGGAAACAAAAATGTCTGATGACTGGATAATCATAAATCCACATAGTTTGTCATTGACTAATGTAAAACTGGTGGAATATGCATCGAAGGTGCTAACTGCAGTGCCATTACATGGTTGACACGGAAGTCAACCCTTAAATTCATGCCTCAAATGGCCTTAATTTACTTAGCATAGAAGAAATACCCTTCTCTCCCTCCACACGAAAGATTGAAATATCCGTCAACAACAGAGAATTCACGAAAACTTAATAGAGCTTGTGAAATTTCGAAGAATTTCTAAAACTCCTGGTCGTTCTTTCAGATACAAGGACTGATTAGGCTAAGAAAATTCCACAGCCTGTAGTCTGCTAATGTATCGCACAAGAGTTGTGCGGAATCCCATTGTCCGCTTTTACAGCCAGAAATTTGTGCAGGAACACGACTATACTATCAAACCAACTACTTATGTATATACGGCCGATGAGAACCGAGAGCTGTTTGATCGATTTCCATTAATTACGGCGAAGAGGCAGTCTCAGCGTCAGAGCAGACCAAAAAAAGCTCGGATGCTGGATCGAGAGTTTATCGACGACAGTATGTATAACCCGCACTATGGGTACTTTTCTAAGCAAGCCGAGATTTTCACACTACCTAAAAAGTTGGATGCTAGCGAAATGGGCAATCTTGATTCCTTTTTGGACAAATGGGCAATGGAGTACAGGCATCAACAGAGCATTCCGAAGGAAAGACCGTTACCTGCGACAGCGATCAAAGTTCCAGACGATGAAAAAAAGCATTTAAAAACAACGAAAGTTTCAAGACAGCTATGGCATACACCTAGTGAGCTCTTCAGTCCACACTACGGTGAGACTCTGGCTCGACATATCATAGATGGCCATAAAAAAAGGAACTCTAGCGACAGTCTTGTGATATACGAAACAGGTGCTGGAAACGGAACGTTAATGACTGATATCATGAATTATGTTCAACGGGAGGAGCCTGAAATCTATACAAATATGGAATATCACATTATTGAGATCAGCAGTCAGCTCGCGTTGAAACAGCGCGCTCATGTGCAGGGTCACAGCGACCGAGTGAAGATTCATAATGAAAGTATTTTCGACTGGAAATATCCCGAAGATCGTGAATGCTACTTCATCGCACTCGAAGTATGGGATAACCTTGCTCACGACGTCATTCGCTATGACAATTCTACGAACAAGCCCTATCAAGGTTATGTTGTGATTGACCCAAACGGGGAATTTACAGAAGTATTCAGTTCGAAGCTTGATAAAATTGCACAGGAATACCTTGATACTCGTGCTGAGCTTGTGCCGAAATTTCAACCTCAGACGAAGCTAGGATGGCATCCACTAAGTCAACCAAAGCTTTTGCGAACTGCTATTAATAATATTGTTCCATTTCAGGGACAGCTTTCGGGTCCCGAATACATCCCGACGCGTCAGTATCAATTTATGAAAGTGCTGACTGAACATTTTCCCCAGCACAAATTGCTGACATCAGATTTCACACATTTCACAGAGCGGATTCGTGGTTACTGTTCGCCTGTTGTGCAAACATTTATGGAAAATACTCCTGTTACAGTCAGTACATTCATGGTTCTCCAAGGTCATTTTGATATCATGTTCCCAACCGATTTTCAACTTGCCAAACAGATGTATGAGCACATTACAAAGAAGCGCGCAAAAGTGGCATCAAACAAAGATTTTCTCAGTGAATGGGCATTAAATGCTAACGAGACCGCAACTAAAACGGGCGAAAATCCTATGCTCTCGCTTTATAGTAACGCTGCATTCCTTTGCACACTCTGAGTAGTCAATGGAGAAATAAGGCCCAAATAGAATATAATGATGCTATGATAAAAATGAGTGAGAATTTTTTTAGTTATTTTAGCTATGTGCTACAATTTTTTTTATGTACTTTTTTTGTTTCAGCGATTTTCCTAATTTTTGAGATATATGTATGGACTTATCAAGATGATGATCATGGTGATACCTACCTAATATTGATATCGCGACCTTGAGGGTTGGGTACGCGTCATGGAGACAGATGGAAAGACGGCCGGTCCATCGGCCACGATGCTGCTGGACATTGCGCCTACAACAGCATTTACCCAGTCGTCGGCCATATTCAGCCTTGCAGCATCTAAAGGGATGCGGTTTGTGTTCATGGGCGGCGAGGATGGGTTCATACGGAAGTATGACTTTGAAGCCAGTATGGCCGGATCAACTCTGCTGACCTCGGGCCAGCGACATATGCTGCCGGATTCAGTGACCAAATCGGGTGTACTATCAGCATATTGGGAAAATGAACAGGTCATGTTTCAAAACGAATATAAAGTCTTGAGTGACGGCTTCTATACTCCACATATATCTCCCGTGTACTCACTAGCAGCACAATCGGAGGCATTGTGGGTCGCCTCCGGGTTGGAGAGCGGCGATATTAGAATACAATCAGCCACATATGGTGAAATTGGTCAGGTGCTGGCATACCTCAGAGGTCATAAGAAGACCGTTAGTGACATGAAACTCAGTGCTAGTGAAAGAATGCTGCTGAGTGGCAGTTGGGACAAAAGCGTTGCATGCTGGGATCTTGAGAGAGGCATTGCGACCACAAAATATCATGAGCTCAGTTCTCAAGTCTCATCTGTGGACTGGCAAGCAGCAGGTGCGTTGGCAGTAGAAGCTCGTAAAGATCCGAACGATGACGAAGAAGACGACGATGACAAGTCATTATTTGGCTCAGATGATGAAGACAGCAAAGACGGTGGAGCCAAGGAGCCAGAGACTGAAACAAGACGGACGGCTGATGATAATGCGGAAATGGATGATGGCGAAAGACAATCACGAACTAATGAAGGACCATCAAACTCTCAGCAGGACTCAAACATCTTCATGTCTTCAACTTTCAATGGCCATATAGATATATGGGATACGCGGCAGAAGGAGCGGGCATCAACATTACTCGGATCTCAATCACCGCCATGGTGTATCAGTGCATGTTTCTCTCATGATGGAAACCATATATTTGCTGGCCGACGTAATGCCTGCGTCGACGATTACGATCTTCGGTCAGTTTCACAGCCAATGCGGAGCCTTAAGTTTCCTGCGGTGTCTGGCAGTGTTTCGTGTGTGACGGCCATGCCCGATAATGAGACACTGTTATGTGCGTCATATGACAATATTCGACTTTATGATCTGCAGTCAACGAAAAAGACGCCATTCGCTATCATTGCAGGTCACCATGGATCTATGATCAGTCGCATGATTGTTGATGCAAGTGGAAAATACATAGTGTCGGCGACCGGTGGTCGTGGGTGGACAGACACTGCCATTGACTCGGCGCTCGCATATGAGGTTGGCTATGAAGAGTGACCGAAAATTAATGAGTAATTGAGTGATGAAATAAAAGTTGCAGTTGTTGCTGCCGTGTTGTATTTATCTAAGTATTTTTTTTCTAATTAATCTGTCCATTAGAAAGTATAGTTTTCCGTCTAGAGGTATTATGCTATGTACAATTTATCTATGAGAAGTGCGTGACCACAAAACGCCGAATGCCACAGCGCTGACGGCCACAGCCATCACTGCGAGACGAGACGTTGCTCGTGATGTTAGACCCGAGAATGAGAAGCCCGAAACAACTGCCTGAGCAGCCTGGCGATCGAGCTGGGTTAATGTATAAAGGGCTGTGCTGCGTTTTGTGATCTTGCCCGTGCGCAGCACAGAGTAGCGCGAGATTAATTTGAAGGAGGGCAGGTTCTTCAACGGGTAGCGTGAACGCAACTGGCGTGCATGGCGGTCGACTTGCTCGAAGTTATCGCGAGTCAACAGAGATCCTGCACCGCTCAACGCCATATCGATCTCATCACCAGTGATAGGCACTAAACCTTCGGTCTTCTCCACGAGCAACTCAGTGCCCTCGATCTTGTTCGTGCTTTCATCTTCTACGACAAAGCTCTCTTCAAGGTCGGTTGAGACGTACTTCTCAAATAGCTGTGGATTCTCGATCAGCAGCGCTACATATAAATACAACACATACGCAAGTCCCTCTTTAAGAACATTGCGAATTATGGGCAGAACTACCTGAGAATCATCCGTGTCATGACTGAAGAGAGTGACGATCTGCGCTACCGCGAAATACCCAAGCATTGCGCGGTTCTCTTCACCTTCTTTCTGTGTGAAAAACCGGCCGATACCATCCTTATCAGCGACCTGAATAAGTTCAGGAATCAATGCCAGGATACGCTGGGTCGGCTGCATCGATGTGGCCATGAAGTCACGCAACTGTTGTAATGCCAGATTTTCGAGCTGCCGTGTGGAGTGAGAGTGCATTGCAATATCATGAAAGCCCTGGTAGTACGACAGCTCGGAATTTGCCGCCAGAACCGTCGCAACGCGGTGCTCAAGCTTCGCCTTAGCGGCCTTGGACAGCGGAACGCGGGCTAAATCCAGATCAACCTGACGCTTATCTTTGAATTCGAGCGGTTGATCATCGGACTTGCGTTTACTTAGAAATTGCTTAATGCTTCCCTTTCCAGATTTACGACTCATTTGCACCAATGCAAAACTCCCGTAGTCCGGCTCAGGAGGTTTTTCACTGGGTCTTTTGTTCACACACCACCATACGCACCTTAACGTTGTAGGGTTCTCTATCATGGGACCAGACTGTGGGGCGAAGGTGAAAGCGAGCTGATACCCCATTCGTTTGCTCCCACAGAATTACGCACTATCGGCATGCTGATCCATGGAATTTTATCCTCAAAATTGTCATTGGCTGTTATGTAGATGGAAAAAATGCTGTGCACAAGGTTTACAACAGAAGTAGTGTACATAAATACATAGCGTGATTTTTCTCAGAAGATGCACGATAAGTGAGACATTCGGACAATAGATATTTGTCATTAAGTATTGTACGAGCGCAAGAACTCATAGAAGTGGTATAGATCCGCAGTAGTGTTTACGGTACGCGCCATGCTATATATTGAGATCCGGAAACGGGCAAGAATGAATAATTAATGTCTTCGCTTAGGGTTCCCATCTTTGTTTACTTATGCAGCTTGGCAGAGGTACCTTTTCGCGCGTCATTGTTGACGAAAATGAGCCTTCCAAGGCCGTCAAAATAATCGAAATGGATGATCAAAAGCCACCGCACCGCTGGAAATCCGAGCTCGATAGTCTACGGGCCCTGAAAGACTGCACCCATGTGGTTGATTTGCTTGCGGTTTCCGAATCTAACAGCGCCTTTGACCGAGAATTGAGGCTGATCATGCCGAGATATGATCTCACTTTGGAGCAGCTGATTTTTGCTAAGTCCAAGGCCAATTGGCCGGCTGGTTCCGGCTGGAGAAATGTGATGACTCCGACTATGATCAAGCATGTCTTAGTCGGAATTGCGCAAGCATTGGAGGCTGCAGCATCCAAAGGTATCATTCACCGGGATATTAAGCCGGATAATGTTATGTTCATGAATATTGAGAACGAAGACGAATTGATTGAGTCGTTAGTCCTGATTGATTTCGGGATTTCATTCGTGCCCTGGAATATTCCTCAGTTTGAGACAGCTGATCACAAAGTATGCGACGTCTCAACTGGTGAATACAAGGCACCCGAAGTGCTCTATGGTGTGAGTAATTATGACGAAAAAATCGATATATGGTCGCTGGGATGCATTATTGCACGTCTTTTAAGCACTGATAGCAAGCCTCTATTCACTCCCTACACTTCTGATATCGGTCTTATTTCTGCTCAATTCGAGTTATTGGGAAGGCCTGTTCTCAGTGAATGTCCGAGCTTGCGTGATTCTGCTGTCCAGAACATGGCCGCTGATGGAAACCAGACATCACATTTCACATTGAAAAGATTGAGTTCAGACGCGTTAATGCAGAAACTATTCGACCTGACGCAACGAATGCTTGATTATGAGCCTACAAAACGACCGTCTGCAGCTGAGATTTTGAAAGAGCTAAATAGCATGAAATGCAACTGACGTGAAGTTTATGAGGGACATATCGAGTTTCTCATTAATGTTCATTTTAAAGAAGGCATGGCTCGAATTAAACCATTGAGGTTTTACTTATTGGAGCCATAATTTTTTTCAATTTTTAAGAACTAATATCAGCTTTGTGGCATCTTGTTTATATCATGGAGCCAGTTTATGCGCAGACTGCAGCGCGTGCATATGCCATGTTGAAACCCTCATCCATATAAGGTAGGTCTATGCACGAAAACGAAATAAAGATAAAGAGAGAAAAACCTTAAACGTTTACGAAAAGGTCTTTAAATAGTTTTTCATTAGTTCCTAGCCAACTCCGAAAAAGCTACAGAAGTATTCAAGTTTTAGGTACGCATATGTCTGTCTTCAAGTTGATCCGTTTATAACTGGATCCGCTATTCGGGTCGTCAGACACCTATAGGGCTTAATTAATAATCAAGCGGTACCATGTCTTATTCCATGCCCTCCGCATCTTGCGTGCCTTTAATGAGACAGTTAGTCGGGAGGCTGGTCCCACGCTATTGTCAATTTTTCATATTTGCCCTAGCCCACAGACCAATTTTTCACTGGATCTATTTTAAATCACCACATTCCCCCATTCTCTCCCATCTTCTCATCCATCCTCCCTTAATATGTCTCACCGTAAGTTCGAAGAGCCCCGTCACGGTTCCCTTGCCTTCCTTCCCCGCAAGCGTGCCACCTCCCACCGTGGTCACGTCAAGTCCTTCCCCAAGGACGACGCTGCCAAGCCCGTCGGCTTGACTGCCTTCCTCGGCTACAAGGCCGGTATGACCACCATTGTCCGTGAGCTCGACCGTCGTGGCTCCAAGATGGACAAGCGTGAGATCGTCGAGGCTGCCACCGTTGTTGACACTCCTCCTCTCGTCATCGTCGGTGTTGTCGGCTACGTCGAGACCCCCCGTGGCTTGCGCTCTTTGACCACTGTCTGGGCTGAGCACTTGTCTGACGAGGTCAAGCGTCGCTTCTACAAGAACTGGTACAAGTCCAAGAAGAAGGCCTTCACCACCTACGCCAAGAAGTACTCTGAGGGCGGTGCCCAGGTCGAGCAGGAGCTCGAGCGTATCAAGAAGTACGCTACCGTCGTCCGTGTTTTGGCCCACACCCAGATCCGCAAGGTTCCCGTTGGCCAGAAGAAGGCCCACCTTGCCGAGATCCAGGTCAACGGTGGCTCTGTCGCTGACAAGGTCGAGTTCGCCAAGGCTCACTTCGAGAAGACCGTTGACGTCTCCTCTGTCTTCGACCAGGACGAGATGATCGATGTCATCGCCGTTACCAAGGGTAAAGGTTACGAGGGTACCACCGCTCGTTGGGGCACCAAGAAGCTTCCCCGTAAGACCCACCGTGGTCTCCGTAAGGTCGCCTGTATCGGTGCCTGGCACCCGTCCAACGTCCAGTGGACCGTTGCCCGTTCCGGTCAGGACGGTTACCACCGCCGTACTTCGATCCACCACAAGATTTACCGTATTGGCAAGGGTGAGGACAAGGCCAACGCCTCCACCAACTTCGACCGCACCGAGAAGACCATCACTCCCCTCGGTGGCTTCGTTCGTTACGGTGACGTCAAGAACGACTTCGTTCTTATCAAGGGTACCATCCCCGGTGTCAAGAAGCGTGTTGTCACTCTTCGTAAGTCTTTGAAGACCCACACTTCCCGTTTGGCTCTCGAGAAGATTGACCTCAAGTGGATCGACACTGCCTCCAAGTTCGGTAAGGGCCGCTTCCAGACCCCTGCTGAGAAGGCTGCTTTCTTGGGCACTCTCAAGAAGGACAACTAAATTGAATAGTCGTTATATAGTTTAGCGTTATTCCTGATACCCCGAATAACCTTTTCCTCCACTGTATTGGACCGACTGGCTGCTGAATTATAGGCCATGCGACAATACGCCGAGTAAGGTTGCGCGATATATGCATGCATATGGAATTAGTCAGGACACAAATTATTTATTTTTTTGGGAATATTAATTAAATTAGTTCAACTGCCGTCTCGATCATTATTGGATCGCTGTTATCGGGAAACGCCCCATGTGGTCTTTGGTTACGGGAGATAACGGTCTTCCGGACGGACCCAAAGTGCGAATACATCGAGGCGGGATTCCACGGGGATCTTGGGTGGGCCCAGGGTAAGTATGCTGGTAGGTTTTGGGATTCCTAAAGGAGTAATATCAATGGCCAGAGCTCCTCCGGTGTAAAACAGTCAGAATTAAGCAATGGTCAAACATAAGTGGTACAATCTATAACGAATGTAGTCCAACTATGTGGAAAAATATAATAAATACATATTCAATCAATTTAAGGTCCCAGACACCTATTCACGGTGATATTTTAGATATCTTTTAGTATTTCCATAGGTTCCCCTAAACCTCACTGCAGATCTTGATTGCATATGTAGTCTGACGCCGAAAAGCCGGTAATCCGTACTTCGCTTTGCGGTAAGTGGCTCTGAAACTTGTCTATCCCCAATGAGATTTTATCTAAAACTTCCTATTTAAAGGTCCGATCGGACTTGCCGGTTTTATTCATTTTTTCAGGATAAAATTCCCGAAGCGATCCACCTTTAACTTCACAAGTCAACGATAGAACCAACGGTCAGCATGATGCGCTCTGCCAATAAACGAGAAATCCCACTCTCACAATTCGAGAACATGGATTTAACGAATGTTGACATGGTAAATACGGATGTCTTGAATGTGAACTTAGCAACGGCTGCGATGACGAACATCCACATCCTAGATTCGAGCCTGAACAATCTCATACTTGCACAGAGTATGGGTCTTTGCAAGGACAAGATTACTGGACTTGATTATCTTTCCACGGCCCACGCACGTCCAATCAGCCAAGAGGGAATTGCACTTCTCGACCAGAACATTGAGGAAGTCGACCTTTCCAGTATTAAAGACATGGACTCCCTCCAAGAAATGAAGAAGAAACTTGAGCTCGCACTGGACACGCAGAAGCTGCTTCAATCTCATGCAGAGTGTTTAGTCTCGGCAAACCGTATGCAGATTATCGAAGTCGCCCGCTATCTTCGCACAGAGCGCGAGACCATGGACAAGATTCTTGAGCACGCTCCATATCAAGTGGACGAGCTCCTGAAGCTTCGAGATGAAATTAAGGATTCTCCTTACATCAAGGCCGAGAGCTGGTTTATGGAGAAGATGAACAGCATCGCACTTGAGAAGAAGAAGTATCATATCCGCAAGTCAAATAACCTCGGTGAGGCCTGGGATAATGCTGCAGGGCTGATTGAAGTCCTGAAAGAGGATAGCGAAATACTCCAAAAACAACAGGAGAACATTGCTACCAAAATCGGCATTTCAATGCACCAGCAATCCGTGATGGAAGCACGAAAGGCCCAAGCGCAGAACGAACTGATGCTGTTGCGTAACGACGCATCTTTGCGAGCTTTGACTCTTGAAGCGAAGCCCAAATTAAATTAGAGATGAACACAGATAACGTGTCACCACATAACACCACTACGTACTGTGAAGCATGTACAGTATGAAGAATACGTTCAGTGCGCACAGATTTCTAGTCGAGGGAATGAATAAATATATGTCTATAATTACTGCTTTTTAGGAGGTGGCGGAGGAGGAGCATTTGCCTTTGTTGTTATAGACCCGTCAATTTGGTGGCTCAGTTTGCTCTGCTCATTGAAGTAATCAGTAAGTGCTGAGGTCGGCTTACCGTGGTGCCTCGTGTTGTGAGGTACATATGCAGATTGAGTCAAAGTTGACGTGTTCGCAGCAGACTCGGCATCCGTAGGAATCTGAGGGATGAGGTTCGCAGCCGGCTCAAGCAGTTCGCTTTCTGATAAGGGGTCTGCAGCAATATCTGAAAGAGCCGCTTGGTCTCCATTGAACAGCATTGATCCCGGTGCATGGCTGCTCTGATCAGCAGCAACTTTCGGCAAAGCATGAAGCAATCCGTAGCCAACACCGCAGCCTAGTTTACCATCGCTGGTTGGAATGACACGTACAGGTCGTACGACATCGTAGTCTCGGTTGTATACATAGAACAGGACACCGTCACGCGTATTGCGAGCTCTCGAGATGAGTCTTCCCAAAGCTTGCTCACCACCAGGACCAACGCCAAGGCTGCCGCCAAGACCCTCGTTGCCTATTGCCATAGCCTCTAGATCGCCGTTTTCTGAGGCGACAATGTAATCGGCGTGAGAAACGAGGCCTGCAGCAGCTGCTGGTGACTGCGGAACAACATTCAATATATGCCATACATGGTCAGCCACACTCAAAGGATACCACTTGACTTCAAAGCCAAGTCCATGAGCCTGCTTTGCCGGGTTCGGAAGCAGCACAAGACGCGTGGACTTTCCTTTCGCTGTCCACACTTCGAGCACCAGGCGTTCTTTTGTGTCAGCCACTGCAATTTCAAAGTCTTCGAACGGACTCTGTTCCTGCTCGACGCTAACAACTCTGTGACCGTTATTTCCATCGCCCAGCTCGTCTCCGAAGTAGCGCTGGTCAAAACGCTGGCCATTCACAGCGACCACAAAATCGAAAAGAGGCTCTAAACCGGCATGGAAGGCCTCCGAGTCAGGTTCCACGTACACTATTCGAAATCCATGCGTCGGATGCGAACCACTGATTTCGGGAGCTATGAATCCCTCAGCCTTCTTCGCTAGCTTTCGTGCAAATCCCAGCATATTCTGATGTTGTCAACTGATCAGGGTAAGTGAGTAGTAGTAGTTGGAGATCATCGTCATCAACACGGGAACATTGTACCTGTGTGCATGTGGGGAAAATTCATACCGAATCAGCATTTCTTAAAGTAATGTTTCAAAATGAAATTAAACCGTTTGTAAAACTCTGAGTACAATATGTATAATTAGATATAAGGTATGCCAACGAAATTTTTTTGTTTTTCTTGAGCTTTTGTCTATGCAACTCATTAAAATGAATGTTTTTATTATGCGAATAACGCCGAATATTTTTAGGCGAGCATGGACAAGATCATAAACACAGAGATCGAAAAAAGTTTTGGATGAAATATTTCGTAACTTCCATCAAGCTGCATCATGTCTTACAATTGACAAATCCTTGATACTAATGCCACCATGGCTTAATTCAGACATATATATATTTTGGAAAATAACATCCACTTTAGTTTATGTAATTATCACTTATGACCGCTTTCTAAAATCTTATGCAATTAAACAGCTCTAGAACATCATCCAAAGTGGGAAGCAGCTACCAATTGATGTTTTATGGGCTTATCGGTTACTGACATGAAGGGTGCGAATCGTGCGTGGATCGAGGGTTTCATGTAAGTTTAGATAATTTGGCATTGTACTAATTGAACATCAAGCCGCGGAGATTTGCTATCAAGAATAAGGGTGTTGACACATTTTTTTCCCAGGAAAATTTAATAAAAGGCTCGATCAACAGCAAATCTACAAAATTTGCGTGCCGTATTAGTGAAACGTAATAGCTTCCTGATCTCCGTATCAGGCCTCTACCATAGAGTGACATTGCTATCTTGGATCTGACCAGGGGGTGAATAGACGAAAATCGTGTTTTATTTAATTTGCCACTTGTGGCTATTTCTTATAAACACATTATGCAAACGATTTCCAACGTGGATAGAATATCCGCTTGGTCCACGATAAGTGGATTGGTCATTGGCACTTTTGTGTTATGCGCCAATTTCCAGTTTGGTTTGCAAACTGGTTGGGTTTCAATGATGTCGATGCCAGCTGCGCTATTGGGATTCGCATGGTTCAAGACACTAAGATCTCAGTTAACCGCACAGGAAAATGTTTATATACAGAGCGTTGCCGTCGCAGTTGGAACAGGCCCGCTGTCATTTGGCCTCGTTGGCGCTATTCCAGCAATACAGCTGCTGCTAACTGATAAAGAGGGAAAAACTGATTTAGGTGTTTTCCAGCTGATGCTTTGGGCTCTAGGAATTGGCTTTACTGGCATTTTCACGGCATTGCTTCTCAGGGATATAATTATTCCCGACAAAAGCCTTACGTTTCCTTCTGGATCAGCAGCAGCAGCTTTGATTGGAGTTCTACACAATAAGCCCATCGCACATCAACACACAAGAGAATACGAAGATCATTATGATACAATTCAAGAGGGATTGTTACGAGATGATTCGGATAATTCAAACGAGGGCGAGCCGGTGGGACGCACCCCGCAAACAATAGCTCGAATGCCGAATTCAACAACTCCTGATGAACTTACGATGTCACCAGATCATCGAAGAGATACATCAGAACCAACATATCGCCGCAATATTATCGTTCTTCTCACAATGTTCATGATATCGTCACTGTACACACTTCTTAGTAAAATTTTTTGGTTCCTTCGAGCTATTCCAATTTTTGGATCATTAGCTGCCAAGTACATGTGGAATTTTGAGCTATCACCAGCGTACATAGGCCAAGGAATTGTTATGGGGTTCCCTACAACAGCATCAATGATGCTGGGTGCAATCCTCGGATGGGCCGTCTTGGCTCCTTTGAGCAAACATATGGGATGGGCTCCCGGATCTATAGAGGATTGGCAAACTGGTGCACAGGGCTGGATCATGTGGATCTCATTGGCGATCATGGTAGCGGATACTGGGGTTTCTTTCGTTATCCTAACTATCTCTTCTGTGCGTGACTTCATAAGACATGGTCAAGAGTATGAGTGGATCAACAATGAAGATGCATCCAGGACAGCAAGGACTACCACGTCGACGAGACAAATAACTGAGAATTATCATGAGAGTGTTCACGAAGCTGGAAATGTAGATGAAAATGAACAGGAGGATGAACAAGAGGATGATGAGGAAGTGGATGAACATCAGGATGATGAAGACACGAATGACACTAATAACCACTCTCACGTCCGTGCTAATCACCGATATGTCCCTTCAGTGTTGACAAACATAAGTATTGAGTCACCGTCCTCACAAAGAAAACTCGCTCTCTGGGGTCTCCTCGTGAGCTCTATATTATGCATCGTGTGCGTAAACCTTCTATTTGGCAATGTACCAACGTTGGCATTGACCATTGCAGTTGGAATCTCACCATTGCTTAGTCTTTTAGGTGTTCGTGCATTGGGGGAAACCGATCTCAATCCTGTATCAAGTATAGCTAAACTGACCCAATTCGTGTTCGGCATAATGATGCGATCACATCCGCACGCAGTCCTCCTGAATATCGTTGCTGGTGCAATCACTGAGGCAGGTGCACAACAGGCTGGTGATCTGATGCAGGACTATAAAACAGGTGGCCTCTTGGGGGCACTCATGACGCATCAAACTATTGGCATGATAGTCGGAACTGTCTGGTCAGTAATTGTCTCCGGATTTGTCTTTAAACTCTATACAACGAAGTTTACGATCCCTGGACCGGAGTTTCGTGTGCCAACAGCGTATATTTGGGCTGACTGTGCTCGTTTGATGACTGGTGAAGGTCTCCCACCACACGCAGGAACATTTGCTCTTGTATTTGCTGCAGTTTTTACAGTAATTGCATTGTGCAAGCAGGTTATCTGGAAACACAAGCCGTGGGTTGAATGGCTACCCAGTGGTGTTGCGGTAGGAATTGGTATGTATAATGTGCCATCGTTTACTATTGCACGTTTCATCGGTGGCGTTATTGCCTTGCTGTATCAAAGAAGATGCAAACGCGCATCTGATGAAGTCTATTTGGTGATTTTATCAAGTGGATTGATTCTTGGGGAAGGAATCATGTCTGTGCTCTATTTAATCGTCTCCGTATGAGCAATTGTTAAAAGTAACAATCATTCCATCCTGCATACAAAATATGAAACTATTCGCATGACTTATTTAGACTCTGAACATACATTGTAAACTTTCAAAGATTTCACAAGCTGTCAAACCCAACCAGGGAAATGATGTTAATCAATAATAAATAGTATGTACATTTGCAGTATTACATCTTCTTAGCTCGCTGCTGTCGTAGATCTGAGTCACGCTTCGTGTCAACACGACTGAGGAAGTCCTGTTTATCTAGGTAACCTGCCTTGTTAAATTTGGTAAGGTCCTCTTTTATTCCTTCTTTGTCAACGAAACCAAGCCAATCCAGCCGCGATTTTTCTAAAGTGTTGATTTTTTTTGTCTTATTCATTTTGTATTCCTCCATTAAACTCATTTTCCGTTTTGCAGGTGCTCTTCTTTGACTTCTGAGCTCCTGTTTTAGCTTTTCTTGTTTGAGATAGTCTTGACCTTCTGCACTATTTTTTAAAACTTGCTTTGTCTCAGTTTTCACGGATCCTGCGAATTTGTAAGTCCGCGTGATGGTAATGTACTCATCTTCTAATTGTGTTTCAGCTGTCTTCGTTGAGGAGGCCTTGTCCGCATCAGGAGTTTGAGCCTTTGCAACGACCTTCTCTGCATGCTTGGTATTAATTACCAGTGGTTTTCCGCTCTCTGTGTTCTTATTCTTATCAGAAGACGGTTCCTGATTTGGTGAGCTTGATTTAGATGTCTTCGATGCGGGTGCTGACGCATTCATCTCTTGCCACAACGCATCAATGTCAACCGATGATTCACCCACAATTGGAGCTGGCTTGGATGACTCGTCTGGTTTCAAGAGACCGGCAGCCTCCGCACGACGCTGGGCTCGTGTTTTGATGAGACCACCACGACCTTGAAATTCTGCGTATGTAGCATCTAGATTTTTGAGCTCCGCATCGTCTTCGGAGTCATCAGACTCCTCGTTACTAGTGGGTTTGACTTCGTTTGACTGCTTGTTAGGCACGTAATCATCGTCCTCACTCTCATTATAGCTGTCTTCTTCAATTTCTGGATCTGAATATTTACTCATTGAGGTTGATTAATTAAATTAAAAATGTCAGGAACAATAGATCAGTAGTGATATACTTTTCAACTAAAACCCTCACTGTTCCCCCGTAGCTGTTTGCCTATTCAATTTTTTTCTAATATTCTATGATGTTCTCTCTCCCCCTGCTTCTATCCCAAACTTCCCACAGTCCGGGAAATAAGCCAAACCCTAATTTTCAAGAAAGTCACGGCCCACGTACAGATATTGGTAGTATCCTCAAAACGCACAGGCGCTAGTCCAAGTCGCCCAACTTAGTGGTCACACGCCGATTTGACATGTAGCTACTTTTAGATTGGTGTCGATTTGAAATTCCGAGTACACGTCACATAATTGAGTCCCGAACTGGGAAAATGTTTCTTGTGATAGCTAGGCCTATGATGGAGACAATCTTATCAATATATATTTCAAATTAATGATTGTAGAACCAAGCAGAGCACGATCGTTTCGATCTGCTCCGTTTCTAGTCTATTTTATTTAGTTTCTGTTTATTTCGTGTTCGGAAAAATTGTCTGAAATTTGTTTCAGTCTGTCTTAACAGATAACAACATTCACTTGGCTAAGAATAGGCTTTTCATTAATAAGTATGGGCATGTAGACGTGTCTCACTGCTTAGCAACCTGTAGAGAATAAAGTTGTTTACAAAAAAAGAAACCCAAACCGCAATCCTTGTCCAAAACTCATTCACTGTCAGAATCAAGTACGCCTTAAGGCCCTGAGGGCAAGGCTTACCCCGCCAATCGTGTCGCGACCACACCTTAGAGACAGGGTTCGCTCGCGCTGACAGTATGGCGATTATATGCAGAGAGTGCCCCTGTACAGGAAGTTGGCAGCCTTGGTCTCTGCCCAATAAATAAACGGACTGAATTCTAGACAAGGCAATAACTTAGAACGCGACATTTTTTTGCTTTTCATAAAATTGCTCCGTTTCGGTTCCTTTCTTATTTATTGAACGCCTATGACGGTCTCACCGCAAAATTCCACCAATATAAACGGTCACCCTCCTGGTGTGCATAAACGTATTAAACGGAGGAGACCACCATCTTATGAGTCGCCGGTAACATCACAGACACCCCCATCATCAGCAGCATCTACAACATCACCACCAGGAACGCAATGGCACGCACGTTGGCTCATAGAGAGCTTTTTCTGCTCAAAAGTCCTCGGTTCCGGTGGAAGCCGACTGCGCAACATGAGAGAAACGTGCCGAGAAGCAGGAATTGGAGCGAGAATAACAATGCATCAGCCTGGTTTAGAGTTCCGCGTCTTCATCTGTTCTGGATCAGCACTCAGCATTTCGAAACTTGCTGGATTAGTAGTAAAAGCCATCTACGATGAACCAGAAGGGGAGCGATCTGACGAAACATCAAAGCACTATGACCTCAAGTTGCTTGTCCCTCAAATAATCATACCTCCTCTCGCTGGCACTAATGATACCAATTTAAGAGATATCGAAGAAAGATCTCATGCTGAACTCTCGTATGAAAGTACGACATTGCCCGGAAGCGACGAAGTGGTGCTGCATATATTCGGTGTAGCTGATGCAATACAGATCGCACTATACTATACAATCGAGACGATGAAGCAGATCGTTAATCTCGACAAGCAGGCACTTGTATTGCCCAAAAGTCCTTTCGAACCTGCCCCTGGCCCACGGCTTAAATTCGAGAAAGGCAGAGCATCAGACTATGCTACTCGGAATTATAATGACAGTTTTGATCGACGATCCTTGGTCGGATCTGGTAGTGGATCTCATAGCGGATCCTATAGTGGGTCACACAGTGGATCCTATAGTGGATCACATAGTGTTTACAGCTACAGTGCTTCCAGTAATAGCCTCCAAAATTCCGGTCACAATCCACCCATACACCATGACGGTGATAAAAGCAAATCGGCTTCTATCTCACAAAGCAGTTTGAGCGTCAATAGTTCTCAGCTGGAGAGCAGTAATTTCAAAGGAACCAGTAGCAGCAGTGATGGTGAGACTATTAATAAAGGACTCGATGCTGAAGATCCTTTGGAGAAAAAACGTCTAACGTTGCCACCGCTTGCGGAGGATCCTCTACTTCCTGAAGCCATTTTCATGGCTTATGACATTGCACGAGAATCTCAGCGAAAGCAGCTTCGTCAGGTCATCCAAATTGGTGGCCAGCTCAAGGGTTCGCTGAGTGACCTCGACCTATTGATAGAAAACATTCATCGTGTTACCGAATGTCGAGCTGAGCTCGATACCGGCGGTAAAATAGATCATTTTGCGACGTATCTCGATGACGATGAAGACTATACTTCGAAAAATGTCTCTTTAGTCGTTGAAGGTGCACCTGAGGAGAACATGCTGGCCTTGTATCTCATTCACCGGTACGTCAAACAGCAAAAGAAATTAATGAGTCAATGATGCATGGCCAAACAAATACGCCCAATGAACACATACCTTTATTCATGGAACCTGATCGGGTTCGCACTGAGCTGCTCGCATGAGCAAACTAGATATCAGTTGATATTAATAGCCTTTTTTTTGTTTCTACTCTATTCTGAAGTTACATTATCCATATAAATAGCAGAGTATCTAACTATTTATCTAACTATTTTGAATCACTATCCTTAACAGCTTTTCGTTTTGTGTCCAAAAAGTTGATAAAATCAATGAAAAGATTAGGTGTGGTTTGGTTGGTTGTGGCATTAAGGAACCACTGCTGGAGTGAGCTGCTGTATATGCTTGCTACTGCAGAAATCAGCTCTGCATCAAATGCAATTACGAGTTTCGCTAAGAAAACTGAAACTTGGTTGCAAGCTAGATTCAGTACTTTCGACTTCGATGAAGCTGAAAGAGCTTGCACAGCTTTTAGTAAATCAAGCGAGGTCATTATTTCTGTTTCACTCGACAGGGAATAATTCGTTTTGCGGCAAATTCGAGTTTTCAGGAGCTCACGAGCCTTCTCGGCGAGTCGAGGCTCTTTCGTTGTTTGAATGAACTGTAACAGCGGCTCAATAATCGATAAGCCGATCAAGTTCTCGGGCTGGGCCTGAACATAGAGATCAAGCAGATCCAATACACGTCCTTTAAGCTGTACAATATTCTGCTTAGCACGACGATTCTCCTTCCGAGCCTCCTTTGCTTTTGTTTGTTGCTTACGGCGTTCGCGGAAAATCGTACTCAGATGCACATCAAGAGCAGACATTTGCTCATCATCCATGGAGTCCTCAGATTCGTCATCTTCGTCACTTCTAACACCGAGGGTGCCTGCTAATTTCGATTTTGCCTCTTCATCTAGTTCGTAGTCGTCGGAGTCGTTTTCACCATCATTTTCTTCGACATCATCTTCGTCGTCCATCTCATCATCCATATCCATGAGTTCTTCATCATCATCGTTTTCGCCATCATCGTCGTCATCGTTCTCCACATCAAACAGCGACAATTGACCCTCTGTACCCTCTTGCGCCGTCAAAATGTCACATAACAAAGCAATGCTGCCACTAGAAAGATGGTCAGCAAAAGTTCTCCACACGTCTTCGCTAAGCTTGCGTAATACCACTGATTGTTGTGACATCAAGCTAACAATGATTTCTGTCAAAACCATGCTAGCATCCTCATCTTCCTCATCCTCAGAATCTGCCTCATCATTCTGGGTCCGTCGCTGGCGACTAATTTTGTGGTAACATACAAGTAATTCATCAAGCATGGAGACCGCGTCACCGGCAGAGCCATAAACCTGTAAGAGTACCATTGAGAATAGCAATTCAAATGCTTGAAGTTGGGGAGAATCCACATGGCGAGATGAATTGCGTTTTTTGTGGATTTTATTAAGCGTTTGTTCAGCTTTCAACTTTGCTTTATTAGTCTCTTCATCAAATTCAACCAATGGCTCGAACTCAGGATGATCTTTCCGGAACTTCAAAATTAGTTGAAAAACTGTATGAGGCCAGCCAGACTGATCACCTTGGGGGTGTCTGCCCAAAGTCGATGAGAGAATTGACATGATGCGATCTTGTGCAACTTTACTGATGTCTTTTTCTACCTTTCTTGTGGCGCTTTCTTCATCTGCCGCATTATCGTGATCACTGTTCTGATTAGCACTGCTTGCATCTTCCCCATTCTTAGCCTCATCCTCGCTTTCATTATCTTTTCTCTTAACAAAGTATGCCATCGGAATCAAAGCTCTGAAGATATCTCCAATCCATTCTGTACTCTCAGTGCTTTTATTTGCTAGTGCATTGCGTACTAAAGTCACCAAATTATCCAAAATCCATTGCTTCCTCACTAGATCATCAGTTGATTCAAGCAAGTCGAGAAGCACCTTCACCAACGTGGCCGTATCCTCCTTTGTAGAAACTTGATTCAACAATTGGACGACTACTCGTGATTTCGAGGTCTTATCAAAATTAGGACTCAATGACATAAATTGAGAGATTATAGGCACAACTTCGGCAGGCCGGTTCGCTGGAAGTTCGTCAGTGATGAAGCTCGCAATACGTTTGCAAAGTCTATGCAAATTTCGATCTTTCGCACCCAGTTGGATGCAGAATACTTTGATAAAGTTCTCACTGAACAGCGGGACCACCGAAGGTAACTCCTGGCTTTGAACCCAGGAGTAAAAGATCTCGAGGCCCCACATTTTTCGTTCGCTCGAAGTATCTGAAGAGAAAAAATCACGATCTACGATTTGTGTCCAGAATGTCGGAAGATCCAATCGCTCTGACGGCTTCAAGTCACTACTCTTTGAGTTCGAAACCTTTCGCTTCTTTTTAGATCTGGTGTCTTCCTCTTTATCCTTCGTTGATCGGCAGAACTCGTTTAGCAACAGTGACCAGACAAAATGAATATAGGGCTTGTTCGTGCCGACATCACCCGACATTACCGGCATCTCGCGCAGTACTCTACGCAATGTGTGGATGTTTTCCTTATTCATCGGATCGCTGCCAATCCAACCATGAGCTTTACCATGGTGAAGATCAACACGTTGTTCAGGCTTGACAGCCAAAAACAGAGCCACGCCTTCGCAAGACATGGCCAATCCTTGGTCATGAATATACTCGTACATCCACTCAAGAGCTGGCGTATATACTGGCGAGTCTCTTACTCGTTTCACGAGCTCTACTAAAGCAAAAAATGGTGGTTCTCGTAGCCAAGGTTTCCGCAAACTGAGTTGTATAATGCGTTCAATAAACTGACATAAGTCATCACTCGTAGTCCTAACGTCATCCCAGAGTGCGGATTTACTCAAAATTTGCAAGGCGAACAATTTACCCAACAACAGGCCTCTTTCTTCATTACCTTTCATGTTGTTAGATGTCACAAACGTCTGATCACACAAGGCCAAATACTGTTTTACTGTAATTTGAGACGATCTTAATTGCAGCAGTTCTGCCAAAGCCATTGAAAAACCCAAGCGAGCTGATCCTCGCGAAGAGGAGAGACCTCGAACTAGACGCTTGAGCGCATAATTCCAGTCTTCTTCATTTTGCTTTCCCTGAAGTCCTTTTAATAGACCTTCAGCAGCATCAATACGTTCAGTGGGATTGTCGCTGGCTAGTTTATAATAAAAATCCAACAATGACATTATCGCTTTTGACTAGCTATCTGACAATTGTGGATCGCTTTTGAAAAAAAATAAATCAGATGTAACAACTTCCTTACCCACACATTGCATGTAGTATATGTAGTAAGACATGCAGTGACTCTGGTTCTTTATAGCAGATTGAGAACATTATAAGACGATTATTCATTTAACTACATCAAAATAAATTGTTAAGTCGATTACGTGCCCGAATTTCTTGATTTTAGATTTTGCGACATGTGAGAGCGATCTCGTGCCGTATTGTTGGACCGGGCTGTTTACAACTGTATTATCAAAGGTTTAAATCTCGATTTGTTCCACATAATGATAAATTGTGCATCTAAAAGCTAGACAAACTATGGAAGTCGATGTCCATCACCGATTGTGCCTTACATCGCTTGCAGATGCTCAGTAAGTAATAACGTGCAGTGCCCGCGATCAGTGTGCTAATAACCGGGCCCACGGGGTACGCCTAAGTAATTTCACCTTTTATTATTAGTCAGCACACGGTCTTCACATTATTGGTCTGCTATTAATCGTCAGCACAACACTTACTTCAACTCGTTAAATCATATCAAAAATGCCTAAGCCCGCCGGTGTGACCTTCAACCTCTACGCCGCCATTGCTGGCCGCACTCTCCGCCGTGCCCTCAAGGAGGATCTCCGTGCTGCTTCTGCTGGCAAGGAGAACCTTGAGTTGCGATTCCAGAAGTGGGAGAGCGGCAAGCCCTCCGAGTCCAAGCCCCTCAGCGTCAGTGCTAAGGAGCAGTAAATGTCTTTGCAGTGCCTAGCGCACGCGCAAAGAAGAAAAAAAGACCCAAAGAATTTATGAAAATAAGCTACTTTTGTAGTGATGTATTCAAACTATAGATTACGCGTTTTTAACGAATTGTCTCTTCCTCAGGAATCCCGAAATTCTCATCATTTTTAATGAGCCAGAGAGCGCTGCTTCTTCTCATCGCCAGTATTTTCTACCGAAGAGTTTGTGGGAAAATAATCATGGACTATGCGCAATAATGGAGATCTCTAGTCTACGCAAATACTTAGATCATTGGACGTAATTAAGCTACATAAAGCGGCGGAACGCATCAAGACATGGCCGACATGGTTGGATGGCTCTCCTCTATCCGCCGTGATTTCTGTTAATTTTTATCGCAAAAGCCGAGTCCGAACTCATCTATACCACAAAGAGATGAACACTGCATGCTCGATGATATGCGCCTTGCCGAAGCGTCCGGAACGGTTTTCCATGGTTGTGCCCTAACCTGCAGGAAAATCACCCCCCATAGACCGCCCGAGGGCAAATCCACCCCAGCCATTCTCCACGGCACTCTGGACGGCAGCTTAAGTTATCCTGCCTACGACACAATGCTGCGAATCTTTTCCCCAGCGGGATTCGGCCGCACGCCGGTGTCGACGCTGGGCAAGATGATGCGGGGCTACGCGAGCGCCCGAGGACCGGTGCGGAGTGCGTATAGGCCGCTCATGCCGGCGATGGCAACGCCGCTGGGCCGCTCTGAGCTGGCACCGACCGGGATGAAGGCGCCGCTTGCTTTTGCATTTTCCCACGTCCGATGCAAGTCCGACGCGGCGTCCTCGCGACGCCGCACCGAGGAGGCCGCGAGCTCGGAGAAGCTGTCGGATCTGAATGATGACGCAGCGCAGGCTGCGGCGCGCGCGGACGCCGACCTGTCGGCGAGCCTGAAGTCCGCGTCGCCGGACGTCGTGCCGCACGGCTCGGTGAACCCGAACCGGTCGGCCGAGGACCGCGCGAGCGAGGAGGAGGCGAACTTCTCACGCAGCGAGCGCGCGAAGAGCGCGCAGAAGATCAACCTGCGCTCGCAGCTCTCGCAGACGAGCGACGAGAGCGAGAACTCGAAGTCGAGCAAGCGCGAGCTGAGCCGCATGTTCGAGCTCGTTAAGGGCGAACGTGTAGCGCTTTCCGGCGCGTTGCTGCTGCTCGTGATCGGTGCGGGCATCGGCCTGTGTCTCCCGTTTGTGATCGGCAAAATCCTGGACGCCGTTAACGACCCGAGCCCCGAGAAGTACGTGTTCGGGTACCCACTGCAGCAGTTTTTGCTCGGCATTGGCGTCGTGTTCTTCCTCGGATCGGTGGCCACGTACTTCCGCGTCGTACTCCTGCGCTCGATTGGCGAGCGCATGGTCGTGCGGCTGCGTGCGCGCGCGTTCCGCAACCTCGTGAAGGAGGACGCCGAGTTTTTCGACGCGAACCGCACGGGCGACCTGATCAGCCGGTTAGGCACGGACGCAAACGTAGTCTCGCGGTCCGTCACGCAGAACGTCGCCGACGGCCTGCGGGCCATCCTGACCGCCGGAATGGGGCTCGGCATGATGTGCTACATGAGTCTGAAGCTCACAGGCATCATCACGCTGTGCCTGCCGCCCGTGATGCTCGGGACCTGGGCGTACGGCCGTAAAGTGCGGGCGATTAGCCGGAACTTCCAGAGCTCGCTCGGTGATCTCACGCGCGTGTCCGAAGAGCGGCTGAACAACATCGCCACAGCGCGTGCGTTCTGCGGCGAGACGCAGGAAATGCGTCTGTACCACCGGCGGTTGCGCGATGTGTTCTCCATTGCCATGCAGGAAGCCCGTGCGACGGGGTTGTACATCGGCATGATGCAGATGACGGGCAACTCCATCGTGCTCGGCCTGCTGTCGATCGGCGCGATCATGGTCAGCAACGGGGCGCTCACGTTCGGCGAGCTGTCCTCGTTCATCATGTACACAGCATACTCCGGCAGCGCTCTGAGCGGCCTGGCGACGTTCTACAGCGAGCTCATGAAGGGCGCCGGTGCGGCGCAGCGGCTGTTCGAGATCGACGACAAACGGCCGCTCATTTCGGTGACGAAGGGCCAGCGCGCCGTGAACCCGAAGGGCGACATTGTGTTCCACAACGTCAAGTTCAGCTACCCAACGCGCCCGGCCGTGCAGATCTTCCGCAACCTGAACATGACGATCCACGCGGGCTCGAACGTCTGCATTGTCGGCCAGTCCGGCGGCGGCAAGAGCACGGTGCTCGCGCTGCTGCTGCGGTTCTACGACCCGATCAGCGGCACAATCACCCTGGGCGGTCAAGACATCAAGGACATCTCCCCGGCGGACCTGCGCCGCAACATCGGCGTCGTCAGCCAGGAACCGACGCTGTTTAACGCGACGGTGGCCGAAAACATCCAGTACGCCCGTCCGGACGCGACGCGCGCAGAAATCCTCGCAGCGGCTCGCCAGGCGAACTGCACGTTTTTGGCCGACTTCCCCGAGGGCATCGACACGCCGGTGGGCCCGCGCGGCACGCAGCTGAGCGGCGGCCAGAAGCAGCGCATCGCGATTGCGCGGGCCATAATCAAAAGGCCGTCCATTTTGGTGCTCGACGAAGCGACGTCGGCACTCGACGGCGAGTCCGAGATGCTCGTGAACGCCGCGCTGGCCGAGCTCATCAAGTCGAGCTCGACGACCATCTCCGTCGCGCACCGCCTGAGCACGATCGCGAAATCAGACGAGGTGATTGTGCTCGGGTCCAACGGCCAGGCCATCGAGCAGGGCCGGTTCACGGAGCTATATAGAGACCCCGAGAGTCAGCTCAGCAAACTGCTGCTGCGTCGTCACGAGGTCGTGGAGCCCGGCATCCACGAGTCGGCCAGAACCAACGATTCTGACGAAAACAATGCAAACGAAACTAATGACGATACCATCGATGATAGAGATTTTGAGGAGGCCGATACAGAGCTATCTGCCAAGCGTGCTACTCATTGACGAAATGCCTAATAATTTATATGTACATAGAATGCAGATAGATGATATAAACAAGCAGCAGCCTGTGTACCATCTTATAAATGTGTTTTTCGCTTTTTTTTTGCTTTTCTAAAAAAACAAATCGGGTTCTCACGATATTTTGATACAGCTTTGTCCGCCCGGTGTGGTTATACCAATACACCCATGAGAGGTCGGCCGGTATACATTGGGATTCCGATGTGACTCTCTTCGGTTGATGAGCGTCGCAAACTGCGGCATGCCTACAGCCACAGTCACGGTGCGGCTTTGAGCAGGCAAAGTCTTCCAAAATTTCAGGAGATCCGAGGCCAGCATCGGTCCTTTGATCCGCGTGATGAAAACGTCCTGCATTTTCGCGTTCTCCGGCTGATAGTAGTTGCAAATCTCGCGATCAATGCCACCATTGTTCTCGGTCAGCAGTTTGGGCGTTAGTAGGGCCAAGCCCGCCCATTCCTGGACTTCCGAGACCCAATCGTCGAACGCAAGAAGCTGTGATTCCTCATCAGATTCTGTCTTCTGAGCATCATCAGCATCATCATCCTCGCTTCTCTTTCGCTTCCTGTTTATCAAATCTAGCTGAGGGAACGCGATTCTTGTGCTTTCGACGTCAGGCTGTGCTACTCGAAGTGGATCGTCAAATATGTAAAATTCATATTTCTCAGTTACTGTATTATCCAGAGCCCATAACACGCGCTTATTCAACTTGGTTCTTAGATCGTATTCATAGTGTCCCTTGGCCTTTGATTTCTCATTGCTCACAAACCCAAATCTATTGTCGCTTTCTGGAGTAAGATTGACTAGGAGTTTGTTGTCAAAAATGGCAAATCGATCATGGTCGAGACATTCATCCGCCGTGTAAGCACACTTCGGATTCATTTGGAGGACTTCTTTCAAAGTTAATTTCTTCTTAATGGGTGTGTAAATATGCGGCAGATTAGTGAGTTTTTCTTCGGATATGAAGGCCACATTTTTACAAGCCACCAATCTCTCTATCATCTTAGGAGCAGCGTCATCTCGTGCAAAGGTAGCCGTATTTGACATGCCTGATTTGATCTGTGTTGATAATTAATTAATTTATTTAGGGCATGAGATTTCATGCCATGGAGATAACACCGTCGCTAATATACACAGAGTTCACAGTCACTCTATTCTTTGCAACGAATTTTCTGAGAGTTTTGTCATATTTATATATAAAAAACCTCATTTTCTATTAAAAAAAACTTTAACACATGCAGCAGGCGTGTATAGAATCATATCTATCTAGTCAGAGTTTAAATGAAGTAGCCAAGGAGAGCCGTGAGATAGTGATTTCATGGTTTTCTAGACAAATGTGCGGCTCTTATGCGGATGTCCGTACTATCTTGTGTTCACAGATGGACCCAGTTTGAGTGGTTTTTAGACCGTTGATGTGCTTTATCTAGCTGCGTTTCGGCAATCATGTGCAGAGTGGACCCAACCCAAGACTCATCAGGCTAAAGCCAGTAAGATTGCCCAGTGTCCCGCGGACTACACTCCGTGACGACTGCCGATATGTTTGCTCGCAGCTTGAGACATGGTTGTGGAATAGCGCGTGTTCAATTGACACATTTGAACAATGGCAGTGGCCAATATCGTTTGCGTCACAGCAAAGTAACATCACTCGAGGATGCCATGAAATATATCAAGCCGGGGCAGACGATTTTGTCCGGCGGATTCGGAACTTGTGGTATCCCTGATACATTCTTGACGGAGATTTCCAAGCATCCTGACACTTTAAACAAGTTCACAGTGGCTTCAAATAATGGTGGTGCGCCGGGTTTTGGTCTAGATCGGCTAATTTCTCGGAAACAGATCAGGAGAATGATCATGTCCTATATTGGAGCTAGGGCAAAGGAGACTCTACGACAATTTATGAGCGGTGAACTCGAAATCGAGCTCACACCACAGGGAACTCTAGCGGAGCGGGCTCGGGCCGGTGGTGCTGGTGTCGGTGCCTTCTTCACTCGGACCGGTGTAAACACTTGGGTCGAGGAAGGAAAAATGCCGTTGCGACACAATGCTCAAGGAGAGGTTGTTGAGCATTCCGCACCCAAAGAAACGCGCGTCATCAATGGAACAAAATACATTATGGAGTACCCTTTGATCGGTGATATTGCACTTGTTCATGCATCAAAGGCAGATCACGAGGGTAATCTGTACTTTAGCGGATCAACGGAAAACTTCAACGCTGTTTTCGCGAAGGCAGCTAAGGTGACTCTAGTTGAGGCTGATGAGATTGTGGAAACTGGATCGTTGGATCCGAACGAGGTGCACATTCCTGGTTTGTTTGTTACTAAAGTAGTGCAATCCACCGCACCAAAGCACATTGAGGTATTGAAACTTGCAGAATCAGAGGAACATACGGGCGATAGCGAAGACGTTCGTGCGAAAATTGCCAAGCGTGTCGCATTGGAGCTCAAAGATGGTACTTACTGTAACTTGGGAGTTGGTTTGCCCACGCTCGTGCCGAGCTTCTTGCCTCCTGGTGTCGAGGTCATCTTGGAGAGTGAGAATGGCCTTCTAGGACTTGGCCCGTACCCGTCTTCAAAGGAAGAGGCTAGTGCCGACCTTATCAACGCTGGAAAGGAAGCATGCACACTGCTTCCTGGCGGTTCTGCATTTTCTAGTGATGTTTCGTTTGGCTTGATTCGCGCCGGAAAGCTTGATACTACTGTTCTTGGCGCCATTGAAGTCTCACAATACGGAGACCTCGCGAACTGGGGCTTGCCTGGTCGTATTTTTGGTACAGGAGGTGCAATGGATCTCGTTTCTAACCCGGACGATACGCGTGTGATTGTGGCTACAACTCACACGGACAAGCGTGGACATCCCAAGATTGTCGCCGAGTGTAAGAATCCTTTGACCGGCACAAACTGCGTGAGTCTAATCGTCACAGAGCTCGCCGTATTCGAGGTGCACAAGGAGCGTGGTTTGACCTTAGTTGATGTGCAACCCGGTAGCAGCATAGAGGAGATCCGTAGTAAGACCGGTGCTCCTTTCAATGTTGCTTTGAAAACGCGGTCCAAGTTGTAAATTAATTGACTCGATTACTTCCTGAGACGAAAATAGATACCTTTCATACAATTGTTCTTTTTTAATTTACAGTTCTGTTGCATCCATACAGGAACCGCGCGTCTTAAAGGTTTCAACATTTGTACATAAGACCCATAATATACAGTTGCATTAAAAAGGCAGTTAAAATTTGCAAAATTTTTCTATGATCGAAAATATCTGAGATAATTATCAGAAATTCATATCTTCCCACTATTTATTAAATAATTAAGTTTATCTCATTGCATTTATAATATATTGTGTGCCATCAAGGCTACATAAATATATTATCAGGCTGAGAGGTTAGGTCTGCCAGTTATCATGAGAATCGCGATGGTGTGTGATTTCTTCTTCCCGCAGGCGGGAGGAATCGAAATCCACATTCTGCAGATAGCTAAACAGCTCATTGCTCGCGGTCACCATGTGATTATGATCACCCACAGTTATGGCGACCGAAGTGGAGTGAGGTACCTCGAACATGGTCTGAAAGTCTATTATACACCGTTTCTGGTAGTATATCGAGAGTCTACGTTTCCCACTGTATTCTCATTCTTCCCTATATTTCGCCAAATCATGCTGAGAGAGAACATTGAGATTGTTCATGGTCATGGCTCGATGTCTTCAATGTGTCACGAGGCCATTGTCCATGGCCGAACTATGGGTTTGGCCACAGTCTTCACTGACCATTCGCTCTTCGAGTTCTCTAATCTCGGAGCTATTCTCGTGAATAAACTCATGAAATTCACAATGACGGATGTTGATCATGTCATCTGTGTTTCAAATACATGTAGAGAAAACACGGTCTTGCGATCTGCATTAGACCCCAATAAAACGTCTGTGATACCCAACGCCGTTGTAAGCGAGGAATTCGAGCCACTTGCTTTACGGCCAGCAGTGACAACAAATACGGATACTGTCAGCATCCATGACTTGATTCCCGAACTCCCATCGCCCGAAACGCTCACCATTGTTGTCTGCTCGCGACTTTACGCCAACAAAGGTGCAGACCTCTTGGTGTCTGTAATCCCTAAAGTCTGTGCTGCTGATCCGAACCTCCGCGTTCTGATTGCTGGCAACGGACCAAAAATCGTGGACCTTCAGCAAATGTGCGAACAGCACTCTCTGCAGGATCGCGTCCATCTAATCGGCGCCATTCGTCATGATCAGGTACGAGATTTTATGGTCTGTGGCCAAATATACTTGCATGCCGCTTTAACGGAGGCCTTTGGTACTGTGATTGTTGAGGCAGCCTCTTGCGGCCTGCTTGTTGTCACTACTAATGTTGGTGGAATTCCCGAAGTTCTGCCGGACCATATGACCGTGTACTCGGATCCAGCTGCACAGCAGCTTACACGCGCCACATTGCGGGCTGTGGACATGCTAAGAAGCCGACAAGTTGAGCCGCGCACATTCCATGCCGAGATCAGGCAAATGTATCATTGGCAGGACGTGGCAGTCCGCACAGAAAAAGTATACGAACGAGTCTTTGCTAATAATCTCAGTACCTCCGATGCATTGCTCGACCGTATGCAGCGCCACTATCAATGTGGGGCCTGGGCAGGAAAGTTGTTTGTGCTCTGTGTTGTCGTTGACACACTTCTACTGTACGTGTTGAACTGGCTGCAACCGGCAAGTGACATCGACTATGTCCCCGATTGGTCGCGATATGACAAAACAGTAGTCAATTTCGAAGAAAAATTCGACAACGATGACGAAGTATGTGTATTAACGGACAAAGTCGTGGATATCACGTAGGGCCGGCAGCTCTAAAGACACTGGGAAAACTGGAAACCGCTTCCACAGCATTCAAAGCATTGTGTGTTTATCGCAGTAATCACAAACATGTACATATAATATATTTATTCAAATAAACAAACTAATCTTAATTCCGGCCTAGACACTCTTTGCGAATCGCTGTCGTTACCTGTTTCCTCTCTGTCTGTCTCCCTGCAATCAGAGAGACAGTAGTGTGATGGCCGTCCTTGTGTTAGATTAGGGTGGGCGAGGATGTGTGGAAAAGTAGTTCAGACTTTCCAGCTTAGGGTACCAACTTTTCTCAACCATGGTCAACCAAAGGTTCCAGCGGGCTGTGGCCCAGATGGGCCGCAAGGAGTTCCTACAAACTGTGAAACAGTCGCAAAAGACACGTCCAGAGGGAATGCGTGTCCCTGAGGACGCGCTTCTGCCGCCACGGGATTGGAAGAAGGCCAAGGATCTGCCCTTCACTGCCAGTGATCGTGTGCAGATTACTCGTGGTCCACACAAAAACAAGGTCGGCCAGATTCTATACAAATACCCATTCGGTAATGCTTATGCTGTCAACGGTATTTCCGGTGGTAAACTGGTCAACGCCATTGAGACCAGACTTCAGGTCGGCAGTGATAACTATGAGGTTGTCTCCGATATCCCGAAGGTTTTCGACGTCAATGATCTTCGCCTTGTATCTACCGTGCGCACAGAAGACGGCCGCGAACAGGACGTCGCCATTCACTCGGTCAAGCTCGGTGCTGAAGAGTACGATCCTGTGTCTAACGAGCACCGCCGAGTTCGAACTGCTGTGCACGACGAAAGCATCCGTATTCCGTGGCCCACACGACGAGTCGAGCCAGTCGATGCTGAGAAAGTGGAAAGCCAGAAACTCACAACCTCCAGTGCTGTTGCTGACACGCGCACCCACTACGTGATGTCTATTCTCGATCCTCCAATGCCCCAAGCAGCCATTCCGCAGATAACTAATCTGAATAACCGGTTCAGACGATCACGCTATGCACCTCGGGTCCGGCCCAGCGATATCAAAAAATACTCGGCTCCCGAGATGCCTATTCCTCCTCAGACTCGCAAGCTTCTCGACGACATCAGGACGATGCCCAAGCCAGACCGCGTGCATTTCTCGCCGGAAATGGAAGAGTTCATTGCAGAAGAAATCAAGAAGGGACTTGCGAAGCGTCTCGACGAAGAGAAGGCTGCACTCAAGCAATACACCTAATGTACATAAACGATAACCACATATATCAACTTAAATTTAGAACAAAAAGAACAGTGATAAATTTGGAGACAAATAAAGGAGTCACAAATTGTCGATGGATTTATCATTAGTTCAATTGTTATAACTCACTTCGAATATCATGCAAGTACACAATCTCGAGCACCAACAATATTTATATGTGGGTTGGGAAGCCATCGTCTTCTCCAAACAATGGCCGATGACGCATGGCCCGTAATTGCCCGGCTCAATCCGGGAGCTGTTGGCCTCGGGCAATCAATTCATGTATTTCCGAAGTATTCTGAGATGGCACAGTGGGAAACAGTACCGAAAGGTCTCGGTGATGTGGGGCTGTTAGAGACAGCTCTTGTCGTGTTGAATGGTGGTGAGACAAGTTTGATGCGATTTAGTGAGCGTTACGATGGAGCGGTCCTTGACGATAGGTTAATGGGTCCTGACTATAAAATAAGTTCCCAGATAAGCTCAGGTGATCGCGATGTGCTGGTAAAATTAGGCGCAATTGCTGGTTCGGCTTTGGCAGTTAAAGCATTTGCCGATCATTTCAGTGGTCTGGAATTTGGGAGAGTTAATCAGGCTATTGCCAGCGCTTTTAGAGAGCTTTACAGACAGTACTTGGACCGGGTAGCGGCTGTCAGTGCAGAGTTGGCGCATAAGGGAAACCGAGAAAGAATATCTTTATATCAAGTTTTTGTTGATTTAGAGCCATTTAGTATCCATCTCAATAATGCTCGACTGCTCATTCGCAGGCTCGATACCGCGTCAAGACAAGCTCGTGAGCGGAAACGACTCGATGGCGCAACCGACTTGGTAGAGAGGGCATCTACCTCCCAATTTGTCTCTCATGATGATCGCGAGGCTACGATTGCGCTTCGTGGAGGTGCCGTCTTGCGATGCTTAGGAGAACTGATGCATCGAGAAATGGGAGATCCAGTTTTACTCAATTTATATGAAGAGCTTTTGCAAGCCGGATCCGAGCCGTACCTCGAGATGTTGAGTCTTTGGATAACCCAAGGCGTATTAGTAGACCCGTTCGAAGAATTCATGATTCAAGAAACTAAGGCAGATAATCCGCTTACGCATGACAAGGGGTCCTTAGATGATTATTGGGATAAACGCTACACAGTGCGTGCTATGGATCTTCCTTTACAACTGAGTGCGCCGCGTATTTACAATATGTTGCTGGTGTGCGGAAAATATTTGCATGTATTGCGAGAAATTTACAAAAGCAATCCAGTCATTCCAGGTACCGATGAACAACAACAGAATAACCATAGCGACTTGTTAGAACGGTCCAAAGCACGGATGAAACAGTGCAAAACGATCGAAGATCCACGGGTGCTCGAAGCCATCGGGCTCACTTATAAATATGCCAATACTGAACTGCTGAAGTTAATGAAATCTGGAAATCCTGATCCTGAACATCCACAAAGTCCCCGTAATTTGCGAGCCCTGCTCAAGAAATTGAACAGCGTCTTCTTTTTACAGTCTGACTTGTACACAAGATTTCTTGATGAAGCTAAGCAAGAACTGAGGTTGCCTGTTTCTCAAGTGCGAATTGACCAGCTGGAACGGGCTCTTGCGCAAGTAAAAGATATCGACGACCCATGGAGCACATACATTTCCGTAAAATTAGCCGAAGAGCCATTATCTGACACGCTTCTCGGCGTAGTGACAAGAGAAGAGCGAAAATCTGATCATGGCAATCAACAAACAAAGCATCTCCTTGGTGAGTCTAGAAAAGGAGCCAAGCTAACCACCGACGAGCTCATGCAATTTGATTTCGAAGTTCCATTTCCCCTCTCTCTTGTTGTAAGCCGTCGATCAATTCTGCGTTACCAGTTCTTATTCAGACACCTGGTAGAATTGATGTCAGTGCGCGACTTACTGGGCCAATCATACGTCATGCGCCCTAAACAAGTTCCAATCCAATTCCAGTGGAAACCAGATCCGGGACTTCTGACTGGAGATTCAGCGTTCTTATCGGAACCTCGCCATTGGTGGGCAAGAACTGGTTTCCTCCGGCAACGTCAGGCTTTGTTCATAGATTTATTGATAGCCCAGTCGACACAGACTGGTATCATACCTGAATACGCACATTTCGAGTCTCAGCTAAATGATGTTGACGAGGTAAGTGAGCTTGTGAACGCACATCTGCGTTTCTTAGATCGGAGTTTGATGGCTTCTTTGCTCTCTGATTCTATGCTTATAAAATATCAAGCGAGATTGTTATCGCTTTGTCGCCAGTTTGTGCGCTTTGCTGACCAAAACGTTGAGGTTATCCAATATTTCACTGACTTGCGAATTGAACCATTGATCACAAATGATGGTGGTGAGCTTTCGCGTGAAGAGGCTTTGGGATGGTATGCTGTTTCGGTAGAGAAACATGAGGCAGCGTTTGATCGTAATTTACAACGTTTCAAGGATAGACTGGCTGAGCTCATTCCAACTAACTTTGTAGCCGGAGGATCAATGCAGCTTTTGCTGCGGCAACTGGAGCCGCTCAAGTTGAAAGCTTGGCCAAAATATGAGGCGTAGCTTTAGATTTATTTAATATTTTATTTATTGAAATTGATTCAGGAAATTTTTCACTCTACTTTATATCTATGTGTCTTAAGATCATAATTTATTTGAATCTTCCCCTTATTTGGAATCTTTTTGCAATTATTCCGTGGCTAATTGTTTTTTATTTTTTTCATTGCTTTTTTTTTCCGACTGAGGTGCCGAGCATGTCTGCTGCGGGTTTCACCAATGCTCATGAGTAACGCACGATTGGGTTGCGGGTGAGTCCGCCAACTCCCAATGCGGTAATCAGTGTGATTAGACCCTAGCTCTCATATTGTGGAGACGCTTTTATCTACTGGGTAGCTTGTGACAGAATTTTATACTTTTTTAATGGTGTACAATTTCCTTTCAACCGATAAGAGTTCCTCCTCTTGGCCACATTTTTGAAACCCACATTGATTATAAAATGTCTTTTCCGCCCCAAAATTCTGGGTGCGCCGGAGATGCAATACGACTTGGCTCATAATGCCGTCCCCTAACCTTCAGATGCGGTAATGCAGCGCGCGCGGCGTTTTGTTTATGTCTTTTTATAGGTGTTTATTTAGACAGACAAGACCTTCGTGAACGAGAGTATCTACCCAAAGGAAGTTTCAGCAAAAATCGAGGTTGAAGAAAATGAGCACACTGAAAGAACCGGTGTCAAAGCAAAGTAGTGCGACAATTGGCCGTTGTTTCATTCGAAACATTGACGACGTCAGCGTACTTATGCAGGCTGCAATAGAGGGTTCAATTCCCCTGGTGATGAGACGTTTGACTCTGGAAGAGAAGCACCGGGATATTAAATCGGGGAATGTTTTCATCTTTCACGAAGAGACCGCAGGTTTCAAGCGTTGGACTGACAGTATGCAATGGTCACCATCACGAGTGCGTCATAATTTCATGCTTTACTACCGAAAGGGACGAGAAACGTTTGCCACAATTAATGAGAGACAGGCATCGGACTTAGACAAGAAGTCATTAGGAAATCTGAGATGTGAACCACAGCCTTTGAAAAACAGAGATTGGCCATTCTGCAATAAGTTCGCATCGAACATTTACAAAAACGGTCCGAAAATAGGCAGTCGGGAAGACAGGTTTAATTGCAATCGAGAGATTGACCCAAGAGATGTCTACGGGTCTTGGCTTTCCCTTAAGGAACGTAAACCGCAAGGCCTCATGAAAAAGACAATAACCATTGACTTCAATGGTTCAAGATACCGGGTCGTAGGCTATTATAATCCACGAGAGGCATTGAGCGGAAGTCTTTTATGTCCCACATACGATGCAAGATTTAGTGGGACTCGGGTTACCATCAATTTCGAGATACCAGGATCTCAGGAGCCAAAAACGAGAAATCCCACGTTTGATAATATCCAAATAAGATTCAGATCAGATTTCGAAGATGCTACATCCAGAAGCTCGTCATTAAAGCATCCACAGAACAAAATTCTTCCGTTTGTCCGTAGCAATCAAGAAGGTAGTCGCTCTAAAGACTCAAAGAAAGTCGATGGATTTTATGAAGTAATGGATCCTTTTCCTAGGAACTTGCCATATAGATCATCTAACGCGAATCTTTTCTCTCAGAGTAATTGGGGACAGAATTTCTTGGATTCCTCAACGTCGCATTCATGGCAACCTTGTGCAAACAACGCGTATGGGACGATTTTAAGCCAAGATCATATGCCACAGAACAGATCATTGAGATTCGCATCTCCTGGTAATATCGAACGCTTTGATGCTACAACTCACTCGCTAAGTCAAATGCACTTCTACAACCCAAACTAACAACCTCAGTATGTTGTTGACTAAAATGGCCGATAGATTCTCTACCTACAATATGGAGTAATTTTTTTGGTGTATTTGTTCATTATATATGTGGTCTGAAATAAAAGTTCCTGGTTTAGCTTGTAAAATGCGGAAATAACATTAATAAAAATTCCAAAATATGACCATACCTAATTATCAAAATATGTTATGATATTTTTTGTTTAAGTTTCAAGCAAATATTGAGAGGTCACTTGATCTATGCTTCTTTCATCGGAAAGCTCTGGCTGCATGCTGCACTCTTATTTAGTCGGACGTGTTGGTTTTGACCTGAGATTAATCGGTATTCATAGGGTAAGAGGTTATGCGGCTTACCCGGTCCGTACTCGCTTTGGATCTGAGTCACCCACTCGAAAACGATACCCGAGTAAATACCTAGCCCTATTTAGAAACTTGGCTCGGGCCCAACATACCCCTGCGATAAGCGATAAACTCCATATCACATTCCGATCTTCATTTCCCCAAAAAAATCTCGCGGATTTTTCAAACGATCATTCCGATCTCGCTAAGTATCATAGGTTCTTTCGGAACAGAGTTGTTGACACAAAGTTCGCAGGTATGTCTTTAATCGACGGTAAGAAGATCGCCGCCTCGGTTCGGCAGAGTATTCATGACGAAATAGCCCAAATTCGATCACAGCATGCTTCCTTCAAACCTAAATTGGTGATTATCCAAGTCGGAGACCGCAAGGATAGCACGACGTATGTGACGATGAAGCTGAAGGCAGCGACAGAGGCAGATATCGAGTGTGTGCTTGAGAAACTCCCCGAGTCAATTACTCAACATGAGCTGATTTCTCGCATTCAGGAGCTCAACAATGACTACAGCGTGAATGGTATCCTTGTGCAGCTTCCAGTGCCAGACACCATTAGTGAAAATGCCGTGACTCGTGCGGTCAGCCCCTTGAAGGATGTCGATGGATTCGGCACTGGTAACATTGGCGAGCTCAGCTCTCGTACTGGTGAGCCTCTGTTTATCCCTTGCACCCCAAAGGGAATCATTTACATGCTTAAAGCATCTAATGTTGAGATCAAGGGAAAGGTTGCCGTTGTGCTGGGTCGTAGCGACATTGTCGGCAGCCCCGTTGCCGCTTTGCTTCGCCGTGAGCATGCTACCGTTATTCAATGCCACTCGCATACTCCGAACTTGGAGGAGCTTGTAAAGCTTGGAGACATTGTTGTAGCTGCGATTGGCAAGCCTGAATTTGTGAAAGGCGACTGGATCAAGGAGGGCGCCGTTGTTGTTGATGTTGGCACCAACTTTGTTGATGACAGTACTAAGGCTAAAGGCTTCCGAATGGTTGGCGATGTCGAGTTTGCTGCTGCGAAAGCTCGTGCCAGCCTTATCACCCCCGTCCCTGGTGGAGTGGGTCCGATGACGGTAGCTATGCTTTTGTCTAATGTTTTGGAAGCTGCTAAGCGTGATCTCCAGACCTCATTAAAACCTGCAGTGGTAAAACCCTTGCCCTTGAACCTGCAGACTCCCGTGCCCAGTGATATTGATGTCAGTCGCTCTCAAAAGCCGAAAGATATTGGTGAGCTTTGCAAAGAAATGGGTTTGCATTCCCATGAGATCGAGTTATATGGTGACACCAAGGCAAAGGTGAGGCTTGAAGTCTTGGACCGCTTGAAGGACAAGAAGAACGGTAAATACGTTCTCGTTGCCGGTATTACCCCTACTCCTTTGGGTGAGGGTAAATCCACTACGACAGTTGGTCTCGCTCAGGCACTTGGTGCTCATTTGGCTCGTCCTACTTTTGCGTGTGTGCGTCAGCCCTCGATGGGACCGACCTTCGGTATCAAGGGTGGTGCTGCTGGTGGTGGCTATTCTCAAGTTATTCCCATGGATGAGTTTAATCTCCATGTTACCGGTGATATCCATGCTATCGGTGCTGCCACGAACTTGTTGGCGGCTGCTATTGACACACGTATGTTCCACGAGTCTACTCAAAAAGATGGCCCTCTTTATAAGCGTCTTGTGCCAACCAAGAAAGGTAAGCGTGAGTTCGCTTCGATCATGTTCAAGCGTTTAGAGAAACTTGGTATCAACAAGACTGATCCCAATGAGCTCACTCCGGAGGAGATCAGCAAGTTCGCTCGATTAGATATTGATCCTGAAACTATCACCTGGAAGCGAGTCGTTGACTGTAATGACCGTTTCTTGCGAGGTGTCGAAATTGGCAAAGCTCCCACGGAGAAGGGCCACACTCGTGAGACCGGATTCGACATCACCGTAGCCTCTGAATGTATGGCCGTCTTGACGCTGGCTACCTCACTTGAGGATATGCGTGAACGCTTGGGTAATATGGTTGTTGCCTCCTCCAAGTCTGGTGCACCTATTACCGCTGACGACTTAGGTTGTGGTGGTGCACTGACCGCATTGATGAAGGATGCTATTAAGCCCAACGTTATGCAGACTTTGGAAGGAACTCCGGTTTTGGTTCATGCTGGTCCTTTTGCCAACATTTCAATTGGCGCAAACTCCGTACTTGCCGACAAGATCGGTTTGAAGCTTGCTGGACCCGAAGGATTTGTGATTACTGAGGCGGGATTTGATTTCACCATGGGCGGCGAACGCTTCCTTAACATCAAGTGTCGTGCTTCCGGTCTTTCTCCAGATGCCGTTGTTATTGTGGCCACTGTTCGTGCACTCAAATCTCACGGTGGTGCACCTGAGGTGAAGCCTGGTATGACACTTCCCGATGTCTACACTGAAGAGAATGTTGAGATTTTGCGCAAAGGATGCTCCAACTTGGCTAAGCACATTGAAAATGCCCGCAGCTACGGTATTCCTGTCGTAGTCGCAATTAATGCCATGACTTCTGACACGGATGCTGAACATCAGGTTATCCGTGAGGAGGCCCTCAAGGCAGGTGCAATGGATGCTATTGTTTCAAACCACTGGGCTGAGGGCGGTAAAGGTGCATGCGATTTGGCTGAAGGAGTAATCAAGGCATGCAACGAGCCGAAAGACTTCAAGTTTTTGTATAACCCCGAAGAATTATCTCCTGAACAGAAACTCGAGGTCATTGCCAAGAAAATGTACGGTGCTAGTGGCATTGAACTTAGCGAGCTCGCCCGTAAGAAGATTGAAGAATACACACGCCAGGGTTTCGGTAAGCTTCCTATTTGCGTCGCAAAGACACAGTACTCACTGTCGGCTGACCCCGCATTGAAGGGACGTCCTGAAGGATTTACTGTACCAATCCGTGATATTAAGGCCAGCGTTGGAGCTGGCTATCTCTATGCATTAGCAGCTGAGATTATGACCATTCCCGGTTTGCCTACTGCACCTGGCTTCTTCAACATCGAGGTCAAGAAAAATGGCGAGATCGATGGTATGTTCTAATGAATGAATTAAGAAAAGAAATTTTAATACTCAATATGTACGTGAGATTATTTTTGCAATGTAAATATAAATCCATTTAAGTTCTATGAGTCATATTTGCCATCTTTTGTGAACAACAGATGCACTGTGACCTACAATAGCTCATTTATGCATACCTGCACGAATATTTATTTCACCTGCAGTGGAATAGGGTCAGCATTTCCAGTATGTTGAAGAAGAAATTGAGAGAAGTCCTTGAGACCGGCGTCTTGCCTGCGGCTAAGCCAAAGGTCTCGCAAGAACAGATTGCGAAATCAAATGAAATGCGGCAACTTGTACAGAAAAGATTATCAATGAGTTTGCCGGATTTTCTCCGCACCAGAGCTACATTCCATCCTAAACATGGCATGGCTTACAAGTTGCTGAAAACTTCACCTCAGCGATTGCGCGATTCCACTCTATGCAGTCATGACCTTAAATACTGGCTTCAGGACCATAAGCATCTGACTGCAGCTGCATGGGTTCTCAAATTGGCTGGACCTGAAGCGGGTCAAGTGTCACGAAATCAGATGCTTCAATGGCTGAAAAAGGAAGGTAAAACTGATGAAATGGAAGCGTTTTATAAATGGACACGAAAGTGGGGTTTTAAGGATACAGATATTACAAAAACTATTATGGCTCAGCCAATATCTGTCTCCGAAGCACGAAAACTCTATTCCGAATTTAAATCGCGCACTAAACAAGCATATGGCAACAAACTTCTGGACACATTGATCGAAGGAACGAGTCTGAAGACCGAGCCGGAAGAAGTCTATGCATTCTTTCGAATGCTGAGAAAAGATATAGTTACATTCCAGCTAATACTAGCTGCTATGATCCAGGAAGGCACGCTGCGCAAACATTTAGATGAAGTTTGGACTTTGGCCAAACGACAGGAAAACGCGAACAACCTGAAAATTGATGAAAAATTGATGAACACTTACGAGAGAATATGTCGACTAAAGAAAAAACATGAGACCAATGATAAAGATGTCCATTAAGAGCTATTTATAAAGTGATTGAGAACAATATTACTCAAATGGGAAGTCTATATTTGTTCACAATTCATTAACGCCATTGATTCGGTCTAGATGGAATGCTCTTGACTCAAAATCAATGATTGTACATAGTATTTATTTCAAAATTCCTACATCAGTATAAGACCTTCCTTATTATGACTCTGAAAACAAATCTTAGAATATTAGTGAAACTGGGATTGACCTGATCAAGAGGCCATTTGAATGATTTCATCTATTCAGACAGCTTCATGTGTGAACAATTGTTGGTAATGTATGCGACTGATGAGTGATCACGTGTGCTCTCCACCCATACATAATTTCCTTCCTTATAAAATCTCTTCCTTACTTCCTGTTATGCTCAGAACCAAGTTATGAGTACCGATGTAACGGAAAGTCTATGTCTGGCAGATTTCAAGGACCGGAACCCTATGCTTGACACTGAAAGTGATACTGCAGTCAAATATGTTTTTAGTTCGACAGATTGCGAGCAGCTTTCTCAAGATTTGGGGTTCGATTCACGAAGACTCTGTGCAGCGCATAACATTGTAGCGCTCAGTAAAGTAGCTGATTCGCTTAGTCTGGCATCTATACGACAATTTCTTGTCGATTTTGACGGTTCTGATGATCTGGAGCAGTTCATAATTCAAGCAGTACGCGAAAATCCTAATGATTTGGGAGGTACTTTGATTGATGAAATTGAACAAACTGTGACATTTCGAAGTCGTAACCAAGATGATGGACACTGGAGGCGGTCAGTGCTGTGTGCAATATGATAAGTATGTGATGAACGTTTTTTAAACTCAGCTCACACTGATGCAAGCTTGAAGTGAATTTTTTTCCAATTCTGACAATACTAACCTCTACCAAAGAAATGACCTTATGCCGAGTTTAGAAGCAATATATTTATTATGTAACTCTATATAATATATAGAATAGAATAAAACAGAATAATCGAGAAACGTTTTTATTTTCGAACGGATGGCTGCAGAATAAAGATTGAATATGGGTGGGCTTCGCTCCCACGGCTGTTTTGCATATTGTGATGGTGGTAGGCCACTATAGAACTGTACCCTTGAATCATATCCCGCCAGTGATTTGAAAAATTACCTCAGCACCCACGTCCGAACACAGACACCATCCCAGCACTTTTCTCTTCAGATCTGTTCAACTTCCCGGTTGCAAATGTGGTACAGAATAACTCAGAAGAGATCGACTATCGGCCTGCCCAAAAAACTACGCAACACTGCGATGTCGATGGGCCTCAAACGCCGAGGCAACGTTATCTACCAGAAGGTTAATGCCGCCAACGCCGGTCAAATTCTCACACTCAAAGAGCTGCTCGAAGTGCAGATTGTGGACAAGCCGCTTGCACGGGAAGAGGAGCGTGTTCTGTCTCGCAAGCCCCCCGGATATACTGTTGAATCCGAGAATTAATCTTTTGATAGCAAGCACGTCCCAATTGAACCGGCATTCATGATAGCAGTGAATAAAGTAGCTCGAGAAGCGCCAGATTCCAAAAACCTATTTATCATGTACATAATCAAGAATCATCTATTGAATCCCCAGTTGTTCTGTTCGGTGATATGAGATGTCGATAATTGACAAAATCAACAGTAGCTGTTTGTTATATGGCTAATTGCGACAACTCGCATCAGAATAATCGAAGTTCTAATAGGAGATAAAAACATTATATGGGAAATAAAGCTACTTGCTTGAAAATAGTAGTCTGAATCAAAAGCGTTTTAAATAGAGGGTGTCATGCTCGTTAGACCCGGGAGAACCCAAACGGTGCCAATGGGACACCTCGGCCAGCAAGACCCCCAAATTGATCAAGTTGAGATCGTGAGTTATACGCGAAGGCGGGACCACGTTCGCGCGGTGAAGGTACTGGTTGAGCACGAAGGACTCGGGGAGTTAGAGGAGCCTTACGCTCAGGGGTATTAATCAAGGATTCGTCTACGAGTCGGAGAACAGAGCGCACGGTGTCGAAGCTGACGTCTTCATCCATTGTTGTATTCAAAAGAAGTGATGCATTTGCCACGGAGGTGTTTGGTGTGAAATTAGTGCGTTGGCGCTTGCTTACGCTGCCTTGTGGTCCTTCGTGCACTCGTCTCAACGGTGTTGCAGCCACACGGTCATAGTCCAGAGTCTGTTGACGCCTCTGTTTATGCTGCTCGTAGTCAGCCACCTTCACACCATTTATATTCATTTGTTCTTTAAGACTATCAATGTCGTGCAAAGAGGCAAGCTTCAGGAGTGGGTTACCTGCTGATGACCTTGAACAGGTTTCACCTTTGGGGTCTTTGATCTGGGCCTCAGTCTCGTCGGCAGTGGGTGCCAAATTCTGCAAAATACGCTGTGCTGGCTGGCCCAAGTTATTAGGTCCAGAAATTATAGCAGCGTATCCACAGGGATCCTGCAATGGTTGAGGTGTGGACATTACATAGGTCAGATCAACAAATGCCTCGGGCTTTACCTGGTCAATTAAATTGATTGTACGCACAGCAATATGCTGAGATCGTCGTGGTGCTCGCGGGGTACTCGTGCGCATGCTGCTGTAGTGGCCCACAAAAATGTTTCAGGATTGTATTAACGATCAAAAGTAAGCGACCATATAATAATTCAGTTTGTTGACGCAAGAACCCTGACCGACCCTGATGTAAACAAACGTGCCTGAAGGAGGCTATGCATCATACAAACAAAGGTGCATGTTCAATATATTGAGTGAATTAAATTATATAAAAAAATTACTTGCGAATGAAGTTTCGATAAATCATTCATCTGCGACAGAAATAATCGCACACTGCTGAGAGAGGATGCCCAGAAAATGCTGGATTCTGGCTATTAGGACTGAACTAACGCTGAAATAGTAAGAGTTCGAATCGTGATCTTTTTTATTCACCACCGCGTAAATCGACAGATGCTTCCCAACTTTTGTACATTCCTCTCAATAAATATTACTTCTCATAAGCATGAACAAGAATTGATGTTCCATTGACGTCATTGAGATAACTCTTCTGAGACCATGTAAAGGCTATCTCAATTTACCTGCGACTCCATCTAACTGAAAATATACAAATGCACTGCGAATTCTGGGATTATTTTAATGGTCATTTGCGCCATTTCCCTGCGTTATCACATCTGATCAGGTAATCCCTCAAACCTATACCAGGCTGAGTGCCCCTAAAAGCCACATATTTGGATCGAAACCAATTGCTATTACACATAACAGAGTTGATAGAAATACAATTCCTTCCAAACCTTGATAATCACTTGGATTGTGTGAAGTTGAAAGTATTCTCAGTGTGCAAGTCTGTCATTAGTACTTTTATCAAGTCAGTAACACGATCATGTCTATTGAGGAAACAGTAGGTGTCAATAGGGTTTGGAATGCAGGTGGCTATGTTCGGCTTGCATATTAGTTGCACGTTATTTTTGGCGAGCAAATTGGTAACAATTTTCGTTTCAGTCTGATTTGGCGCGGGATGGACGAGGCTGCTAGCATTTTGAGCAGCATACGACTCCAGCCGTGTGCAGACTTTACCAATGAAATTAATAAGTTCCAACTCCGGCCAACGCTTCTTGATCCAGTCTTAGCTGAAATCATGCATATCTTAACGGCAGAATTTCTTAGATCGGGAAATCTGGCACCGTTAGACACCATATACGTGTTGACACGAGTCCGAGGCTATAAACACGTTTTACAGCATTTCCCCGTCACTCTAGATCTAGCTCCAAAGCTGATGAGTTCAATTGAGGCAGTTTCCTCAGGTGAGGCCAGGGATGGTTTGACCAAGACTTTGAGTCACGAATCAAACCTTGATATCACTAAATCACCAGCTAGTACTGTTGACCCCAAACAGGGAAGTTCAAGACCACCAATAATAGTAGATGCATTTGCACAGGAACAGTTAGGAGTGCAAAGAGGTCATACAACAGAAAATAATCAAGGAAAGTCTAGCGAGTCACTGGAGATTCAAGATAAAGCAGAGGTAGATTGGAAGGCGCAATACGTTCTTTTGCTGTGGGTCTCATGTCTTGTCCTCGCTCCATTTGATTTAGCTTTGGTTGGACCAGATCTGCATAATAGGTTGTCGAAGCTCTGTTCACCTTTGCTTTCCGTCAGCGGTATTCAACGTGATGCTGCAGCTTTGCTGATGGCAAGATTGCTGACACGATCAAGGACAAATGAGGCTGATCAGGCAATCAGTGCCTTCTACCAAGAACGACTCGAGCATGGGAACAGCGCTCTGGGGAAGTTGGGGATGCTGAAAGTGTTGGCTATCATAATGGACCGCGTAAGCGAGCCTCCTACTTGTGTGAGAAATATCCTGGCTGAGGTGATGGAGGCTGCTGAGAATGATGATGACAGCATTCTGTGTCAATACATATCTAGCGGTTCTGGTCTGTTCCTTAAGATCTTGGGGCGTTCTGCTCTAAAAGATCCAGACACATATGCAGAGTTTGCAATCATGGAGTTAATCGCTGCTTTTGAAGATAGATCTACTAATGTACGGACAACCGCTGCAAAATATCTAGCACGTATTGCCCAACAGATTGCTCACAACTTGAGCGACGACATTGATTCACAAGAGACAGCACTTTCGCAAGTGTGGGAGACTGTTGTTGACCCAATGCTCGAATGCGTGGATATTTCGGTCGCTTCACCTGATTACTGGGGAGCAGCTCTTTTTGCCGTGGCTGAATTAATACGTCGCTTGCCATCGCATTTCTGGTCCTCTTCATCTGGAAAGTCCGCGTTAGTCGAGTTCATTTTCTCAATCTTGCAAAATAGCGGATTGCATTTCATTCAAGGAAAGCTTAAGGGTCAAGGTGGAGCCACTGTCCGAGATACAGCTTGTTATGTGTGCTGGTCTATTTTTCGGTATATTCCAAACCTTGCTGTTGAAGTGCGAGACTCTCTTTTCGATTCCTTGATGGCCTTGGCCATTCTGGATGCCGAAGTGCACGTTCGACGAGCTGCTGCTGCTGCTCTACAAGAGGGATTAGGAAGACAAGCACAATCTATACCACAGAAACGTGTGTTTGAGATAATGGAACACGTCAACTTTCATTCCGTTAACCAAATATCGCGATGCTATCTCGATATTTTACCACGATTCTGGCAAATACATTGGATACCCTGGTTTCTAACTCACGGATGCTTTCACCATAATCCCGATAATCGTCGACTAGCAGCGACAGCTGCACCTCTATTATTAACACCCCTACTGCCAGCACCAGGACACTCGAATTTCCTCACAAAATCATCCTCTACGTCATCTTCATCATCCTTCTCATCATTGACTTTAACCTCATCTGAGCTTAATACACTAAATTGTTCAAAGCGAAATGATACATCAACTGAATTGATAAATTTGTTGATGGTTCATGAACATGGATCTACTGGGGATCTCCATGGCAAATACCTCACTCTAAGCTTATTGTTTGTTGCAGGAAATCATCATCGACAAGACGAAATGGTTGACCTTGTTGAAACGCCTAGCTCAGATGACTCGGAACTAATTTTTGAGGCAATGTTGAGCTTATCCGTTGTGTCACTCGAGAAAGGCATTCAGATTTTGGAGAAAATGGATCTTTCGAATCTTGAAACAAAAAACAAGAATACAGGCCGGTCTTATACCACTCGTGAGACCCCACTGATTCGTGCAGCCAAACTTCTCGTGTCGCAGATAGGTTCGCAACGAGTGATAAATATTTGTATTGCTCGCATGAAGGAATCAAGTCTCTTTGTTGCCTGTCTTGTCACATTGAATGAGAAATTTGCGATCTCGTCTCAAACTGTTGAAGTAGCCATGAAACTTCTGAGTCCCGAAAGCCGAGCCTGGGCATGCAAATTAATAACTTCAGAGACTGCTGAACTTCTATTGCCCGCTTTAAACGATTATGCAACGGACAAGCGGGGTGATGTGGGGAGTTGGGTTCGAGAGGCTGCCTTAAAGCGAATTGCTGGATTGATGATCCGTGGAGACAAGTACGAAGACATAATTTGGCGACTTGCCGCTGAGAACAATCAGCGTATCCGGGAAGTTGCTGCAGAAACTTTGGTCAAACTTGAAATAGTCCCCTCTTTAATATTGAATGCAAGAAAGCGAGCAGATGAAGAAGAGAAATCCTCATCAAAATACCGCCTAAATGACTTCTCATCTGCATTATTTTATGAGATCATTGAATGCTGCCCTCTTGACCGTCGTCAGGCCATTGTCTCGGGCTTAGTATCGTCAATAGGCGGAAGTCGAGGCAGTGCTGAAACTTTGACTGGTTCATTTAATGCAGTGGCTAGGCAGATACGTGAGCATCGCGGTATTCTCGATCATATTTTAGCAATTAATCGCAAAGAAGCATCAGTTCGTACATCAGCGATAGGCAGTACCTACCAGCATGGTCGTGTCTGGCGTACGGGTGCCGATATTACGCGTGCTGAGGTGATGCGCACTCTCAAAAGGTTGGTACTAGGACAGGTACCATTTGTGCCTGAGAGTAGGCCTGTGCTCGCAATTGCGTTCAATACAACTTTAGTTCGTGGAGTTAGTGAGCTGGTGATGCTCGATGCGATTGATATTATACAAGCCATGGCTGATCTTGATCTAAGCAGAGTAAGGTTGCGCCTTATCAATATATTGCGAGGACACAGTAATGGCAGGATCCGTCAACGTGCTGCAGACGCGGTTTACGAACTAGATTTGGCTTTCGGCCGCTCACGCACTGCGGCAGCTGATGCGCCGGATCCCAAAAATGATGTCCTTGTAACTGTGGATTGGACACGATCTGACTATCATCTTTTCATAAAGTATTTAAATTAATTCGAGCTGTAGTTGATTAGCTTACATGTTACACGTATTTTGTTTTCTGTGTGATTTATGTATGCATGTCGCCATCAAAGCTTTTGTTTATTTGTCAAAATATCCACTCATGCATGTATGTATTGTATCGCAGATAAGTGTTCAGTGTTCAGTGAGTTTGTTGGCCCGCATTATTCTTCCTCACTACTCTCGCCATCTTCTGCCGAACCGCCTGCAGTTCCCATAGAATTGACTTTTGGAGCTGGTGTATCATCTTCGTCTGAGTCTTCCATCAAGTCACCAGCGAGTTCATCGGCAAGTTCATTGAAATCCTCATCAAACTTATCATCTATGATAGGTGTAGGTCTTCTCGCATCCGGAGAGGGAGCAGATGGTGGTGCCGTTTTAGGAGTTACCTGGCTAGCAGCATGATTAAAGTGTAGCGACTTACCGAAGTCCTTCGGGAGCTTCATAGTTGCCATGACGCTTCGATCATCTGGTTCAGATGGGGGCTCCATGTCCAAATTCGGAGCTTGCTTGATTTTGGATACCAGTTTCTTTCTTGTAGGGAGCTTCTTGGTCCTCTTGCCATTTGTGCGAGAACTGACTGAAGCCGTTGTTGTAGATGAAGGTTGCGTAGATGCATGCATTGGTAAGACTGAGCTTCTTGATGTAGATCCTGTATTAGAGCTTGGAGCCGGATTGACCGGAGTTTCTGCAGGTCTGGACTTGTCATCTAATGCACTGGACTTCGTTGGCTTGCGATTGTGAAAAATACCATGTGCTGTCTGATTTGCAGATGGATCAACGGGCGTACCGCTCCGAGCTCTTGCTTTGAGCGCTGGAGAAACCTGGATCTCCATATCCATGAAATGCAATTCGTATTGTTCGGACTTGGAATTGTAAACCAGCACACATTCCGTATCTTTATTGTTATTGCCCGGACCTCGGAAAGTTGGCTTCCCCAGTTTCGAAGCATTTTGGGTACTTTTTGACTTATCTGACGTCTCACTTTCCTCAACAACGTACTCACCGCGAACAGTTTTGCGTAACTGCAGATCAGATTTTCCCGAATTAAGAGACTCTGGAGGTACAGAGTACCTCAAGCTGAAATTTGGGGCTCCAGCAGCGGTAGCTTGTGAAAAAGTATCACGATTTTTACCCAATATTCTTGCTATAGAATCATCACTCAGTACGACGTTGATCTCCTTTGCTGTATTAGCCATTGTTTTCTTGTCTGACGTGCAATCGAACTCGAAGGTGATGATCCCACAATATAGGAGGTAGTTAGTGTGCGATGTATCCCGTCTGTCTTATGGCTTAGTTTAGATATGGGGTATGATTAGGGTTAGCTGCACGAGGGAAGCGGCCAGATGACTACGAACTATAGAACGTCTGTGCCCGCCCACCACCACAATGCCTTTCCCCTCCATATTAATAGGTCCGCCCGCATATGAAACGCAAAAGGCTAGTTTTCGTTTGGAGTAATCTAGCCTTTCACGGTTATCTTTTCATTTAGCACAAATGTTGGTAAAATATCTAAGGTTTATAATGTTTACTACATTATATTTTTATATCTTTTTATTTTAAACATTCACAAAGGAGCAAGGTCTGATAAGAAAGGGTTGTTGAGCAGCGTCACTTGTACTTTAGCAGCTTCTACCTTCATTTTCATTTGTCCTATTCTTCTCAAATAAATTTAGCGTTTATGAGGTGTCGCATACCATTGTCTCAAATGAATTCTCTCACCTACAGCGGTGTCTCCTATTCTAGATAATTTTGTCATTAGGTCGACAATGACGCGTAAGCCCAGGGCATCAACCCCCACCCCACTAACCACCACTTTGTGTTCATACACGTCGCCAAATTATCACGCGCTTGAAAAATCCTCGAACCACTTAATTTCACGAGAGGAAAAATGCAGTTCGCGTTATTTGCCTTGCTCTTTAGTGCGGTATCTGCCCTTTTGTTTGACCTTGAGGCGGCTCCCTCGGGAAACAAGCGTTGTATTCGCGACTTTGTTGGCTCAGAAACTCTAGTGGTTCTGAACGTCAAAACAAACGGTCGTCTCGGAGATGGTCAGCGTTTGGAGATGCGCATCACTGATTCCAAGGATAATCAATTGGCTTTCAGAGATACAGTCACAGACAAAGCTTATTTGACGTTCTCTCCTTCCAGAGACACCAGCTTTGATATTTGTTTCACCAATACGTTGGAACAGAGCACGGGTTCTATGGGCCGTCGCTTCCGTGAGATCGACCTAGAGGTACAAATCGGCACTGCTGCGCGTGACTGGGCTGCATTCCAGGCGGCAGAGCAGCTGAAACCCACCGAAGTGAAACTGCACCAGATCAAAGGACGTATCCAAGAACTCGTCGGCAACTTGCAATACATGAAGGCGCGTGAGGAGAGACTCCGTGATACAAACGAAAGCACTAACCGCCGTGTCAAGAATTTCTTCTTCCTTGTTACATTGACCTTCTTGGGCCTCGGTGCATGGCAGATTCTATACTTGCGCGCATACTTCCGTTCAAAGCACATTTTATAAGCATATAATCAAACCACCAAGAGAGAAAGATGGGTCGGTTCAACGCCGTGCTCTAATCCTTGTCATAAATGATTTTTTTGGTTTATCTTACGTTGACCTAGTTTTGGAATTGTAGATAAGTCTGCTACGCTATACACATATAGTCACACTACTGTAAGTGCTTCCACAATTGTTTAAACTCTTTCTCTGTGGAGGCCATTTGCACCATCTGTTCTAGATCACTACGTGGCACATTGAACTTAAGTTTGTCGGCTTGACGGCCTAAAGAAGCAACTGTGATTCGCCCAGTTTTGTCTTTCATCAGATCGAAGATGTGATCCCTGGTACTATCAACATCATTTTGTACAGATTTGTCATGGATATCATCATACTCTTCTTGAGTTGCCTTTTGAGCATCGTGTTCAACGTAATCTTCATCGTCCTCGTCATACTCATCATTAAAATCGTCATCATTAGATTCGTTGAGGTCGAAGCCACCTTCATTGGAATTTGAATCACTGCAATTCTCTGATTCAAAATCCACACCTATGACATCATTGCATACTTTGCTAAATTGCTCAAAGGAAATTGTGCCCTCCGATCCTGGGTCCATTAGTTTTAGCAATTGAGGGGCCAATTGTGAAGGAATCGCTGCAGCATCTAGTGCATGTTTCAAATCCTTGGCTAGTAGCAACGGCTCCCCGGATTCATCCGGTGTCATGAATTCTGCGAATGCTGCATAGAGCCGCTCTAATGCTGCTTCACTCATGCCACCATGTATATTTTTACCCTACAGGAGAAATCATAAAACCCCTTTACACTGTCAAGCTTTATACTAATTATATGCATACGAGTTCTGCACCTCGAATGGAGGACAATATTGCACACAGTGTTGCAAATGATTTCAAAAATAATTTATCAAACTACTAAGATATATATCTAGCTGTGTAGGTACAAGCGATAAGTGCTGAACAATGGCAATATTAAGTCACTCATTTACTATATTCGAAGAATTCCACCGATGAACAACTTACGATTCTTATCTTCTTCATCTGGGACGACAAGATCATCGTTCTGGTAAACGGCATTGATTGGAGCATATAAGTACTCCACGATGAAACGTCTACAGAATTGACAAGTGAGGCGGAGGATATTTCGTGTCTTTGGATACAGCTTGTTCCGAACACACGTCTTCTCGAAAATGTGTACAACTTCGAAATCTTGAGGTTTGCGACGCATCTCAGATATCTGGCTCCACATAGAGTTCAATAGAGCTTCAGTGACTTGCATTTCCTCGGTGAAGCCAAAGCGTATGACGGCCTTGTAGTGGCCCGCAATTTTGGATGGAACGACCAAGACTTTTTCCTCATTATCAACCGCTGGAATGCCACATGTCTTTAAAACGCAAAATATGACAACACCAGGGATTCCGATGAAGTTGTGTACCAGCTGACCATACACAGCAGGGAACGTGTTCGGAGATATCAGAGTTTGGCTTTGTAGATCTGAGTAGATAATCGTAGCGCGAGATTGATTATCCGGTGAATTGCCCTTATTCACACCCGATGAAAGCTCAAAGTGTGGATGCCAGAGCTCAACGTTCTCTTCGTCATTATCAGTGCGAACGACACGCTGATTGTACGTAGAAAACAGGGAAGATATGGGTATACGGCTGCTGATCTGTTTGAGAACAGTGAGGTTACGGAAGTACCTCCAGAAAATCAGAAAAGTCATAAATATCGCACACATCATTAGAGGGAACCATGCGCCGTGCGGTACCTTCTTGAAATTTGCCACAGCAATGGACCATTCAAGAGGAAGAAAGATCAACGGAAACCACACTACAACCAGCGGATTTACTTCATAAACGAAAATCAAACATAGCGTGATCATTGTAGTGGTCACAAGAAAGTCTAGCGAAATGCCGAGGCCATAAGCTGCAGTCACATTGTTCGAATTTTGATACGCTGCAGTGCAGGCAACAACACCAATACATAAAAGTAGATTGGCAGCAGGAATGAACACTTTGCCACGATGGCTCTTAGAGAATCTTATGACCTTAAATTTGGGCCAGCAATCCAGGTTTATCAATTGCGAAACAATACTTTGAACACCCAGGATAAGTGCTTGTGAAGCGACAATAGTGCTAAGAATAGCTAACACAAACATAATCCAGTAGAAAGGTTTGTTAACCCCACCCGGTATGGATGCATAAAAAATATTGGATACTTCTTCAGGATTTTTCGTAAGGTATGCTGCCTGACCTAGGTAGCAAAGCATAAGACACACCAGACTAAAAGTAACGCCAATCTGAATAGGCAGCTTGCCAAAGTGGCCAACATCAGCGAACATGGCTTCTGTACCAGTAATCGCCAACATTCCTCCACTCAAGTTATCAATTCCACCGCTCTTTAAAAGCTCGATTGCGTAGTAGGGATTGAAGCTTTTGAAGACGCTAGGATCATACTTTGAGATGTTGTAGATACCGCAAACAGCAAGGCAAATAAGCCAAGTAAACATTATCGGTGCAAAGGAGAATGACAATTTGGTAGATCCAAAGAACTGGATTAGAAACAGGAATAGCAAGATAGCCTCGGATACCCCCACCACTGCATTGAATGAAGGAGCAGCAACTTGAATGCCACTCACTGCTGTCAGTGCAGTGGTAGTCGGTGTCAGCAAACCGTCAGAAAAAACTAGAGAGCAACCAAGAAATCCTAGTGTCATAGTTATCAGAGAAACGGCTCTCACGAGCTTGGGGTTTTGCCTCCAATTCCCATTACCTTCCTGTGTCGAGTGCATTGTGTTTGTTCTCCCTAAAATTTCCATATCAGAAGGCTCATAACTGCCTGGTATGGAAACGCCTCTGGGGCCAAAGTGCAAACTACGTGCAATCTTGGCATAAATTGCAACTTGTCCACCCTCACTTGCATTAGGCCCAAATCGCAATACAATGAGTGCGTATTTAATAAACACTAAAATCACAAACAACCAAAAAATTATCGACGTCATGCCGTAAACTTCTTTTTTAGACGGTGTTGAGTCTTTCAATGCAAAACTATCCATGACATACAATGGCGAAGTCCCGATGTCTCCGTATACAGCTCCCAGAGAGGCAAAAGATAATGACATGACTTGCAAAAAGTGACTACCTCGCTTGCGAACTTGTTGTCCATCTTCAGAGTCAACTTTTGAATCATGAATGGATCCAGCCTCCGGTGTACCTACCTTGATCGTCATTGTTACTTTGAAATAAGCTATACTTTGAAATAATAGATGGGTTTATATACAATTGGAGAATGCAAGGTGATGACCGTTGCAAATACCTATCGGCCTCGACCTTTTTTTTGGAACGCCTGTTGGGAAGATGGTGTTGCAAGAGAGCAATCGCACCAGGTACGTCATAGTAGATGTTATCTTGATTGTGGGTGATGTCACCTGGCATACCACACAATTTTGCGGCTTATTCTGGATACTTGAGTACCGCCTTTGTCTAAATATGGCCGTCGTGCAGGCTTAAAGCCAATTTTCTTGGTTCAAATTTGTTCTGGTAGTAGATTTTTTTTCAAATATAGTCAAATATTTATTTAAAAAGATTATATATTTGCCGTTATGGTGACATCTATCCTTGGTGTAAATCTCTGTCAAGTCAAAGCTTTTCGGACGCGTGGGCATTTGGGTCCATGATGATTTGTGTGCCATTGGAATGCAGAACTGACGCTCTGTCTGAGATAAGCTTACCTTAATTTGGAAGTGAAATCCCAGCTGAATCATCGAGCACTAAGGAAGCAAAAAACGTGCTCATAGTAAAAGAAGAGTGATTTCCTCCACCTCGAAAATCAAGAGACGCCAAAAGCACGCTGGGTTGCGGGAATGCACAGGGAGAAGCATATGACGTACTCCCAACTGAACCACCACCTCACGAAGGGGTCTATAAGACTTCCCACGCCAAGCAAAAGTTTACGTTTTTTGCCTTTCACCTTGTTTTATCCCATATTTTAACGAAATTTATGTTTAAATCCACAAAATTTGTGCTTTCTCTAATAGATTAAATTCTCTTTTTCTTGTTTTATTTAAATACATAACCCTAGCCTGTCCGAACCCATATTTTAGCATTATCAGTTAATCAGTACAGCACGTTGAAGAGACATGCAATTCGGTCTATAAACAGATGTGTGTTTGCGGATTACTTTAAACTGAGACAGCTTATGTCATAGCTTATATCACTGCGAAATCTAGGCTTCAGATTCAATGAATCACTAAATATAAGAGAGCATACGATTTTGAAACTCATAATTACTTGAATGAAGTCAAACGATCTTACGCATTGGATTGTTTCTCACCATATTGAGCCAAATTTTCCATACTCAGACATCATAATTAGACTACTCAGCAGAGGTATTTCCAACACTGCAAGCACCTGCTTTAGGCATATACTATAGTACTTGTGTAAATTTGACCATCTTTGGAACTTCCTATGGAATCTTTTGTTATCTCCGTTTGCTCGACTCGCAGGGCCCTGTCGTATTTATTATATCTCTCTTCCGTACGGGCCCATTACCTGAACAACCAAGAAGTATCTTATGTCATAAATATGTCATCACCCTAAATCCGAGTCAACGGGCGTATTCTCGGCGAAAATAAATTATATTCGGTCTTACGCTCCAGCGGGTACCACCCGTCTTTAATTATAGAGATCACTAGAGTGAAAAAGAAAAAATAAGGGTTGTGTGATATAGATAATATGGTCTGAGCTAAATACGATGCCCAAATATTCTTAATGATAAAATAAATTAGTATTTTTTGTGTGATTAAGACTTTGACACCATATGAAGGTAAGTTTTCTATTTTTTAGCTAGTTGTATGTATATGCCGGTGAGATATCAGTGATATCGCTGTTATCAGTTGGTGATAATACTGATGAAAGTTAATTCTGAACACATGCATGTGTCTAATGTACAAATTTCCCAAAATAATATGCCTCATTATGTATTCCCGTGCCCGGAGATGAGTCGCTCCACTTAGAGTCACCATCTCCCAGTATCCCGGCTACTGAGGGGGTTGTGGGTTGTAATCATTCACGAAGGGGCGAGGCCGCTACGGCATTATGAGATTGCTCTTATTGGCTGTAGATATACCACTATAATCGGCTGAGTCATGCCCGGAAAACGCCTCGGCCACTACCCTACTGCGTAATTGGCCGACATCGGTGGTTACGTTTAGTGCGGTAAACTGCGTCTAGTGAGCGAGTTATCTAGTATAGGATCAAGGATTTAGAAAGTATCTCGATTTGAAGTGGTAAAACTTTTATCGCTCTGAAATTATATTAAATGAATCTTATCAGTCACCATCAGAGTGTTCACATGCCCTCGCCCTGATAATTGATACGTGTTTTCGACCGCTTTAACCCTTACCGAGATTAGATCTCCAATTTTGGCAGGATCAGTCAGAAACGCATATATATCTCGGTGAATATTAGACACTTAACATTTGACATAATTTTTCTTGAGTGAATTTTACGCGTGCCACATACACCGTCCATTGAACCTGAAAAGAAACTTCTTGAAGTGTAGTTCTCTTTTCCTTCCACAAACCTTCCCCCCAGCATTTTCCTCTCAATAATATTTTGATAATGGACGCTCTTGTTCCCCCTTCGAATACTTCGACTTTAGAAAAGTATTTCAAACTCCCTCAGGGTCCTAAGGTGATCGCTGAATATGTTTGGATTGACGCTGACTTAGAAATGCGATCAAAGGCCAAGACTCTAGATAAGTATCCAGAGTCTATTGCGGAGTTGCCCTTGTGGAATTTCGACGGTTCATCCACGGGTCAGGCCCCTGGCAGCAATTCCGATGTGCTGCTGCAGCCTGTTGCGATTTTCAAGGACCCTACTCGTGGTGGTGATAATATCATCGTCCTTGCTGAGTGCTTGAACAACGATGGCACGCCAAACAAGTTCAACTACCGCCACTCTGCGGCCAAACTCATGAAGCACTACGCCTCCGAGGAGACATGGTTCGGTATTGAGCAGGAATACACTCTGCTGGATCAGTTCGGAAACATCTACGGCTGGCCGAAAGGAGGTTTCCCCGCTCCCCAGGGCCCTTACTACTGCGGTGTCGGCTCTGGCCGAGTTAATTGCCGTGACATCGTAGAGGCACATTACCGTGCTTGTCTCTATGCCGGTATCAACATTTCCGGTGTTAATGCGGAGGTGATGCCATCTCAGTGGGAATTCCAGGTTGGTCCCTGCGAAGGCATTGCCATGGGTGACCAACTCACTATTGCTCGCTATCTTTTGCATAGAATTGGTGAGGACTTCGGTATCAGAGTTTCCTTCCACCCGAAACCCCTGAAGGGTGAATGGAACGGTGCTGGCTGCCACACGAACGTTTCTACCAAGGAGATGCGAGAAGAAGGTGGCTTGAAGGCGATAGAAGAGGCCTTGAAGAAGCTGGGCACTCGTCACAAGGAGCATATCGTCACTTACGGAGAGGACAACTGCGAGCGTCTCACCGGCCGTCATGAGACCGCCTCCATGGATGCTTACAGCTATGGTGTTGCTAACCGCGGTGCTTCCGTTCGAATTCCGCGCAGCGTCGCGCTTGAAAAGAAGGGTTACTTCGAGGATCGCCGACCGGCTTCTAACATTGATCCTTATTTGGTAACAGGTATGATCATGGAGTCTATGCTCGGCAAGATTGACGGTGTGGATATGTTCGAAACATACAAGGCGAGTAGAGAAGATTAGAACTCGACAAAAAATGCATGTTCATAGATCCCCTTCTTATTGAGACACACGAAAGCCAAATCATTATTACCACAGAAAACCATTGAATCATAAAAAAAAACAGACGTTTTTTCCACTAATCACCCACGAATATTATTTATATTGATTGCACAACATGTATACATAATCGCTACAAAAGTTCTGCATAAAATAGATCGCATCTTTCTTTCCAAAATAAAAGGCATTCCTCTCATGGACATTTGCATGCTCTGAGTTGCATATTTCCTCATTCAGAAAGCATTTTTGCTCTTGGTCTTTCTAAAAATAGGAATCCGTCATGATTTTCTATGACTGGATGACACAGTTCTAAAGAGATTTTATGACAAGGTCGCCCTCAAAGAATACGAAAGCCGCATAGCGGTGAACATGTACAGATTCTCAAGTATGCACAGGACCTCCAGATCACGACAAATACCCAATGAACCATTATCCACAAAATTGACATATATACATCAAATTCCATAATATGTCTGCTAAAACTAATTCGAGTCGGTTCGTCAATTCATAAAAAACTGTTCATAACAGGCAGAATACTCGTTGTGTTAAAAGATCCAGCATGTTAACATAGAAGTTCAGGGACGTCTAACGGTTAGATTCCCTCTCCCTATATGAACTTACCTCATATGCCATAGGAGAATTTAGGCATGAATATGGTCAAATTGTCACATTGCACAATACCGTCTGTTGCTGGACTTCTGTCAAAATATTCCAGTTTCTTATGATCAATCACATTAATGTGTGAGTTATCTATTCTTATATGACAATATTAAATTTGTGTGATAAATTGTTTTGAATCCCACGGAGCGGTTATAACAATCGCAAAAGCATTATATACATATTATCTAAGTGGGAGAGAGACCCCACTGACAGTCCAGGCCATCCTCGTTCCACAATCGCTGCACGCTCATTGATAAAATCCGTATAAGCTGGGGTTTTCATTTTCAAGATAAATGCGAATATTCGCCGAATATTTTGCAACCCCTGCAAGGGCCTCAGGGATATCAACTGGCTTGTTTGGCATCAAGGGCCTGACCTCACCCAGCGGGTTGACGAAATTTGCTCAGACTTCTTTGCTTAAAGCACAGTCATTAGCACATGAATTGCAACATTGTGCTGTAGAATCCGAAACTAAAAATAATGCCGTAAGAAAACCTCCAGGTTCTTCGGAGATTCGTAAATTGGATGAACTTAGTGATACGCTTTGTCGAGTCGTAGATATGGCAGCTTTTTTGCGTATTGCTCATCCCAGCACACTGGTGGCTGACGCTGCTCAACAAGTTCATGAGCTTCTGTTTGGTTTTATGAGCGAGTTGAATACGAGCCGTGCCCTGTTCAAACTAGTTGAGCAAGCATTGGCGAATCCCGAAGTAAATGGTGAGGCCCGAAAAGTTGGTGAGATTCTTTTGCATGATTTCTTAAAATCAGGAATCCAATACGACGAAGATCCACAACGTCAACGTCGTTTTGTGAATCTGTCAAACGATATTTCCGTAGAGGGACAGAACTTTCTGATTGGCTGTGGACAGCCGCCACCGAAAGATCTCATTTTAAAGCCTCAAGAATTAACGGGTGTTTCACCGGTATTGCTTGCTCGGCTTGCTTTCCCCTCCGGATTTATGCTTAAAGGTCAAGTACGTATTCCTGCTGATCACCCACAGATCGCCGAGCATATCTTAGCAACTGCAAAGAATGCGGAGACACGAAAGAAGGTATGGCGTCATTTACGATCGGCTCCCGAGTCCCATGTTAAGCGTCTGGACAGCGTGCTCAAGGACCGCCAAGAATTGGCTGGATTGGCTGGATATAGCAATTTTGCTGATTATGAGCTGGGAGATAAAATGATGAAAACATCGGAGAACGTGAACAGATTTTTGACGGGATTGGCCAAAACAGTGGAACCTCTTGCCCGATCAGAGCTTGTACAGTTGGGAGATCAAGGACCGAAGGCTCCTTGGGACTATTCGTATTATCTTGCTAAATACCGAAGTAAGATGCGCAGTGTTGCATCTGGATCGCCCACCTTTGAGCTCTCAGCTGTTTTTGAAGGGCTCGCGATGTTAATGGAACGCTTGTATAATCTTCGATTAGAACCAGGTGAAATACAACACGGAGAGGTATGGGCACCCGATGTCAAAAGACTCGACGTCTACGACAACAATCAAAAGGTTGGTATGATCTATTGTGACTTGTTGAGTCGTCCAGGAAAGCAGCCAAATCCAGCTCATTTCACCATTCAGTGCTCGAGAAAACTACCAAGTGGCGAGCAACAGCTGCCAATTATTGCGCTAGTTTGTGACTTTGACAAACAGCCTCCGCAGCGCTTGCAATATCATGAAGTTCAAACATTGTTTCATGAAATGGGACACGCTATTCATTCAATGATCGGCCGCACAGAGCTTCACAATGTTTCGGGAACACGATGCGCGACAGACTTTGTGGAGTTGCCTTCAATTCTATTCGAAAAGTTCGCATCTCACCCTGAGGTCCTGGAGCGAATGAGTCCAGGACTGGATGCTCCGCGATTTTTGACTAGGCAAGTAAAACTTGACAAGGTCACTGAATACTGGGAAGTATGGCACCAACTCAGTCTAAGCTTCCTAGATCAGGCTTTGCATGGCGAGCCGTTCCGTCAATTGCAGAGCAGCCAGGCCGTGTCGAATCAAATCATTAAAGAGCACTCACTGTACAAAATAAATGGCAGTGTATCTGCTGATGAGTTGAATACACAGCAATTCGCACACTTTGGACATCTTGTGTCGTATGGTGCGACATACTACAGCTATCTCTTCGACAAGTGCTTAGCGGCAATGGTATGGGACACACTTTTCAAAGACTCCGCTTCTTGGGAAACTGGAGGTGAAAAGTTCAAAAACGATGTGCTGAAATGGGGAGGAGGCCGCGATCCTCAAGAAAGTATCGAGACCTTGCTTGGCAGGAAGCTGGACCATGCGGCTGTGGCAGCTAGCCTGGCAACAAACTGAGCGCTGGACGCTACACAGGAACTTGAAACGCTAAAATATTGAAATCAATTGCATGCAATCATAGAGTACATTACGTTAAACTAGATAGCTTTAGCGATCATAGCGGTGATTGCGAGTCAACATCGTCAAATTAAAACTGCAGCAAATCGATTAAATGAAAATCATACCATCAACAACATCTTGCGTATATAGACTTTGTAGTCTATGATGTGCAACCTTAAGGAATATTAATTTAAAAATATTTAAGAGTATGTACGCTTTACTGAGTAATGCGCATGACCTGCCAGACACGGATGACGCTGTCAGTGTAGCCAGCGAAAAGGATCTGTCCATCAGGAGACCAGGTGAGAGAGATAGGAGTGGGCTCCTTACCTTGAGTGGGCTCAATGTGGATCTCCTCCTGCAACTTGCGCTCACGCAAGTCGTAGATCTTGATGCCGTTGGCAGTGGCAGCGGCAATCCAGAAACGGCAGGGAGAGAAGGACAAGTCGAAGACCTCGTCAGCACCGGGGAGGGTGTAAGAGTAAGAGACCTCCTCAATGTTCCAAATGAGGATATCACCCTCCTTGCCAGCGGAAGCGCAGAGCGATCCATCGGGGGCAAGAGCAGAGGTGTTAATGTAGTTCTTGTGACCGACGAAGTCGGCAGCAAGCTCGGCCTTAGAGACGTCCCAAGACTATTTAAATGGTTAGTATTATTCTTCGCAAAAAAGTTGTCAAAAACAATGCTGAGAGAACACAAACTACTAGCAAATGTGGAAATTTGGTCGTAGATTCCTGTTGAGTCAACAGCATGCCGATGACGGAAATGGCAAACGCCATGATTGTGGTAGTAGTATGATTTGGAAGGATCAGAGATCTTGGTGGAGAAGAAATGCCTCATAGATGCACTCAGAAGTAGCAAATAATGTTGTAACATCACATCCATCCCAAAAAAATCCAACCACAAAACCAAATCCACACTCCAGAGTTTGTTAGTACTTACCTTTACAAGCTTGTCGTGACCGACAGAGATGACCTTGGGGGCCGCGTCGGGGGTGAAGTGGGCAGAAGAGACCCAGTCAGAGTGACCACCCTGGCCGCCCTGGCCGCCGAAGCAGATGAGCTCACGGCCAACAACATCCCAGACACGGATGGTGTGATCACGGCTGGCAGAAGCAATCAAGTTGTTGTCAGCAGAGATGTCGCAGGACAAGACATCACCGGTGTGGCCGACGAAACGGGTGGAAGTACCGTCGACAAGAGACCAGAGACGCATGGACTTGTCCCAAGAAGCGGAGAGAACGTACTCACCATCAGGGGAGACGGCGACATCCTCAACGATGTGGTTGTGGCCGAGCAAAGAGCGCTTGGCGAAACCGGTGGACTCGGTGTCGAGAGTCAACTTCCAAACGATGACAGACTTGTCACGCGAACCAGACACGAGCATGTCGGGGTTCTGGCTGGAAGTGGCAAGGGAGGTAACCCAACCATTGTGGCCCTCAAGGGAGCCGCGGAGCTGCAAAGTCTCGACAGAAGCCATTTTTTCAGAGATTTAGTATGTGTGAGTAAAAGGAAATCACTGAATGCACGATCTTTCCTTACCTGCCACTGTTCGGGTTAACTGCTGAAAAATTGGTCCCAACTGTTCACGTGGTGCGTCCCCCACATAACCAGGGGGGTACCCAGTTTCATAATGGCTGTGAATACCTCACAAACGTTACCATTTTGATTATATAATTTAGGGCTTGAGCCCTTCATCTGTTCAACGTTTTATTTCTTTGAGCTTTCTGTAAATTGAACGGATATCGAGTACATTTTATAATCGGATTATAACAAATATTGTGCTCTTTAATGAATGTTGTGCATTAAAACATAATTTTGGCAACTTTGCAAGTGACGTCATTTTGTATGGTGCGGATGTATCTGACCGAATAACTAGTGCGATGCCATTTAGCGTTCATAAAACAGGACTTTCGATCATTGTGTACTTTCTGGTTCTAAATAAACCCGCGCTTTGTTATTGATCTTTTCGAAGTTATTCCATATCAACTCAATACCATAACTCGAAGACGAATTCTTTCTTTCGTATCCATGTTCATGAATACCTCGTGACTTTGAATGTTGACATTCTACCAAAGCAATGTCAACTTCTCTAAATTAAAGAAAGTAGTAATTTTCCCAGTAGAAGCTATTGGATCCCCCCATTTAATGATGACGCCATCAGAATGCTCGAAAGATGGCACATATTCTGATCATGAAGTAAATAAATAAATCATTCATATCCTTGCCTTTCAATAGCTTCATATATGAGTTCTTCTTTCTCTTTACCAAAAGATGCTGCTTGAATTGGAATATAAAGTGGTTGCAGCTGTGTATGCGAAGCTTCATGTAATAACTTGACTTCACGCCGTAAACTACCATTGACTTCTTCCACCAGTCGGTTATACTCCTCTAATGCTGATTTAAACCTTTCTCTCTTAGATTCAGCATTACCCGGCAACTTTCCCTCGGCAATTGCAACGGCTACAGCTGACGCTTTGCTGAGAATGTCTGTGATCTTTTCATCTAGAGCACAAATGCTAGCCAGCCTGGTTTCGGCATTAAGCTCTTGATTGTCGTCCGACATTATTACAATAGAGAAAAATGCGGCGCTATACCGCTGCGATCTTTAGCTTATGCTAGGCGCGCGTCGTAACTAATAATGTCAGTAAATTGTTGATGCTGCAATGAACTGGGCACGGACATGATGAGATAATAAACAAGCTCCTATCTACCGGGATCTGGATCAGACAAACTCATTCCTCAAAAGGGAATAAATGCAGGTCTAGATCTAAAAAGCACAAACTGATTGTTTGATACACTGATAACAAATTTGATTACTGTGCGAAGTCTGACTCTGCAAAGCTGAAATAAAGGTGTCTCGACACCTAACTTGGGAAAAGTGTCAGAGCTCAGTGAAATGGAGCAATTTGCCTTGCTCCAAGAGAAAGCGCGGGTTGGAGAGCTGGAGAATGACAAATATGCTACGAAGCTTTACAGTACCGAAAATCCAGAATTATCCGACGCAGGGAGACATGTCCCAGATTGGGATATTCCGTTATATCAAGTTGCTGAACCTTCACCAGAACAGCCCAAATTGGGATCTACAGATGATGAGCGGGCCTATTTTAATGCTATTTCCAGCCAGAAACGTTCTGGTGAGGATGCGCTGGTGGAGCACTTAGAACGTAAATCCGCGAAATCCAAACGGGCAAGAATGATTGAAGAAAGCGACATTGATGGTGTCAAACTTACAAGCAAGAACGTCGAATTTAATGCACGTTTACAATAGGCAAAAATGCGAATATGCTATGCCACGTCGTGAGATTAGTTTCCTAAAATCATCTACCAGAGGTGCTTTCATTCTTTACACTTCCCAATTGTTCATTTAAATTTGTGATTTAGCATGTCGGCAGTCACTAATATTCAGTTCAGCCACTCACCAATCAATGTCTACATATATAGTGTAGTGCCCCAGTTTATATCATTCCTTCTCGTTGTGCTATTCGTCAAGTGCCTCAGCCCTGGTACATCTCCCTGCGGACTAATTGTTATCTCGGGTATTGAATAATCTTTCTTTTTGTCGAATCGGGTCCCGACGTCGCCATTATATCAGTCTCCACAGCGATAACACATTATGGGTATGCACGATGAGACATCGATGCTTTTGGTGGAACACGTGATTCTGGGGATATTCCGATCGTCCCATTCCCTATTTGGACTTGATTATCTCAAGCCCAGCTGCAATGGGACAAGGACTGTCACGCTTCAAGTTTAATCTATTCGATCTAGACTTTTACTCCATTGTTACATTGATCTAAATGCGAACACCCAGAGTTATCATTATCCGCCACGGCGAGACTGAATGGTCTAAAAATGGTTTCCACACAAGCACCACTGATCTGCCCTTGATCAAGGAAGGTGCAACATTGGTCGCCGAGGATGGTCACATTGGTGTTGGAAAAGGTCGACTCATCGATCCTTTGTACGTGCGACACATTTTTGTGTCACCCCGCTTACGAGCTCAGCAAACAATGGATTTGTTTTTGCATGACAAGAAATGGGTAATTCCCGATCATCGTATCACTGTAGACGACCGTGCACGCGAATGGGATTATGGTGAGTATGAAGGCTGGACTACCAACCAGATCAATATGCATCGTAAGGCTAAAGGGCTTCGCACTCCTTTCAAGATTTCTAGAGACGGATGTGAAGGTGGTGAGACTCCAGAAGATATCACGGCTCGCCTCGACTCATTGATTGCAGATATTCGTAAAATTCATGCCGAAGCTATGGACACCGAAGATCCTTGCAATGATGTCATAGTTTTTGCACATGGACATAGTCTGCGTATGTTTGTACTGCGCTGGCTTGGCATCTCTCTAGAAAACTACATTCCTATGTTGATGCCGGCCGGTGGATTGGGCGTTTTGTCTTATGAGCATCATAGTCTTGATGAGCCTGCTTTGGAGGTTGGCTTCCATTTGTGCAGCTTTGAGCACCAGCAGTCTACTTGAAAATTCACGTTTGAATGGCAACTTAATATATAGAGAGACCATAAACGTATTTTCTACATACGACTGTAATACATATTGAAATAACATAAATTTGACATAAATTTGGCCAAAGATTTAGAAAAAATGGACAGAAGAGCGAACAATTAAACTTTTTATTGAATTATGGCAGGAGATGCTGTTACTATTGATAACGATAAATAGAGTGATAGACTTACATACCCAACTCTCGCAAAATCCGATGCTGCTCCTTAGAAAGCACGACCCGGGAGTGTCGCCCGCGCACTTTGTCCGGGTTCGTGATGCTAGGGCTGATGGAATCAAAAGAGGTATAGGTGACATTGTTGAGCAGCGGCACATTCTCACTGGACGTCGAGTCGGAACGATGGTGCTGAGAAAAGTGCCGTATTGAAGTGTTTTGCGTATTCTTGGGTGTCGATGGATCTTTATGCGATGAGGTCCTTCTCTGGAGAGGAGGTGCTTGTATTGAGCGTACTCTAGGAGATGACGCCAATTGAGCTCGGGGAGAGCCTGGCGATGTATGACCACGGAGAGGCGATACGGTTCTCTCTGATGAAGGGCTCTCTGGCCTCAGACCGTCATAGCGCGGACTAGCCAACCGCGATGTTGGGAGCGTGGGGTATGAAGTCGGCAGCGCACAGCGATCATTTGCAAGGTTCACACTATTGAAGGGAATTCTCCCAAATCCACGTAACCATTCTAACCATACTCTACTCGATTCTTCAGCAGGAGGGGTTGAGGCGACAGGCTGCTCTCCATCGAAGCGTGTTGAGAGTAACATGACACCAAAGAAAAGAATTGTTGTTCCAGTAGCAACCCAAACGAGTTGTGACCAGCTAATTACTACTGTACCATACAGCATCACGCTGTTCAAAATTTCAACGACATTGTAAACACAGAAAATGAGGGGATAAAGCACAGATGTAGACACGTATCGCAGACCGCAATTGACACACCACATCTGACCAGGTGCAAAAATTAAAAACATCACGATAATCAGCCAGAACTGTACTTGTTCAAGATCTGGCAGAAGATCCCGATAGTCTCGGACCACTAACCCAATAGCCAGCTTAGCCATGAGTAACGAGTGCGCTGAAGCGATTCCGCCGACTATTCCCCATGAGAACCCTGAAAGACGTGCGCTTTTTGTATAGGTATTCTCTGCGTCTGTTGCATTAAGAATGTCTTGCTGATGATTACTTGTGCTCTCAGCAGTAGTCGCCGCTGAAGGTGACGATGTGCTATAATGTTTCAATCTAAACTCGACGGGATGCAGTGACGCCTGCCTAAGGATTAGCAGACCTGCCACTACCAGCGTGACAAACATCCAGCCGGAGAAACGCCAAGATTTGAAAAGTTTCAACAGCTCATTTAATGAAACATCAGGGTCATCTTGGGTCCCACTCAACGCGGCAACTATCATGGCACCGGCCAAAATCAGGACGGTGCCAAGAGCAGCAAATGGTGTCACTGGTTCTTTCAGAATCAAAGTAGCAAATACAGCATTAGCGACAAGTCCAATCGCTTGCAACGCACAAACAAGAACAAGTGGAAGTAGTGCTAGTTGAACAGCAGATCCAAAAATGTTAGCCCCGATAAATAAAGCCAGACCAGCACGCCACATTTGTACCGAGTGTTTTCGTTGATCTGGCGTTGGCCATACGCCAGAGGATGGCAATGGTGGATCAAGATATGATAGTCGTTGTAAAGTAAGTCCAAGGCTCTGTACAATGCTTGCCAGCACCACAACAAGACATTTCCAAAAAAGGTTCATAACAGGCACTTAAAAAAAATACGTTGAGCCAGGTTGTATCAATGAAGTAAAAGTAATTGATCACAATACTACAGTGCAAAGAAGACAGTGCAAAGAAGATGGGAAATCTAAAATCAGGACACTTGTGAAAGAGACTTGGGAGAGTCGAGTGATAACACCTCGAGAATACGTTTGAGCGTGAGGAAAAAGAAAGACAAGCAGGTGAATAAATGTTAAAGATGTGTGCTCTTGTTTATGGTTTCTCCAATAGGCTGAACAGTAAATATATTGTACTACTTGTTTATATATGTGCGTGTATATAAATTAAGCGGACTAAGCTTTGGTCACATGCGGCCCATCTCCACATTTATGCACTGCTTGTTTTCACACCCCAACAACGTTTTAATACGCGTCATGGCATGTAATCTGCTTGGCCGCTAGCGTGTCTCACTAAGATCGTTTACTTTTAATATTATTCGGTATGTCTTCATAGTACTTGAACTCTACCAGGGCTTGCCTGATTTTTCGTCTATTTTTTCTCAAAATAAAAGAAGTTTTATAAGAACATAAGCCAATAAAATCGATAATTTTTACCACTAGAATTAATGTCTAGCCATCCACTTATACGTTCTAATTTAGCATATAACATAGCACTTCTGATAGGAAGAATATATTGATCTTAAGTATTTCGACGAATTATCACATAAGCTCTATAGGTTGCGAATCTGATGTGTAATAATAAAATGCTTATGCGTCTATCAATATTGATGCAATACGTAAATACAGGCTAGTCAAAGAAAAGTAATACGCAAGCTTGCAGTCATTGACAATATAGGCCATATCGACTGAAAAATATGTAATTTAAAAATTGGAACTCTGCAGTTGGTAAAAAAGGTACTTTCTTCAATCGAAAAAGACGAAGGTCTTTTGAATGTATCGGGTTCAAGTCACATGGCTGTCACTCCACATTTTCCACATAGATCACACCTCAAAGGCAGGTATTTACAAGGACAATTATTCATATTGTTCCCACGTATCGCTGCTGTATTTCGCGCATTCAATTTGATATCTCTGTGCTAACTTGTAAATTTGTGGCAATGTCTCGGTTAAACGCACTTCATACTTTACCGGCAAAACTGTCCCCGGCAACGGGTTTCTGGGCGAAAGGCAAGTCGCTAATAGCATTTTATAAAACAGGAATAACCAATGTTTGGCAAAACAGGCGGTTATTACAAGAAATTCGACAAAAGTATGGGATCTCATCAGGCACAGAGCTTGCACGATCAATTGTGGAGAACTCGCACTTGGCAGGAATCACGAAAGCAGTACTTAAACAGCAAGAGCAGCAAAATGTCTCAGTCACACGCGATGAATTATTGACTCTGCTACGTACTGAACGTGATTTCAAAAAATTACCCATGTTTGTGGTAATATTTGCTATTTGCTTCGAGATGACCCCTATTGTGCTGTGGGGCTTTCCCCGGATCGCGCCATCTACATGCTGGTCCGCATCATTTAACGAGAGCCTAAGATCGAATTACGAGCACAATCGCATGAAACTAGGCGTAATGAACGAGCTTGCTGCGAAGAGTGGAACTCAGCTTGACGGCTCTGAATCTGTCTTTCGACTTCCTCTCCCCGTTCTAAGCCAGTTGGCATCTATCTTAGACTTCGGGCACCATTTTCGGTTTCTGCCCACCTCGAGTTTGAGACATCGTGTAGCACGGCATTTGCTCGAGGTTCGTGCTGATGACGCTATACTGCGACAAAATTTGGATAACTTAGACGAGCTGGAGCCTGAGGAACTCAAAAGAGCATTGATGTCACGCTGTCTGCCACTGGATGGCGGAGTTTCTGCGCTGCAAAAATGGGTCACAGAATTTGTGGAGCCAATGGATGCTGGCTTCTTCTGCGTCCAGTGTACATAAATGATAGAAGGATCTTTAAAAAAAAAGATAAGAAACAGATACATTTCGATATATATAACTACATGAATTCGTTCCATTTTGATGTTTCTCCATATTATATGTGTTGTCTTTTCATCGGTCAAAACACCATCCACGCTGCATCCTGAATATTGGATCCAAGGACAATACAATGGGACGGGAAGTTGAGATAAATTACACGTCCTTCTTGGAGGCACGATGTTCGCCCGCGATTTGGTAGCCGTTCGCAGGTGTCCAGTGAACGAAATTCACAGGAGCGAGTTTCGGCCAATTTACGTACTGCAGGCCCTGCTTTAAGATGGCCTTCAGAGCCAGTACGGCCACAGCCGCAAACGTCAGAGTCACGACGGCATTGAACGAGGTCGAGTGCACTTCCGATGGGTATAATATGGATAAGACGGTGACCAACGCACAGCCGCCAGCGACATATGGCAGAGCCTGGATGCTAACGGGGCGCCGGTCGACAAACGGCATAGCGTCGCTCGGCAATGGGACATGATCGCCAAGGAAGAGCGAGTAGCCGTCTTGACGAGGCCCATCGCGCAAGTTGTTGCGGTAGTAGCGCACAATCGAGTTACGCAGGTCCCGAAGCGCACCCAACTTCGTGCGCTGTCCAGTGCGCGTGAAGTCTGTTTTCAGCGCACCCGTGCTTGAGTATGCGCAGGAAACACCGTCGGCGTTGTCGGCCCAGATGTTGCGGAAAACGCTGACAAACTTCGGATCGCTCGCGATGCTGGCCCCGTTGGCCAGGACACCAGCGACCTCGAGCTGTCTCTCGAGCTGGTACAATGCGAGTGTGCTCTGCACGACGTTTGTGCGGTCCAAGCAGTCCATGCAATTCGTGCGTACAATGCCTCTCTGTTGTTTCAAGATCTCGCCGCTGTCCGTGCGGATCTCGAAGTACGCAGCGTCGTCCAGCCCCTTCGAGCGCAGATCGTCGATGAGCAGCTTGACCCGGTGCCATCGCATCTTCGAGCATTCGTGGTGGAAGTCGAAGTAGATGTAGGTCAGGTTCGGGTCGTTCAGGTGCTTCACGACGTCCTCGTACACCTGTTTCACGGGCTGCTCGTAGCCAGTCTGGTTCACGAGATTCACAAGGTACTGGTGGCCGTAGCGGGCCTCCTGGTCGGCAAAGTGCAGCTTTGCTGCCTCGATGCTGCCGTCTAGATCACCAATGCGCAGCTGGGGCTTGTATTGCAAGTTGTTAATCTCGCCCCACAGCGCCGGCACAGACCCGCGCGTCTGCAAGTAGCTGAAGAGCTGAGGCCCAACGCGCAGCAGCTGCTCGGTCTCGTTGAAATTCGCCGCATTCCCAGCGTGATCAAGGCCACGTCGGAAGTAGCGAGTGCCGGCCCGGAACCGGCTGCGTCGGCTGATCACACAGAACTCGATGTGTTTGCCATTCACCAGCAAAGACGCTGCCGAGAAAACACCATAGATGACGGGAAACACGAACTCGGGGTACGGAAATAGGCGCTGACTTGCGTTCCAGTTCCACACGAAACGCTCGTCCAAAGTGGGCTTTTGCAGGCGTGCGAGCTCCGCACTGCGCTGAGCACTGCTCGTCAGATCGTAATTGGGCGAGTAGAATAGCGTGGCACTGTCGAGGTGGCTCTGAATGAGGGCCTTGTACTCGGCCTCTTCATCAACCGATCCAGGACGAGGTTCACTGGACAGCGGCAGGACCTTTGTTTTCGTGACGCGGTAGATCGGTGCACCGCCAATGCTTCCTCTCTGCTTGCTCTTCACTGCGACCGCCAAGAACTTGGCCGTCGGGAGCTCAATGAGGCCCAAAATCCCCACAATCTTCAGGGATGTGCCGTAGGGTCTGCGAAGCGCCCGAAGTTTCTCGGCATCCACGCGGTAAACTTCGCCGTCAGTGCGGCTGATCACGAGGGCGGAAGAGCCATTCTCCACCAAAAACTCGGAATCCTGTGTAATGAGATTTAGCATTGTTGACAGGTGTTCGGTTACGAGTGCCAACGGTCGGGTCGTGGATTTATTATGCACGATAATGGCTGGGCTAGGAGGATGAGCGGTAGCGAACAGTGGGTAACTTTAAGGTGGCCGGCTGCGTAGTGGTAGCGCTGGGTACTCGTGCTCGTGCTCGTGCTCGTGGTGGAGGGTTCTACATAGATAGGGGTGGTGGTGGGTGCTAATGCAGAATATAAATTGCATATTTCGCCCATCGCTGATGTAACAACCGATCGCTGCTGGGACATAATCGTTGATCCAACGGCCTGGCCTGGCCTGACCTGACCTGACCTGTCTAGACTAGACCAGACCCTCTTTTCATACTAGGTAATTAGGCACATCTATTGTAATTCATAGCCCATAACCGGCCTTTTGCCTAAACTTCACATGGACCACAGCATTACGGTTGAGATCCCGCTGGAGTCAGAAAAGCAGGCTTCTGCGATATATCGGTCGCTCCAGCCGGATCCCGAACTAAAACCCCACGAATTCCGGAAACAGCTGGAGCTCAAGTCCACTAAGCTGATCGCGAAGTTCGAGGGAAGCACTGAACGCACGCTGCGGGTCGGCGTCAACAGCTTTATGGACAGCCTCATTGAGGCCCTCGAATGCGTGAGTGCATTTGATCCGAATTACTTTCAATGAATATTGCTTTCGTTGAAAATATTATTTATTATTATATGAGGTTATTAAATATACAATTTTTTTCGTCCAGACGAGTGGCCGATGCTTAAGTTTGCGGGATCAACCGAACCGGTTATTTTAATTCAGTCAGTTTTTTATTTTGACAAATTCAAAAACAACACCATCCGCTCCTCATCCGGCTCGGCCTCTGCTAGTGGTGGCGGACCGTATTGGCGCATTAGTCCGCCATAAGTGGACTTGATTGCGATGACAGTGATTTGGTTGAGGCCCGGCGCTAACGTTATTTCGAAAGTTTCATGATCAGGTGGTGGTACTGATGGCGGTAGGTTTGGTGTCACCGGTATGAGTTTGGCGCCGTTGAGGAGAACGGCAACTTGTAGAGGGTTTATCTCACGATTCGGGTAAACGCTTAGTCTTAGGGAGGACTGATAGTACGGCAGAGTCGTGGCGAAGGTCATGAATGCCTTTGTCGGCGAAGGAGGGAACTTCAACTGCAAAACATCGTTCTCCGAACGCTTCACGTCGTCAATAGGCGCCATGTGTGGAGGAATCGGTGTCGACTGGCATGTCACCAGCTTGAGCAATGCCTGTTCAAGACCCTCGTCGGGTGGCCTGTAGACAATCTCATCAAACACATGAGAAGGCTGCATGAATGCGGGCGGCACGTTTGCCGGATCAATGCCGATGGGAATCATCTCACCATCATTGGCGCCTTGCACGCCCTGGTCTTCGCCTTGGGTCTCGCCTTCGCCATCTTCACCCTTATCAGCCATGTCTTCTTCATCAACGTCTTCCGAATCAGCCTCGAAATCGTCATCATCATCGTCCTCATATCTTCCTACGTCAGCTGCAGGCCGCACTTCCTCATCAGACTCTCCGTCGTCATCGTCATCGAAATCGTTCTCGTCCTCGTCCTCATCATTGTTATTTTCATCCGCACTCTGCTCATCATCGTCAGCACCGCTGGGTTCAACCGAACCATCCCGTTTAGCCTTCTTGTTCGCATGTCCAGGAAGTGCGACTTCTAAGTGTCTAGGAATCTGACTATACTTGTTTACCTTGGAATCAAGCTGCTTCAGTAAAGTTTTCGCGTCGTTGTAGATCACTGAGCCCTCTTGATTAAATAACATCGCATTGTGGAACATAAGTCCGATCTCTTTTGTAGCCTCAGCCCAGTTTGCGTAGGGACCTTCCTTTTCTATGTGATTTCGAACTTTTTCAAACGAAGACGGGTTCTTCACGATTTGTCGGTAGTTCGGATATGTTTTCTCATCCGGTTCAACCATGAAGGCGTCACTCAAGCGACGGCCCTTAGATTTGTAGTTTTCCAGGTCACTCAAAACTTGAAGTTGCAGCTGTTTTCTGCTGCTCGCACTGGGCTCTCTGTTAAGATACAGTAGTACAAAGTCAAGAATGTCAATGGCATCGTCAACAACGGGGCTTTCATCGCCATTGTATGCACGAGCGTTTTCAGCCATCAACTCGAAGTCTGCGATCAGTGCATCCTCCGAAGTATAGCTGCCATTTTTGACGCGTTTGCCTATCTCTGCTAGCGAGATGGGATGGCTGACGACCCGAGGGTAATCGGGATACATGTTTGCATCAGGGATCTCCAGGAAAAGCTCGACTATCGGTCGCCCTTCGATCTTCACTTGATATAGCGCCTTCATCATGGCGGAAAACCGGTCATTTTCTGCGCCGTGCGTGCGCTTTTTAACGGGCATTTCCTCACGCAAATCCGTATATGATAACCCTTAGCCGTCTTACCCGTTAATGCTTGTCCGGATATACACTATGATTATGGTGATTAGAACGTCCATACTTGATGATCCCTGCTTATGTAACCTCACGAATAGCTGAAGCCTTCATCATTATCATCAGATCATTAAAGGCGATCACATAAAAAATGGCATAAGTGGTGTATTATACACTAAGGGAGGGCATCTATTTTATATTATCTTACCAATTCATTTCACTAATGACAAAAGTATTTATTATATACTTACACTCTATCATCTTGTTTTCTGTTGTTTTTTCTTCTATTTTATTCTGGGTATGACGATTTCAAGCAGCTCCGTAACACGCGGCTCCGAAGGAGCATCTACAAACCAGCTAGCTTCGTATGCACCGCCCTCGTTCACAACAGTTCGAAGGCCAATTGCTAGCAAGATGCGGTAAAATGCCTCGGCATCTCCGCTTTTCGCAATTTTCTCTGCAGAAGCTACAATCAAGGGTTGTACTTGCACCAGAGGCAAGGCCTTAACGGCCAGGTTCAAACACAGAGATGCCACTGCCACGGCAAACGGCTTGCTAAGTTCTGGAGTGTGCGTCATGGCCTCTTCGATGAGTTTCAGTGCATTCACAAGGTTGTTATTAACCGACTGAGACCCGATGGGATATGAAGAATTACCGACGAGATTCGCAACACCACGTACTGCAAGCATGCAGTGCTTCGGGATCTGTGCATCGATTGCACTGAGTAACTGCATCCAAACAGAATCAAATGGAATCTCCTGGGCATCGGCCAAAGCGATGCGTAGTAGATCTAATGCAGGTAGAAGGTGTCGGAGCTCTCCTTGCCACTGTTGACACAGCTCGAGAGCCACCTTAACTAGGCTGTTAGATGAGGATGGCAATGAACTAAGCTGAGACTGGATATCATATTTACTCAAGTCCTCATTCTTCTCCTTGGCAATGTTGTCGAGCGCACGCAATAACGCATCTGCCTGGAATGATCTGATGAACACGGGTTGCGAGTACAATAAGGCACTGGGGATTTCAGCATTATCAGCAGGCTTTGCTGCACTTACCTGATTTCCTGTGTTTGTAATGATAAATTTGACAATTTGATCAACATAGCTCGATGGAAGATCATGCGTCATGACAAACTGCTCAGCCACAATGTATGGGTTCTCATTTCTGTTAAACTGCAGCTTCAACGGTGGGGCACCGTCAGCAATATCGACGTCAAATGTGTAGTCAGACTTGGTTGTTGGTGTCGTTGTATCTTTTTTGGCTTGTGCATCAGGGCTAATGACTTCACCGAGCAGTTCCCACGATCCGCCAGATGCTTTATGAGCTTCCACCTTATCGGGGTTTCCGCTGTTGCGAACAAATACAATTTTACCTTCCAGGCTTGGCTCAGGTGGGGTTTGCAGAATCGACGAATCTTTGATTTGTGATTCGTCTAGATCATTCTGTTTTTCCGATTTAGCGGTGGTGGCCTCTTTGATAGCGTTCTCGAATGAAGCTTGCTGATCCGAGCTAGCTTGTCGATCCACATGAGACGTGAATATATGAGCTGTATTATCTGAACTGCCCACAACAAACTCACCTAATTTATTACTGGCAACACACCACTGTGAGATTGAGGGCAATTGGATGGTTTGAATAGTTTTACCAGTGTTTGTATCCCATATTCTGACGGTTTTGTCTTCGCTGCTCGACACAACGAGATTCTCGGTCAGTCGTGCAAGACTGTACACAAAACTTGCATGGCCATGCCAGGTTGCAACAGCTTTTCCACTTGCAAGGTCCCACTTGATTATAGTTTCGTCATTAGAAGCGCTCAATGCCTCTGTGGGTGACAATATGAGTAACGCCCTCACTACATCAGTGTGTCCTACCAGTTTTTTCAGAGTCTCACCTGTTTCAATATTCCAATATCTCACCGTTTTATCGGCACTCGCTGATAGAAGGTGGTGTTCGTCGATGAATTTCACGTCCCAAACATACTGAGAGTGACCTACCAGTGTCTTCACGTTCATAGGTGAATCCCATACACGCACAGTGTTATCCCAAGATCCTGAAGCAAGTCTATCTGTATCGTTTGCCGATTTTACGACGTCTAATGATGTCACATTCTTCAAGTGACCACCGTAGAGCTGCGATTCCGGAGTTGCATTGCCATTGAGATGGATAGCCGTAATCTCACCTTTAAGATTACCAACAAAGACTAGCGAACCGCTGCTGTTGACAGTGCAGGCATTGTAAAAGGAAGAGCCGCTAATTAGTATCTGGGTTGTGCCATTGGCACCTGTGAGTTTTACAGTATTATCCCGCGATGCAGTTACAACCCGATCATTTCCAATAAACCTTGCCGCTCGAACATCGTTTTCGTGCACGGCTATGGTCTGTCGTAGTTTGAACGTGGTTGATTCCGGCATTATCGCAATGGTTTCTACGTGCGTACTATTCAAAGTAAATGTGGCTGCTAGAACGCTGGAAGCATGTGATTTTGTTGGCATAAAGGAGATTGAGGCTCGACCCAACCCACCACACCAGTATGCATCTGATCTAGTTAGTGGTGTGCATACAACTGTTGGGAGCTGAATCTGTCGGTAGCGGCTGTAAGTTTTCTTTATGATATAATTTATTCATGTTTTCTGCATTTTATTGTTCCAATTACTCGGGGATGAAATGGAGGTCCTGTTTATATTGGTATTGCTAAAACTGGTTATATCAATATGTCTGAACAACAACTTTTAACAGACTTTGGTGAAAATGCAACAACTCGTCCAACCTTCTGCAATTCAAAAACTGATCTGATCTTGATTTTAGAATCCGTTGAAAGCTTTTATTATATCTTCGTGTGTGATGCTAAATATGACGAAGTTATAACTCCTTTGGCTCTTTATTTAGACAAGAAGCGTTTGTATTTTTCAGAAATCCGTAAACGTGATCTTTCACCACATGCATGCACATACATATTCATCTTTTGTTAAGACTTCGTATCATTTAATGACTTGTTTTTTTCACGACTCCAGGCATGACAGACCTTATTATATGCTTTAACGCATGGAGTATCTCTATAGTGGAGTTTAAATATCCATCTGCTAACTCCTCGCTATCGTTACTAGGTCTATGTAAATCAATGCCTTTATCGTTTAGATCTTCAGTCAATCGACGGATATAAGAGAGACCCAGCCCAGCCATCTGCTCTTGTATGCATTGACTGAGAAACATCCTGCAATTGTGTTCCCAATATAGCTTACATATTCCCTCCCCATTCTCTCTCTGGTCGCATAACTAAGATCCACCGTACATACAATATTGCACAATGATGCTCATAAAAGTTGATTAATTCTAAACGTAAAAAAAAGAAAATCACCATACTTTGATATCACTAAACAATAACGTGTCATCACAGATACGCTCAACAGGTATAATTATCACGAACCGTAATCGAGCAACGTCACTTTCAATGAATTATGACAATCGCTTTCAGGAATTGTTCGTATAAGCGAAGCAACGACAACGACCGCGTTATGTTCGACGTGCAGGTCTTATCGATATGTGCAGCTGGCCCTTGCCTTGAACGAGCGAACTTTCGTTGCTTCGTTCATACGAACAGGAGATGAGCTGCTAATAAAGTGTTTAGAAACAGATTTGAAAGCGAACAAGAATGGAAAGCTCTTGAAGGCACATTAATACATATCAAGATGGCTTGTTGGGGTTGCAGACAATAACGGATAACCGTTTTATGTACTATATTATATATGCCAGCGACCAGCAATATTCCAATAGTAAACTATCAATTAAGATCTGCGCCCTTTTTCATCTAATTATTATGTACAGTAAAAAAAGAGGCATCGACACGTTTTGGCCCACGAATATTACAAGTCCTCACCTAGCAGCCCGCCCTGACACGTACAAGGTTGGTCCGTGCGAGCGCCAGACGACATCATTAGTAATCACACTACCGGCAGCTTTTCTTCGTGGCCGCACACTTCGTAATCCATCCAACCACGTTTCGGAATCCCCCAACTGAGGCAGTTCACAAAGCAAATTTCTCGGTTCAAGACTCTTTAGCCCAAACTTTTTCGCGTGTAACGACCCTTTTCACTCACAGAACTAAGAGCAAAGCAGCCAAACTTTTAAGAAGTCAGCCTCATTTGCCCCCAGCTCGAGTTTAACGTCAGTAAATACCAGTCGAACTCATAACTCTCGCCTTTCTGCACCGCCTTTTCCGCCATTCTACAAAATTTTCTCTCGCCCCTCAGAGTTTGCGAAACGCCACCCTCAAGTCAGATATTAGTAACCATGAACTCCCAACTCGCACCCACTGCCCCTACCCACAAACCCATTTCACACAGCGCGTCACCCACACTTACTGGTTATGGGTCAGTTTATGACGATGAAGTCAATAGCAGCGATGAAGAACGCACGCATATGAGCGTACTCAGTAGGCGGCTCCAAAAGAGACGGAAGACAAACAGCTCTTTAGTCTCGAATCCATTCGGAACGCCCACGCACAGCATGTCGGACCAATCGAAGATTTCGGGACTCGAAGATTTCGAGGATCTTGACGATGAATTTGCCGATCAGAGTGACCACCGGCGCCGGAAAAACGCCTCTGTGCCAGAGTCGGACAAGACTGCGCGTCAGAGATGTTTCGAGTACCTCCACACTGCAATTGACGCATTGTGGGCAGAATACTGCGACTCGACGTCCTATGCCGAGTCGCTTAAATACATGCCTCACTCGCCGGTCAGCGAGCAAGAAGACTCCGCTTTCTTATCCTCGGGCGATGAACAGACCGTAGTTTCTAAATTTACCGAGAATCTTAGCAATTCCACCACAAAGGATGGCGAACACCAGCGATCGGGAAGCATTAGCATGCAGCCGGAAAGCCAGTGCTTGATGCGCCAGAAGAAGCGGCTGGTTGACGCTAAGTATTACTTGAGCCACTTCGTCTCGGCTTCGGACCCTCACTCGAGCGGAATCTTCTGGAGAGTGTGGGATCAGTTGAAGTACACGGCTGTGGAGCTTGTCGAGGGCGATGATGATGAGTTTGAGGAGGTCATTGACGACCTTGAAGCAGGTCGATTCTATCACCAGTAGAATCGCCTCATTATCAGCATATTCCGCCACTTGTCGGTTCTCACGGCAATATGAATGAATGAACCAATCACAAATAGGTTGACCGCACCAATTTCAACCACAGTAAAGCGTCTCCTTCTTCTGGGTTTTCTTTTATATTTATTTATTCCATGGAGAGATTTTCGAGCAAGAAAGAAGAAGTGATAAGGAGACGTGGGTTGGCTTGCGTGTGATTTGTGTAGTCTCCGAGTTTTTACCCTCGTCTTTATTTGCGTGGGGTGAGGGAGCAGTAGCAGTATGACCTGAGACTGCGTGACACTCACACGCACAATCAGGGTTTATGCAGACGCACTAGGAGGAGAACTTGACCCCCCAGCATATCCAGATCACAAAAAAAAATTGATAAAATGGAAAAAAACGATACAAAAAAGAAGCCCAACTTTTGCTCATCATGATGAAAATCATGATCATACATTGTCTGCCTTTCTGTCATTCAGTCAGGTGGCAGTCTCTCAGATAAGGACCGATCTCTCTCTCACGGAGAGACCAACACAAAGTCCGCATTATTTATTATTCGCATATGATTTTTACAAGATGTACATAATCCACAAATAACGATTTCAATTATTTCAATTATGACTGTTCGATGCAATAAAGAATCAGCTTTCCCCTAAAATCTGACCGACACATTGGCTGGTGCAAAATCGTCGATCTAATGTGAGCGCCGTTGATCATTAATATAGGGCGGCGTTTTTTCTTTATTGGCGAACAAGCATTGAAATAAATAATAAATTAAGGACTTATCTTTCTCTCTAATAAATAACTAACAAAATTAAATTTCAATTACTCCTGAATGTAACGACCCTCCTCTAATTCGCCAATTTTATCTTGGAACACGTATGGATCGGTACTATCTTCAACTACCTCAACAATCTTTTTCTTATTCTTGTCCCAATAGCGCCAAAAGTTATTAGCTCTGGCTAACCTCAAGGAACCAGCGGCAGCGGAGACCATTGATTTAATATCTTCAAAAAGACGACGAGTATTGACGAGGTTCTGCGTGCGATCTTTAGCAATCTTTCTATCCAGAACTGTAATAGCCTTTTCAAGATAAGCGTAGCAACGACGTTGAGCTTCAACGTCGGCTGAAGGTACGAAACCTGCACTGTAAGTCAAATAGTCTACGAGCGGCATTTGTGTTAGGTGGAAATAATGCAGCAATCGAACTACTCAAACGGACTTCAGTTAGTGAGCGAGGTGCTTCTAAGGAAATTTGGTAAAAGCTCTAAGTACGGACTTCTTGATGACCAAAGCAATTTCTAATAAAACTGCAATCTATTAAGCGGTTTGCTGGTTAAATCTAACAAAAAGAAGATGTCGGATTTAGAAGCGTCTAGCAGTGGGAGTTGGATTCAATAGTTTGATTGTGGGTTTTTACGTTTGTTAAATAGGGCGCGGGTGGTCCATAAGCCGGGGGAAGGCTGGGTAACGTTCTGCGCTGGGTAGTACAGAATTCAGGGGCAATCAAAGGCGTTAAGCGGGAGGGCTCTTCTGGCAGGTGGGATAATGTTCGATAGGGCAAAAGTATAGAACATGATGGGGGCTTGGCAGAAGGGTATATGCATAAAAGCGTTACAGGGCCATGCAAAGACTACTACCCTATGGGGATCTGATAGATTTTCACAACGGTCTCCTCGCGAAAAATGCTAAATACCAGCCTGACGCCACTGCCTGAAATCTACCTCGGAACATTTCGCTTTTGAACGAATAAGCCCAAGATTGAGACTTTGAACAAACTTGAAGTAGAAGCGCCGTGCATCGGCTTAGCCCCGATCCGATCTTGGATTAGCAAAAAAAAGCATGATCATGACTAGACATAACGACTTGTTACTGCATATCGCACTGCAATCGTCTATTGATCATGCATACACTTTTTTTAGTAATTAGGAACCCCAGCATATTAAATCGTTATCAAGTTCACATGGACAAAAATTATAGATTTCATTGAAATTTCAGACTCTTTTAAAGAAAATTAAAAGCTTAATTTTAATATACATGCGAAACCTTTATAAGTCAGAGAACGAAGTTCTCATGCGAAAAAAAAGATCAAATATTTAGACTGCCAAGATCCGGCACCATCAACAAACGTCTATTAATAGAGCCCATTTCGTATGCTTCTTTACCTTCATCATCAACTACGAGAAGTTCCTCTGCACTATGACCTTGTGAACCCGCCATAATCTCGTACACGGTATCTCCTATATGCAAAGTCAACTTTCCAGATGCGTGCGTTCGCAAAGACCCCAACAATCCTGCTGATCCGGCCTCGAAACCTTTATCCATTTCGATATCTTTACTGGATTGATTCTGCGTTTCGTCCAAATCCACGTTAGCATCCACCATAGAGACATCAGCAGGCTCCAGTCCAGCATCCGGGTCCTCAGTCTTAATTTTCGACTCGTGTTTTGCCACTTCCTGACTTGACTGAGATTTCGGATTGTGTTCCGAGGATTTTTTCGCTAGCACCGAGGTTTCTGGAACCTTTCCAAGCTTGAGTCCAAGTTCGGGGAGCTGGATAAGATAATATTTATTTTCTTGCATTGTCACCTCGCTACTATTTCTATCGAGGATTTGACCAGGAAGTGCACCGCTCGCAGTAATATTAGTTTCTGGCTTTATGGCTGCCTCTCGGGGCATGCGCACAGGGAAGTAAGCATCACCCTCTCGATCAGTCGAAGACATGTCGATTCGCTGCCCTGGAGTCAATGTGCTTATTCCCATTGCGGCGTCGGGATCTTGCTTGATTCGTACGCTTGTACGCATGCGTGATCCGTCCGAAACAGAGCCCATGCTGTTTCCAGATCGAGTGTTGGCAGCAATTATGGGTGCAGCTAGCGGACCTGCCGCTTCAGCACGAGTACCCATTTGGCGCTGTCTACGTCTCTCGAATTTATTGCGACCATCGGTTTTTTTGTCACCATTGGGGTCCTGATCCTGGGGCTTCATTGCAGGGGCCGTACTCTCACGCTCCTCTTTACTTCGTCGGCCTACGGCATTTGGCAGGAATCGACCACCGCGGCCTCCCATCATGCCGCCACGACCCCGGGAGGCCAAACTTTGCAATCTTTGAGGAGGTTTCTGATCTGAGTTTTCTTCGGGCATTGCACTCTAGATCAACAGACCTCTTGAGATTGTGTACATAATTTTTATGAGTTTAGGGTATCCGAGGATGTTTAGTAGAGAGATTATCGTTGTTCGACCATGCTGTGTGTGTCTATATGGAGTGATGATGGTGGGTAAATGGATATATAGCTGTGTGGTTGCATGGCCCAACTAAAAGTCAACTCCCGTTCAAAAAGCTTGGAATGAAATAAGAAAAAAAATTAGAACTAAAGAATCCAAGGATTGAATGAAATAAGTAATGCATTATTTAATTTCGTTGCGGTTTTATAGTAATTTAGACTTTCCAGTGTTCTATGTTGGATCAGCATGGATAATCCCTGGGAGGATTACCGTTAACATCGCCATTGGATTGTAGCGCATTGACACTGCAGCAAGTATTGGTTTGCGCACATCATGTACGCAGTTTCTATTTGACCATTTTCAAAAGCTGGCGGTTATCGATCAGGTGGTTGCCACGGCGGGTTCTCGATAGAGAAATCCACTCCGGAGATCATCACGTTGGGAGCATTTAACGCATGTCTACAATATGTATGTAATGCGTGTGTATATGTGCCGAGTGAGTGGTTGACCCTGCGGCCCTGCTCTGCCTCATGTTGCCTTTATGTCGCCTTATGTTGTTTCTCTGTCCGTTCCCCTTACCTGGCTACAGTCCTCTACTTTCCGCCAAGGTCACCAAAGAACCACCTTCGATCTTTGATCACCCATACACCTGATCATCGGGTCCTCTTTCCTCCTACACTAATTTACCCTCCGCACCGACCAAGCAAAATCCACATTTTTCATTGGCACCTTCCGGAGTAGAGGCATCCGCACATCTCAATAAAAGTCGCCTTAACTTTTGTTTAACTATTTTCACCAAAAAAATCCCTGTTTATTTCGGCCCCGAAGGCGTCCGTAGCAGCTGAGAGACTAACCAGGAACAAGCAATTCGTCCGTATGGTGAACGCCCCGAAACGCAAGCCAGATCCGAGCGGCACGCACGATTGGGACTTCACACAATGCTTTGGCGACAAAAGCGACCTGGACAACATCACGGAAGGAGATGTAATTTCCGCAGTCGAGTTCGACACGACGGGCGAGTACCTTGCCACAGGTGATCGTGGCGGCCGAGTTGTATTGTTCAAACGCGAGGAGCAGACGCGCAGAGATGACAGTGGATTACTGAATCCCCCGGAGTACCGCTTCTACACGGAGTTCCAGAGCCATGACCGCGAGTTCGACTACCTGAAATCGCTGGAGATCGAAGAAAAGATTAATCAGATACGATGGTGCCGGCCCACAAACAACGCGCGCTACTTGCTATCGACCAACGACAAAACCATCAAACTCTGGAAAGTTTTTGAAAAATCCATTCAGGTCGTGTCCGAAAACAACGGCACGGACCACTTGGGGCCTCGCTCGTTTGCGAACGTGCCAATCTCGCAGCTACGGCTGCCACGGATGAATCTGCACGACACAATCGTTGCGACGGCCCCACGAAGGACGTACGCGAATGGACATGCATATCACATCAACTCGATCGGCGTGAATAGCGACGGCGAGACATTTTTGAGCAGCGATGACTTACGCATTAATCTGTGGAACCTCGATCAGCCCGATCTGAGTTTCAACATTGTGGACATCCGACCTGCCTCGATGGAGGAGCTGACGGAGGTCATCACGGCCACAGAGTGCCATCCGCGACATTGCAACGAGTTTATTTACAGCACCTGTAAAGGTAACATCCGCATGGCCGATATGCGGGAACGCGCACTATGTGACCAGTATGCCAAGCTTTTTGAAGACCCATTGGAAACCGAGGGTGAGTCCTTTTTCACAGAGATCACGTCGTCGATCAGTGACATCAAGTACTCGCGTGATGGCCGGTACATCATAGCGCGAGACTTCATGTCCGTGAAGATCTGGGATGTGAACATGGAGCGGCAGCCCGTGGAGACAATCTACGTCCACGACAACATCAAGCAGTGGCTGTGCACGTCGTACGAGACGGACTCGATTTTCGACAAGTTCGAGGTCGAGGTCTCGGGCGACTCCCGAAGTATCATGACGGGCTCGTATTCGTCCAACTTTTTCATATATCCCAACGCAATTGGCAGAAATTCCGCGGCCTCGGGGAATCCCGAAAACGGCTCCTCCACATTCACGAGCTCAGACAGCATTAATGGTCACCGACCACGAAATGAACACAAGACATCGACCAATACCAAATCGCGCAGCAACACAGACAACTCGACTTTCGATGAAGAAGACGAACATGACGAAGAGGAGGATGAGGACGACGACGAAATGAATGATGCAATGTATGATGACGACGACTATTCCGAGGACGAGTCCCGCGGGTTGTACCGCAGCCAGTCGAGAGGGGGCCGAGTAAAACGCCGGCCACGCCGTGCCGCCCGTCGCGACATGCATGAGCTGTTCGAGATGGACGACCAGGACGAGGATGAGGACGATCGCGACGTCATCACGCTGACGGCCGACAAGAACGTCTTCCGCAAGCGCAGCCAGAACGAACGGACGCCGCGCGTCCGCATGAGCCGCCGCAACAGCAACAAGGTTGACTTCCGCAAAAACATTCTGCACCTGAGCTGGCATCCGTTCGAAAATACCGTCGCAATCGCTGCAACGAATAACTTATTCATGTTCAATGCTCCGAAATAAAGACGCCCCCTATGTATGTTCAAATATTCATAATAGACATAATTCAGCATACCAAACATTACAGCATTAATATTTAGATCCCTGATCAGCAATCATACAAAATGATTTTATTTTTTTTGCTGTCCTGGTGCATCCGAAAAGAACTCAATCACTATAAGCTCAGAAAAACAAAAGGGTGCACATCTATATTTGATACATAGTTTTCACGACAAAATCACATATAAATGGACAATTAATATCACTTAATATATAGTTCGGATGGACTGAGATCCACTAATCATTTAATCGTAGAGTACTTAAAAAGCGCTAATTTCGTGGACTCATATTTTAATTACTTGTTTTGACTGAGCGCAAGGAGTTTAAGAGGAGTTGCGGTGGTTCGTAGGGCCCCAGAACAAAGAGTGCTGGCCATCACCCCAGAAGAAGCGGCGGCTGCGGATGTTCTGGTACTCCATCTCAGGAGGCCAGTCCTCATCGGGCAACTTGGCGAGCTCCTCAAGGTGCTCAATGTGGTGCTTTTCGCGAGGGTACACGTACCAAGCGCAAGCAATCAACAACGGAATAGTTCCGATGGAGATGTTACCCCAAAGAGACGTGGTGCCCTTAGCGTGATCCTCGGTGTGCTTCGCGAAGCTCTTGAAGGCCTCGGCCTTCTGGGCGTTGGGCTTAAAGTTGAAATGGTGGTTGTGACGCACGGCAATGCGGCTAGATTGCACTCCACGACGCAGCATTGTTATATTGTTCTGTTCCGTAGATGGTTGTACAAGAAAGGGAGCAGCAGAATTCGGCTACGGTTTGTCTTTGTCATTATTGGATCGCTTGCACACGACACATGGCCGTATGTGGGATCGTGGGGAAGCTCATGACGCTGCTTTCTAATGCATCGATTTGCCCGTGCCCAGCGTTGAGAGCTCATGATAGCGAGATATAAATTAGTCTCGAGCTAGGTGTTCGTGCTAATAATGACTTTAATGGACAAGAATCACTTAATTACTTTTGAGAATTTTCGAGTATAAGCAGGAATAATTTTATTAATTGCTTCCGTCGAAAGCTCTGAGATCTATTCCTGTGATTGATACATTCACATATATAATTTGTTCTACAGTTGAAAAAATATGGCTTTTGGACTGTCAATGGCTATGTAAGTTTAAATAACGTGTCCGAGGAGATTCCCGTCTTATGTCCAAAAATATAAGATCGCATGGAGATCGCATGGAGATCGCATGGCTACCATGACCGCCGGTGCGTCTTTTCTGACCTAATGCAGGTAGCAAATGTCACCCCTGAGTCATTGCACAGAGCGCTAATAATGAATTCTGGAATTACACCTTAAGAAATAAGTGATCATTAGAAGATGTAACTGTTTACACTAGAGATAGCGCAATTAGTGTCGAAGCTAGACTTGCGCCGTCGTACTTAGTGTCCTGTTAAATTAGCATGTGATCTTTCTCGTGTGACAGGATTCCGTTCGAACAGGTTTACATTAAGAGTATTTACAGCCCTGCACTGGATACTCAACAATGGCACTAAGAGCCCCATCGATATGTTGATCTGAATGAAAGCCGAGAGCAGTTGATGTAACTACGTTCTTAGTTGTTCGAACCAACAGTTGCATAGAATTCAGTGAATCCAACCCGAAAAGAGGCTTCGTATTGACTTATTTAAACCGAGATAATAGCTTTAGCGCTATTGAAACTCGGGACTCGGAAAAAACCAATGTTAGATAAATCAATTGTGAACCAAATATGTACTAGCATCGAAGTGTACTATATAATTGTAGCGATGCTATGAGTATAGGCCAGCATAAATTCGACAAAAAAAATATTGATTTGACATGATTTAGGAAGCCAGCGATGAATGCCGGGACGCACACATTGCAATAGTATTGGGCAATGGTTCGGACCCACCCTATCCACGTTATGCACGATGAGCTGAAAATATTCGGCATAAGAAAAGTGTGGGGATATTTCATAAGGAAGCTCCGTCCGTCAGCTGAGTGAAAAATCGAATAAATAAATAAGCAACTACAATTTTTTTATGGGTTTAATGTGAAATCGAGGCCGTATGAACGGCGGAGCCCCTCGTATCCAGCCGGTTTTGCCCATTCGCGTTGCGGTTTGTTGATTTGATGAGCTGGTTCGAGAGGTGCCGCGCCCTTGCCTGAAATTTCAGTTTGTTGTACCAGCGGTTCCTTGTGTTGATATCTGAAGGATCTGCCAACCATTGCGTACTATGGCTGGCGGCCGACCACGCGTAACGTCATTTCATCACGTGGGGCCGTGGGGCATTTCACCCAATCATTTACGGGAACCGCGCCCAAACACCGTGGTTTTCCCAGACCCCTAGTGCCTGGCGATGACATAATCAGAATCTCAGATGCCCAATCCGCTTTTCACCCCCTTTCCCATTGATTCTTTCTTTTCTCTCTACCCCCTTAAGCAAGACTAGAGAAACAATGTTTAAGTCTGCCCTTCGTCTTTCTCCCCGGGTGTCGGCTCTGCCGCAGGTCTTTGCCGGCGCCGGTGCTCGCCGTGGTTACGCCAAGGCCGCCCCCACCGAGGTTTCTTCCATCCTCGAGCAGCGCATCCGTGGTGTCTCTTCTGAGGCCAGCCTCGATGAGACCGGACGTGTTCTGTCCATCGGTGACGGTGTCGCCCGTGTCTTCGGTCTCAACAAGATCCAGGCTGAGGAGCTCGTCGAGTTCTCCTCCGGCGTCAAAGGCATGGCCCTGAACTTGGAGGCCGGCCAGGTCGGTATTGTGTTGTTCGGTTCCGATGCCCTTGTCCGTGAGGGTGAGACCGTCAAGCGTACCGGTTCCGTCGTCGACGTTCCTGTCGGACCCGAGCTTTTGGGCCGTGTCGTTGACGCTTTGGGTGCCCCTATCGATGGTAAAGGCCCCATCAACGCGAAGGAGCGCCGCCGGGCCGAGTTGAAGGCCCCCGGTATCTTGCCCCGTCGTTCCGTGCACGAGCCCATGCAGACCGGTTTGAAGGCTGTCGACACCTTGGTGCCCATCGGCCGTGGCCAGCGTGAGTTGATCATCGGTGACCGTCAGACCGGTAAGACTGCCATTGCTCTCGACGCCATTCTGAACCAGAAGCCCTTGAACGTCGGCAACGACGAGTCCAAGAAGCTGTACTGTGTCTACGTCGCCGTCGGCCAGAAGCGTTCCACCGTCGCGCAGCTCGCGCAGACCTTGGACGCGAACGGAGCCCTGAAGTACTCCATCATCGTTGCGGCCACTGCTTCCGAGGCCGCTCCTTTGCAGTACCTTGCTCCCTTCACCGGTTGCGCCATGGGCGAGTGGTTCCGTGACAACAAGCGCCACGCCTTGATCATCTACGATGACTTGTCGAAGCAGGCCGTTGCCTACCGTCAGATGTCGCTGTTGCTTCGTCGTCCTCCCGGACGTGAGGCCTACCCCGGTGATGTCTTCTACTTGCACTCTCGTTTGCTCGAGCGTGCCGCCAAGATGTCCGAAAAGCACGGCGCCGGCTCTCTCACCGCTTTGCCCGTGATTGAGACCCAGGGTGGTGATGTCTCTGCCTACATTCCGACTAACGTCATTTCCATTACTGACGGTCAGATCTTCTTGGAGGCTGACTTGTTCTACAAGGGTATCCGCCCTGCCATCAACGTAGGTCTTTCCGTCTCCCGTGTCGGTTCCGCCGCCCAGGTCAAGGCCGTCAAGCAGGTTGCCGGTTCCTTGAAGCTGTACTTGGCCCAGTACCGTGAGGTCGCTGCCTTTGCCCAGTTCGGCTCTGACTTGGATGCTTCCACCAAACAGACTTTGACTCGTGGTGAGCGTTTGACTCAGTTGCTCATTCAGCCCCAGTTCCACCCGTTGCCCGCCTCCAAGATCGCCCCCATCATCTACGCTGGTGTCAACGGTTTCTTGGATAACGTGCCCATCAAGGACATCGCCCGCTTCGAGGCCGAGTTCCGTGACTACATCCAGGCTAATGAGAAGAACCTCGTCGACGCCATTGACAACAAGGGTCAATTGTCCAAGGAGGAGATTGCTCAGCTCAAGGAGGCCACCACGAAGTTCGCCTCCTCGTTCCAGTGAACGGTTAGACTCTAGTCGAGAAAAATAGCTATGCTAAATAGATACGATCTTATAACAAATAGAACCAAATCTGTTGGTGAATGTATTGTATTTTCGAGATATATTACGACATGTCTCCGCTATATAGACTGTACTTTCGCGCATAGCCAGCGTGCACGGGTTAAGAAAATGTTTTGTCGCTCCCTTAAAAGTTGCACTATTTACGATTTTAAATATCCTACTATGAAGCGATCTGAATGTACGTCCTTAGCTGTCGCTTTAAGTCGCTGGTTCGCTTAACGTACCCACGACGCGTACGATCTCGAAATTAAGCTATATTTACTGCCCAGAAACCGTACCCTGAATTTAAGCACCGAATCTCTTATATTCTGCACGATGTGGGAACATTTAGCCCGGCAGACCAAATCTATACCGCATGCTTCCGTCATTTTGTTCGGCTCGGAAGTTATTGAGAAGTTTTCGTTTTTAGGCGCGTTTGAACCGGCTAAAGAGGTGCTCGCTTACCGCAATTACACAGAACATAGCGAGGCAGGCGAAATCCTGCTCGATCTAGACGTGTTTGCGATAAGCAAATTCCGGCCAGAGCTCGCAGAAAGCATGCAATGGAGAGAACCGGCAGTTATGGTCGTAAGCTTTGACTGGGTACGTGCCGACGTATGGCCGCGTCAAATCGAAGAGCTCCGCCAATTACTGGAGAACCACAAGGGGCTCAGCCTCCTGCTGACAACCCATAATTTTGAGAAAATTGAGAAAACTATAGCATCAATGATGAGTCTAAATAAAGACGTCGATACCTGTCATCAGTTCTTGAGAACAGCCGCTTTGTCGCTCGGTGCTACGGCGCTGGCATATCCTCTAGAGAATATACCTTCACAGTCTTGGCGAAGTCTTCTTTTGCATGCATTGAAAATTCCACTCCCAGAGAGTGAACAAGAACTACCCGAGTCGAACTTTGTGGGCCAGCCCGTTATAGTGTACGCGTCAACGGATTCAGAACAAAAGATTCTCACATTAAATCCTGATTTCGACTATAAGGCTGCCATTGAGAATTCTATAGAACTGAAACCGCTGATCCCATTACCAGAGCCAGAATGGACGCCAGTAGCATCTCTGCCATCTATGCTGAAGCAGGTGATTGACGAGTTCAGTAACAAATCTGGAGAACCGGTGTCTACACAAAGGTTGAAAAAGGTAACCACCGGCAATGAAGATCACCGTGTAATGAGCGACTTTTTCACAACGCTTGCTGAAAAGTCGAGCTAGAACTGTACACCGTTGGGATTTAGTAAATGGAGACCTAGCATTCTGTACATCGTTGGGATTTAGACAAAGGTGGAGACCTAATATAGGCTTTATCTGGGGTTTCCACCTCTGACTACGAAATTGTGAGATCTAGAAAGGAATCGAGTTGAGATTTCCGTGAACTAATATTTATGCTCGCTATTTTTATTTTATTTTTATTTTTATTTTATTCTATTGTTTTGATAATTGTTATCAAAGCTTGTCATCACCCTTGAAGTTCATTCAAACTGAAGGCAATAGCGACAAACCAAGTCAAGAGTCATTATATGCCAAAATATTCTTCTTTAGAGTGTCATCAACCTGAAAAGTTTATAGATCCAATGGATCCATTGAATATCTAACAAATTTGTCGTTTAGTTATTTATATACTCTGAACATGAGAACTTGATTCTAAGCGACTAACTATGTGTGATAATGATTTTGTTTTCACTCCGAAGATAAAGTTTTTACTCTGCTCAACAGTTTATACGTAACTCCAAAACGTGACAATTGATCTAGCAGCAGCAACAGAACATTATTCTAATTCTGAACGAAGCTTTTATGTCTCGTTTGCTTAATTGGAATACCAAAATTATGATAGGGTGAAATTGTATGCAAGAAAGAGATGATCATGATTGTACCTAGTGTTGGCGTTGAACGCTATGCAGCATTAATGTGGGGTCGTCTGCTCATTTAGCGAGCTTTTTTCTTAATTGAAAAGTAATCTCATGTAATATTTATTCTAGAATCAAATAAATGCCCATTTTTGATTTTTCATATAGTGCTCACCTATCCTTCTAATTTATTGTGCAGCTGGGATTAGCACATGATATACCAATAATCATGTACCTGGCGCTAATCAGCCACGGCTGGGCTAGGATTTACTTATCGCGTCTGCAATCGGAATATAGCGGGCAGCGGTAGCGAACCGTTTATTTCCGTCTGTTCAGCTTTAAATCCCTGCTGCATTTTCATGGATCGCTATAGATCATGGAGTGGCTCGAGGAAAAGGAGGCATTATGGATGAGAGTAGCAGAAAATATGCGTGTGCATTTCCACTGTGATGACACCACAGAAATGCCTAACAGTTCTGACAAGACACTGACAGTGGGCTCAGCATTGAGTGAGCTCAAGACTCTGTTGGCTTCTCATGATAAACGTCCATTCACATACGTCCGGCTCAAGGAATTGATAGATTTAGATGATGAGGTCCAGAAACAGTACACAGGGGCCCAGGGGCCGGCATATTTACAGGCAATTATCCGACTCACAAACGTTTCATCAAGTCAAACAGTATTTGATGATTTTCACTATTTATTAAACAAAAACCCAGTGTCAGGCATCCGACTGGAGCCTGTAAGCTGGATTGAAGAAGACGTCGGCGCCTTAGGCGAGCAGGATGGCTTCATATAGATAAGTTACAACAATCGTAAAATTATAGAAATTATCAGAGAGAAAACCATGTCATATATTGATTGTCCATCTAGAGTTTTGTTAATGAATAGTTGTATGTACATTAGTTGAAGAAGCCCTTGGTTTCCAAAGCAGCGTAAATATCCTCCCGTGGTTTAGGTGCCAGGTCGCGGCGGTTCCACTCATCGCGCCATGTGTATGAGGGCTTATCCTTCTTAGCCAGTCGCTTGAGGACATGTCTCTGATCTACGGGGACATTCTTGAATTCCTCAGCGTCCTCCTTGGCAGCCTGCACGAGTTTTTCATAGGTTTGAACAAGATAACGTTTGTTTTGAGCCTGAGTCGAGAATCGGTTTGTGCCGAACCGGATCTCATTCTTGCTGCTGTCATAACGTCGGCCAGCCAACAGCTTGAGCTTGTGTTGCTGAGCTTCACTCAGATTTTCGACTGACTCAGGTGTAAAGCTGAGCACTACTTTCCGCACAGCCGGGTGATCTTGCTCATTTGGGAAAGCGTAGTGCTGGAATCTGAGGTTATGCGACTTAAGTGCCTCGGGATTGTATGAGGTGCGATATTGCGCTAGAAGTGGCAGTTCATACGATGCAACACGAGTAAGCTGACGCAAATCACGCATTTCTTCAAACTGGAGATGTCCTGCTGAGGGAACGTCGTCGTACTCGAAATCACGGCTGATGTACTGCTCATTCTGAGGTGGGCCATACATGTCTATGTCGATCTGATTCACGGCCCGTTTACGTGCAGCACGCTCGTTACCAAGACTACTGAAGTTTGAGCCACTCTTTTGATTTTCATTGGAAATAATCGTGCTTGCATATGCTTGCTCAGCGACGCTTGGTGCCACGTCGAGTTTGCGGGCAGCTTTCATGATCTCGTTACGCTGCTCATCCGACTTCACGTACCCGGGCTTCTGCATGCGTTCGAAAGCATTTTTCAAAAGCTGTCGCGCTTTTGCAGAATCCGAATAAAACCTCCGCGATAGCATCATTATTTTGGGCTTCCCTACTCGTGTGTGTATGGGACTGCCGCTGGTGCGAATAAAAAAGTTTGTCATCCACCACTTAATGGCAGGGGATACAGCAGACGAGGTTCTATGGTAGGCAGAGGAATTTCCTGTGTGACCTTGTAGTAGTGATGACTGTCACAGACGTTGGGTAGTCTGAGTAACTATGGGTTTGTGCCAAGGGTATCATAGCTGGTCACAGAATGATATGAGAACACTACTGAGAAAAGGGTGGTTTCCAGTAGTAACAAATAAACACATGTATTATTAGGTTACCAATGACTTCGACAAGCTGTGCTACCAAATTGAAGTTTACAAATGCTAATGATTTATGCGGCAAAAATGCAGGAACTACAAACATATCTTACGGAAAATATATGGTATATTGTAATCAAAATGTGTGCGTAGGCATGATTTGATAAAATAGGGCAGTTGTCAAGCAACTCGAAATGATGATTTTTGTTGGTATTATTCCGGTGATTTTCTCGTGATAAGCGGATAGCGCTTACCGTCACAGCAATGTAGAGTTCCGATTAAACCCATAACAGGACCTTGTATTCAGACTTTTCAATCATCTACGGTATATTGAGTCTCTAGCTCAATTGCATATTGAAGGATCTGAGCAACGCCATGCAGATTCAATCACAAGTTACATGTCAAAGATCGACAGGATCGGTGATCTCATGATTAGACCGTGCATGACGATATCAGATCATCACATGATTATGACAGCTGAACGCGTGCCCTGCAGATAAGGAGATTGTCACATATGAGGTGGATCTTCTCTGCATACCACGTATTAACCTAAACCAAGAAAGAAAAGGTTATGTGAAAACCCGAATCTTTCTTCACCCTTGCTGATGTTAGTGCTAGACCTCATGCATTATCTGATTCGTAGATGCATTAACAATTATCGAATCAGATACTGAATTATAGATCAACAGAAAAAAATTGATATGTGACGTCAGACTTACTTCACGCTTAGATCTGTAAGAAAAGCTGTGATCTGTAAGTGATCAGCTCATCCCCAATTGTATCCATAAGCGCAAACTTGAAATCTCAAATCCTGTTAAGAAATTCATATATTGAATTTTCTATCTCACCCATAAGCTTGCAGAGTACAAGCTGCGATCTTGGACTATGATGTAATGTGACATGTACACAAGTATGATCGCCGTCAAGATGGGCAACGCACCTAAATCATCTGCACCGCCGATTCAGGGCTATTTTATGCGCAAACTTGTCACGATGTGACCTAGCATTATTCGAGACTCCTCCAATGAGGGTTGGTCCTGCCTCGATAGTTAGGCCGAGGTAGTCCACTGTGCTCCAGCTTTTCATAGCGCTATTTGCGATGCTATGATATGAGATAGACTATGTTTATTTATTGCATATATTGGGGATAATGTATCGATTCTCGCAATCGAGGATAGCGGCTAAAAGAGACACTTGTTCTCATCATTCAGCTGATTTTCTAGGGTGTCTAAGGTTGTTTTAGAAGTGAATGGTATTACTTTTACAATAAACGCTTTTCCCAAGTAAAAAATGAAATGGATGTCTTCTACAAACTATTCTAGACTAATTTATTGTTATTGTACGCTTCAAGACTCAATTACCGCACAAGGATCTCGACCTAGTTGTTTTGATAGCACAATGCAGATGCAAACGCCCAGATTATGCATATCGGCAAAGACGATATGTGCAATGTGAATGCTGACGAAGGAAACCTGCCCTTCGGAATATCCATCTCATACTCCTATATGCAAGGCGCGCCCCACTCAAAGCAAACAAGTTGAGACACGAAAATGCAACGACGCTTATTTTTCCCCAACTGGGAAGGAAATTATCCTGCCACTATTTTTAGAGATCGAGATTCGGTATTTTGCCAGAAAACTCACTTTTCGCTAAGTGAACTATGGCGGGCACATTTGGACTCAAATGTGCTCATAATACAATATAGCTCACCGCGGGTTAGTGCGCAGAGGTAAGCAGGCCGGTGCGACCATCGCACAGGGGAGTTTTTTTCGCATTATCGTTGTGCAGAATGTCGTGGGGACAGGCCGTTAGGGTAGTGTACTGAAGAAAGCTCCCCTCTCGTGAGCTGACCTCGTGCATGCCTGTCTCTTCACACTTTTGTATGGCTGAGGCATCACAGTCATACATGTACACGTATAACCCTTAACCCTGATCCAGACTCCGTAAACAAGGGTTATGCTCTCCATATATTCTTTTTCTCCGGCGTACCCAAGATCGAGGATCGTGGAAAATTTCTTTTGGCGAAGAGTTTTCACATTTATTATTAGCCGAAGTTCCATTCTCATCTCAGAAAGCGCCAATTCCATTGTGCTGAAGAAGGTGTTCTGATCAAGCGATTCGGCTGCTGACATCATATGAGTGAGGAATTTTTCAATAACAGAAGCAGCCAGCAGGACGACAATAAGGATAAGCCCAAGGACGCGTCAAGCCAGTGGCGTGCCAACCATGATGTCTCACAAAACCCACCAAGCACTACTATCCCGAATTCTGCATATTATCCTCATTCGTATACGACTAGGCAGTATGCGCCATTCTATCCGCCAATTTCTCAGGGACCATACGCCCAAGCGAAATCTTCAATTGCGGGAGTTTCACCCTATCCGGTTTGGCAGATGAACTCAGGCCAGCCCCATCCCCACCCCAATCCCTACTGCGGCGATTGTGGTTACCCTAACTCCACGGCAGCATCTTACCTACCCCTAGCTCCCATATCCAGGAGCGCAGATCAATTGCCGCATCAAAATCAAACGCCGATTCAGGCACAAAATGCTGGTACAGACGTAGTTGATGGAAGAATCAACAATGACCGCTTCATTCAGCAGGATTCATTGGCACAAGCTGCAAGTTCTCAGCCTAGGACTACAGCGTTGTGGCAAGCGTACGCCACCCCCTATCCCAGCGACGCGCAGGCACCCATTCCCAGCAAGTCGCCGATGCAGCCGAGCACGCCTATGTCGCAGGGAAACACCCCGTTCGCGGGAAGCTCTTCCTCAGATTGCCGGAACAAAAATGATCAGGGGACACAATCTGTTTTACAGGAATCGCGAGACGATGACGTAGATAATGAAGAGGAGGACTTAAAAAAACAACAATCTCTATTCAGTGAGGTAATCGGTGATCGGCTTATAAAGTCGCTTAAGGCAGCATCAGCTTCCCGCAACAACCATAAAAAAATCATACCGCCCGACTTAGTCCGCGCTATGAGTGGTGCTGTGGACGACGAAGCGTTGGATGCACGCACACTCGTTTTGAAAAATATTGCATCAATCTATAAGTCGTGGGACGACCATGAGACAGGTTCCCGAGTGGTGCTAGAGTATATTAAACCCTTGTGGGAAGATCAGCTCAATGCCTATCTCACAACGGCTCGCTGCTTGTACTATAATAATCAATATCGGTGTCGGAAATGTGAGGCACCGGTCTCTCATCTCGAGTTTTGGAAGCACATCTTTCCTGATCATGGAGCAGCCGATATTATGCCATTGAAATGCTTATTCTGTGAACTGCAATTCAATGTTCCTAATGCGTGGGAAGCACATGTGATGGGATGCTATAATTTAACCATTTTTTTGGTCTCTCAGCTCCAGCATATGTGGCAAGTCAGTATGATACGAAACTATTTAGTTGGACACTTGAAAGAGCGCATGGAGAAATTTAACGAGGCCATGGTAAAAGAATACCATGAGAGATTCTCCTGAGTTTGCATAGTTTTCTTTTTCTTTCTAGCTCTAGACGCCTTTTTTCCTAGCCAAGTATCATATTGGGCAAAACATATCTGAACGAAACAACTCAATGTAGAAGAGTCTTAATGATTAGCATGAATAATTTATTTAATGACAAAATCCATTCGTGTCCACGAGGCGTAGTATACACAGTAAAAAATAGGAAAAAGCTTAGATGTTGCATCTTTTGGTTGATAAACAAAAGCAACATTAACAGCAAGTTGGTGTAGCTGACTCAATTTCGCGTCGTTCTTGATTGAGAGGATAAAACACCGGCCAGTCGATGAAGAGATAACCAAGGAAAACACCAAGGAATGCGGATATTATCACATATCCATTGAACGACATAAGAATAAGCGCAAGCAAAGATGTGATACTGTACTGAAACCCGTAAAGCAACGCACGCACAACTTGCTCGACTAGATTCGGTCGGATGGCTAAAGGTAATGAAGGATCATTGCTGTATGACAGGCCTGATTCGCGGAACATTCCATAGAAATTCTTCAGCCGATTGCCTCTCGTACGCCTAGCAGAAGCCGAAGAGAAGGAGCTATTCGAATTGTCAGTGGGTAATTGAGCTGAACGAACATGACTGGTGCTGTCCTCTTTCAAAAAGTTTTGCGAGTCACTGTCATCACGCATTTTATCTGCATCATGGATATGAATGGATCTATTCTGGTTCATTTGTGGAGAAACAAGGACCTCTCGTTCTACACCATTGGACCCATTCAGAGCTTGGCAGTCCTCTCCTAAGGGAACGCATTGTCCAGGTGCATTCGGCACCGTATCTTTTTCTCCACGATTCGCACGCTCTTGCATACGCATACGGTTGCTTACTATGTACGCATCAAACTTCCTTCGCAGAACTGCTAAAAATACAATGAAAGCGCCCCATAAGCATACACCGATACATGTTCCAGCGAACTGGCCGCTTGTTGCGACGTGCCAGCCTTTCGCCAAAAAACACGAATCAATAGTGTACCAATTCCAGGCCATTTCCATTTTGCAAGTTCCACCTGACGAATGACCAGAGTGATCCATTCCAGACATTCCACCCATTCCACTCATTCCGCCCATGCTTCCCATGCTGCTCATGCTGCTCATGCTTCCCATACCGCTCATATCTCCCATGCTGGATGGAGCTGCTGAAGATGCGGGTCCATGGTTATGCCCTGCGTGTTTGAGATGAGCGGTCACCATAGTATTCATTCCACCAAGCATCGCGGTCGCAGTCGCTGCTGCTATACCTGTTGTTGTTGCCATCAGATTGGACATAGCCATTGATGTTTGTGCCATGGCACTTGACATAGATGCCATATCAGTGGACATAGCTGACATGTCAGCCAACATCGAACTCATAGATTCATTTGACATTTTGATATTCCTAGCGTGTAAAAATCCACGGTATTTTAATTTTTCCTCGGAGACAACGTGGTTAAACTCTAAAAAGTTTTGAAAAAAATCTGATTGGCCGAGGGATCACGCTTGGTTTGGGACCTGAAATTATACAGACCGCTGAGTGTGAATGCTATTAATCTTTTTTCCTCGGATTCCTTTTGTTTAAAAGGTATCAAAAGATTGTTGGTTTCTGATTAAATATTTTTTCAAACCGAGCGTTCTTGTGCGAATTTATACACAATAATTAAATGAGCTTTTTGTGAGCCATTTCTTAGTATAAGCATCTCAATTTAGCTCAAATGGTTTAATATTAAGGGCGGTCACAGTTGGTGAGAGGTTTGAGTTAATTGGGGTAGTACCTTTCGTAACTTTGCCTCGGAGGGCCTGAATTTTAGTGCTTGCCCACCAAAATTATTATGGACGTTCGATACAAAATATTTACAGCTGCACCAGTTGTAAACATCATAATTATTTAATTTAATTTTGCTTATTTCTGAAGTGAAGATTGCATATTGCGGATTGACTCAAAACAGTATTTTAACTCTCTCAAATGCATGTGCCAGGGTAAGGTATGAGACACATCACATTCGGTACATTTCAGAATGGAAGTTGCAGGGTAGTAATATCTTGGCAGCCGCCGGTGGTATAAATACTGATTAATTCGACAAAACCGCGGAAAAAATACAATGCAGGTATCAATGAAGTGGAAGGAAACTTCAAAAAGACAAACCTTATATATTTTATAAAAATGTGGTTTATTTGATGTATTATTCTTCGGAAGTATCTGGAAATACTTCACATGCTCTGAGCTAAGCGCGTTAATCAGTGTATCTTCGAGTATCAATCCATGCAGTTTGAATCATTCCATAAATAATGAGTTAGTTGAGCATGAAATATCTCAGGGTTTTCAGCTAATCCGCTGCAACTTTTACCAAATTATCACGAGCGTGCGTACGAGAAGCTTTCACTGCAACTCGCACATATCACATGCCAGAAAGTAAGTCCTCCTCGTGTGGGGTATTAAAATGGATACTCAATATCATAAAATTCGACCAATTCCTCATAAAAGTGTATGAAGCTCGAAATACTAGATATATATAATTATTATCAGCGTAATATTAGCATAATGTCAGGAGAAACCTAAGCGTTTTCGTTTTTTCGAAAGATCTGGTCTGAGAACGTGAAAAGAAGCGTTACTTCACTACTAAGGCTCTTCATGAAGACAAACTGCTCAATTAAACCTTTTTAACGCAATAAATTTGATATTCGAAATTTGCTTCATGAATAGACAAAATATTTTCACAGCACATTTTTTCAGTATTCACACCAATGAAAGAATATGGGGTAATGGAGAGGCAGCTTCAATCCCGCTGCAAGAGACGCGTATATGACTAATCCACTAAAATAGATATATGGTGTTGTCTTAGACACTCCGACCGTGTTAAGCTAAGCAAAGAAGAGGTGGCCCTCCTGTTTTCACGACATATGGTCCCCTATTTCTAAACACACGATATTCCCAGCATCCTATAGAGAGACGTGCGTGTATACAAGTAACATATGATGTGGATCACCTAAACACCACATAAACATTTATCAAAATAAAGACGCCAACGAGGTGTATACGGAACCAATCTTAAATATCGCGCGCGTCCCAAATTTCCGGGGATCAAAGCTAGGCATATCGACTTATTCTGGAACGAAGTTGTACTTGGGGAATCAACATTGCTGGTTTAGTCTTGTTTTGATCTCGACCGGTCTGAAATAGAAGGAGGGCGTCGATAGGTGCCAGTTGTCAGAGAAGATTTTTCCTCGATAGGTCTTTTGAGGCTCCAGTCAAATGGGAGCCGGTGCTATACCACCACCACATAGGGGCCCCCGGTCGTTAGTAGGTCCACCAACTGTGCTACCTAAAGAGCGCTACACTTCGCCAAGCCTGAAGAATGCTACATCACAGTTCGATCACTCTTCCTCATCGGCTGCTGATGACCCACGGCGCACAGGCTCTGCATACAAGGACGAACAGCGAAAGATGAACCGGATGATGCAGCAGCAGGCTGCTTTGGAGGAGGAGCTGGTCTCCAAGGATTCCATGATAGAAAGCCTCACCTCTGATCTGAAGCTAATGAAGCAGAAGAAACAGAATGTGGACTCGGAACTGGCACAGAGCACCGCCGACTTCATGAACATCCAGGCCCGCTGGCTACAGGAAGTAGACGCTCTGAACGACGAAGTGCAGGCACTCAAATCGAAGCTCGCACAAAGTCAGCGGTCGCTGGAGGCTCAGCACAAAGAACTGACTGCTCTTCAAGAACGCGATCAGGAACGGCAGTCCGAGCAGAGAAAGCAAGAAGTGAATCCCAATCGACCCGAGAATCTCGAGCGTCAAGCTGACAAGCTCGAGATTCATCAAAATCGCCTGCTTATCAGCGAACTGAAGGCCTTACATCAAAAACTGAGAAAAGAGCTTAACGAGCAAAAGGAATTGAATGAACGCCTTCGGGTGAGCAACGAGGAGTACAAAGATACCATAGACCAGTACCAGTTCCTACTTATAGAAAGGACCGTGAAAGGAAACCTCAATACACATGTTAGTCCTGATGGCCAGACCGACCTGGCTGGTGAGACTCTGCTCAGTGGCGAAGAACTAATGAGCGAGGAAGAACTGATGGGTGCACCTGAGAGGGCCGGACCAGCCACAGATTCTAATGAAGTTTCTAGTGCTGAAACACTTGCAGGCACTTCGAAATCAGACGGAGCAAGACACTCATCAGATGACTCACAGACGACGGTGGAAATCACAGCGTCGACGGATAAGAGACCCTCACATCAGAGAGCAGCTGACCAGCAGATGCTCAGACGACAACAGTTCGAGCTGGCCTCGCTTCGTAATCACAACCGTGCGTTGAAGGTGTCGTTAGAGAGCTTGATTGCGCGCCTCTTGGAGAACCGATCCTTCAGTCAGATCGTGGAAGAAAGCATTTCCCCCAGTTTAGTAAATACTTTCCGCACCCGCATGGCTCCGCACATTGCTCCAAAAATGGCACAACAGCCAAGTGCATCATCAGCCGCTTCCATGATGTTCAATCAGAATTATACAGGCAACCCCACGCGGCGTGTATTCTCGATGGGCGTGGATAACGAAGTCAAAGGTGCACCCCCTGCACCCACTTCTTCACTGGACTCCGAAGCGTCAGGAAATAGTGGTGGCACTTTGAGTGTAGCCTCATCTCAGGTTTCTGAGTACCGGAAAAGTACGGCTTCCAGCGCAAGTTTGCATAGTGTCGTTGACGGTAACTCGACAATCGACTATTCTCCAGGGAGACGATCAAGCTCCATGACGGCTAGCCTTGGTCAACGTGCGGTCTCTCCATTCAGTGGGATTTTGTTAAGCCCAATTGCGGTAAATCCAAGCGCATCCAGGATGCCGTATCCAAACAAAGAAAGCGCATCTAAAGCTCACTCAAATGGGGCGAGCGCCGATGCTATTATACCATCTGACTTTGATAAGCAGAACACTACACGAGTAGAATCACTCACCGGAGTAAGAAAACTCAGAATGCGGGAGTGATTTGCCGCCGTTGTAGAGAGGAGAGAGAGAGAGTTATTGATCAATATGGTCAACTATTTATCCATATATTTATTAGAGTTTTTGAAAATTTCGAAGGAATGAAAGATGAGAACACACCGCGTCCTGTGAAACAGTCATGGCAGAATAGCGCCCTAGCGGAAACACAAGGTCAAAACATTACGCTGAACGTATGCTACGCCAGTCCTGCTCAATCAAATATATCTCTCGTATATAGCTTCCTGAGTAATCTAATTTACTGCGTACTTAAAATGGTTCAACTTTTAATTATTCCAACCGTGGTGAAGTCGACGAAAGGAATATACTTGGCAGTGGCGTGAGTCATGCAGTCTGATTAGGACCTCCACATGACGTCATCGCAGGTTGTACAACCCTCGCCCACACCTTGCAGCCGGTAACGAGCAGCCGACTGTGCTGGCTCTCTCTCTCCCTAGACCGCATGAGTCTTTAAAGTCATAGTGAAACACATAACCAACCGTGCGTAATTGATCCTTACTGAGACAGCCATACAGACCTAGTTGACCGGTCCCCTAAGGCCACCTCTCAACTTCTTAACTTTCAATCAAATTTACCGAAGCTAAAGCCGACTATAAGAACCCCGCTTACTCGCACGATACCTCGTTCTAACGGTGCGTTTTCGTTGAGATTGCTGAATGCCCGGAAACTCCGCGAGCTCATCCATTCCGGTCAATAAATCGGACCGGGATGGCAAACCAGGATCTGGGCAAGTGCCAAGCAACCGAGAATCCACGCATACGCAGACTATTGCACCAATGTCCGCGGCATCAGCGCCAGGTCGCACTAACGGCCTTTTTGGCTGGTTTCGAAACTCAGAGAGCCCCAATGCGGGAACCCCAGCTCCAGAACGTCAACGTGCCCGACCGAGACGAGACTCGTCAACATTGTCTGTCGACGAGGCTTTGAACATCAGTCGGGCCAATTCTACAAAGCCTATTCCCATAAAGACCAGCGAGACATTGTACGAAGAGTCTGCCGTTGCTTCTTCAGCGCCAGGAGCAGGAACATCAATTCAAACTCAAAAACGCCGCAACTCTTCCAAATATGATAGTCTTGGTCTGATAACTGCATTCTCCGGTGGACCTGGATCTTTTTAGCATATAACGATATAATGATATGACGACCTTACTCTTTATGACCGATATTACCCAGAATTCGTTTGATGTCACCGACAATTCATTAGATATTTATAAGTATTCGTTTGATTTTATATAGAGAAAGCGTTAATAGGTAAGATGTTTCTGCATCGGCAAATACACATATTGGTAAAAAGCAGAATCTACAGAATGACAACATGTACATTTCTGGACTCGCCACATTTGGGGAGCTAAACATGTCGGTTGAATTTAAACCTTAATGTTACCGTATTAGATGCGATCAGACAAGTTTGGAAAAATGGCATCGAGGTGATGCAGTATGCAGACCAAACGAGCTTTAATTCCCGAAGATATATTTTCACCTGTACAAAAACATTTGACAAAGGATTTTGTCCGGATGTTAGCATTTACGACGACAATTGCCAATGGCCGAACGTGGCCAGGTACCGCATTCAAGATCAGCAAGGATTTTGCCGAAGAAACATCTCGCAGAGAATTTCAAAGTCCCCAAAATACGAAGAGACTTGGATCGAGCATGTACAGGCCAAACTTTGCAACTCCAACTCCGGTGAGTCTTTCAACCACTGCACTAGGCACCGCATCTAGCCAATGGGACGTAAAAGCAAAAAAGGCTACACAAACTAGCTCTCCTGACGGTACTAGCATCAGTAATACAATATCTCTCATAACTGATTCGGGAACTTCAGTTCCGTCTGACGCAACGTATTCGCCCTTGTTCGCTCCTACTGCAACTTACTCTGCAGTAACGTCTAGAGAGCCAGTTGCACCTGATAGTACTAGTTCAGACAGTAGCACGAACTCAGCCAGCTCATCTTCAGATAAAGGCGGCATCATTGCAGGTGCAGTATTAGGAGCAGTATTCGGGCTTTCTTTGCTTAGTTTCATTATTATTTGCATTGTATGTTACAAGAAAAGACAGTTAGATCAACAAAACATGAGATATGATTCTTCAGGAAACCCACAGTATTATCCAAATGTCTCGAGTTATGCAAACTTCGATCACGAACAGTTAAAATGGAACAACATATACGATGAGCATAGTACGATCGAGAGACTTGAGCCACCTGGAGCATATGCTGCATCGCCATTCGATTCAGAGGATTTGCTTAGAATAGATAGAATCGTCATGCCGCACGATCAGTCTGAAGACAAGAATGAACGGCTTTTTCAATATTATCCGCGACCCGAGATCATGCATCCACGAGCAGCACCACCGCCTCCAAGAAGAATTGATAACCTGCCTGAACAGCGCGATGACACCAATATCGAGCAAAATGGCTTTCTATCACCACACCAACTACAAAGTATGGGACTGAGTTCAATAACGCCACCTTTACAATCAAGAGCCAAATTTAAGGATTCAATGTCTCAACAGCACTGTTCCCAAGAGTCGCAGCCCTTTAATGGGGCAATTTATTCAATGCCAGGAAAAGCGAGGACGTCGCTTACATCTTCAACCTACAGGAATTTACATCGAACCAAAGCTAAGTCCCTACCCCAGCTTCCTGACTTAGTCTTTCCACCGATGGAATTAGTTCCTCACGAATTGCTCACAAGTCAAGACAGTGCTGAGCATTCCAACGATGAGATTTCCACAACGAAAACACCTAGCGTCATCGGGACTACAGCCAGACACGAGAGCCCGGGAAATATTTCAATGAATCATACTGCAAGACCGGATTCAAAACGTACATCGCAAAGTTCCAGTATCTACTCTTGCACATCCGAGCCTCGCAAATCTATCTCAGTGCCGGTATCTACCCCATCTTTGCAAAAAATGGACTCAAAAAGCTCGCGCAATTCGACGAACCAGGACGAAGAAGTGGTCAGTCAGTCTGACTACTGTTTTGCAAACACTCCAACGATTGAGGAAATAAACGCACCGAACGAAGAAACCTTTTTTGACAGAATTTCCCGTATTCCTGGTGTTATTTTACCACCACCTAAGCGTAATGATAGTGACAACTTACAGTAAGCTTATAGGGGTCGTACGAGGTACCCGATATATGCAAATGAATAATGATATGTTATACTCTGACTTATCATTAGTGTTCTAGAGCTTTAATATTTGAAAAATGTAGTAGCTGGAATGACGCAATGGTCTCCAGACTCACTGTGGCAAGTATAGAATGGCAGATCAGCTCAATGTTACGTTTGATATCGGTTTCCACCGAAGGGAACGCAGAATCTTGTCCTCACTAACTCACTAAATCTTCGTCATTCTTTAGACTAACAGGTTACATTATATGTTCTTTAAATATTAGGCTGCGACCTTCGGATACTCGAATTCAAAGTAGGTCTTGTCGAAGTAGTGGATGCGCATGAAACCGTCCTCAGATCCAGAGGCATAAGACGTACCGAACGGGTGGATGGCGATGGTGTTAATCGGACCGAAGTGGCCAGGGACGCGAGCAAGATCATCGGCATAGATTTTGTGGAAGAAATGAGCCTCGAATTTTGAGCCAGAGGACGTGGTGACTTCTCGCGCATCGATACCACCACCAGCAATGACAATATCTTTAATCGGTGAGATCGCAGCAGTGTTGAGCGGAACGTCGCCACGGAAGACCTGGTTGCCCTTTTCGAAGTCTCCGTCGACCTCCATGAGGCACGAAGTGCTGTCTCTGCTGGCAGTAATGAAGTATGTGCGGTCCGGTGACATCTGAATATCAACGATGTTCTTCGTGTGAACCATCTTCATCAGCTCGAATTCACCGGTGATGGCGTTGATGCGGGAAACATTGCCGTCATTGTGCACGGCAATAAGTCGGTTGCCATCGTAGGTCCACGCTGCCTTGACAAATGGCGAGTCCGGACGCTCGATCACATGAGATTCTGATACTCGTGGATTGCTGAGGTCGGACATGTCGATGTCAAAGATGCGGATCGTACTGGTCTGTCCCATGTGCTGGTCCTGAACGGCGAGAAGCTTTGTCTGATCGCCCAATGGGTGCAGCTGGACGTAACGCTGAGTGGCCTTGAACTGCATTTCGTACACCAATTCACCAGTTTTCACGTTCCAGAAATGGATCTTTTGTTCTGAGGTTCCGGTCACGGCGAAGGTGGACTTCTTGTTCACATCAACGGACATCACACTACCTCCGTGCGGTCCCAAGGTACCAAGACGCTCACCAGTCTTTGCGAACCAGACGTTAACCATACGGTCACGACCGGCAGAGAATAGGAGATCGCCGTCATCGTTGAACTTCAGCTGCGTAAGCGGACGCTTATGACCACGCAACTGTAACGGAATCATTTCGCGGTTTACTGTGAAATTTTCCAGCCAGAACTTAGTAAGGGTTCTTTCTTACAATTCGGAAGCGGTGATGGGTTAGGAACACTTGAACTTGAGGAGGAGGACGCGGAGGAGAATACTGTGGATTTCACTACATTTATATGTAACATACTTTGTAGACCATGGAATATGACCAAAGATAGGGAAGATATAATAATTTTCTATTTACTTAGTTATTCCGTCTTGGCTTCAACGTGGTATGTAATATATTATAGGTATCTTGAGGTGCACTTTGTCAGCAGATATATTGAAGCTCCTCCCATAGTCTCTGTCTGCTAAGTCCATTAAGTCACATTATCTTTTACTATCTAACCATTAATGAATAAATTTGTCTATAATTTCTAATTACAACTTAAGAGTGTCGTTGACCAACTGCGTCTCCTCAGCAACGTGCATCTTCTTGGCACCAGCGGCAACAGAAGCACTAGGGCCACGGCCAATGTACTTAGGTCGCAACTCAGAGTACTTAGACGTCTCCTTCAAAGTGGCCTCCAAACGGGGGTTAACATAGCTCCAGGCACCAGCATTGAGAGGCTCCTCCTGAGTCCAGACAATGTCTTCAAGAGCAGGGTAACTGTCAATAGCCTCCTTGATCTGCTTGAAGGGGAAGGGGTGGAGCTGCTCAACACGGATGATGGCAGTGTCCATGACCTCCTTGTCAGCACGAGTCTTAGACAGAGTCGCGTGGACCTGACCAGTACAGAGAACAAGACGCTTGATGCCCTCCTTGTCATTAATGGACTTGCCGAGCTCAGGGTCCTCGATAATGTACTGGAATGCAGCGTTCTCTCCAACGAACTCCTCCTTAGTCGAGCGCGCAAGGGGGTGACGGAGCAAAGATTTGGACCAGATCATGACGAGAGGCTTGCGGAACTCGCGGTGCATCTGGCGACGGAGCAGATGGAACAAGTTGGCAGGGGTCGTAGGATAAGCGATGGCCATGTTCGCGTCCTGGTGCTGGCGCTGGAGCTTCTCCTCGCTCGGGAAGACGCGAGAGTCCTCGTCACCGAGCTGCAAGTAGCGCTCAAGACGAGCACTAGAGTGCTCAGGACCCTGACCATCGTAACCGTGCGGCAATGATAGTACAAGACCAGTACGCTGGTTCCACTTCGCCTCACCAGCGGTCAAAAACTGATCAATGATGACCTGGGCCGTGTTGGCGAAGTCACCGAACTGGGCCTCCCAAACGACGAGGGAGCGCGGGTCGTGCAGCGAGTAGCCGTACTCGAAGCCGAGAACACCGTACTCACTGAGGTGAGAGTTCGAGATCGTGAACTTGCTCTCGTCGGCCAGCGTGCTCAACGGGGTGTAGGTCTCGCCGTTCTTCTGGTCGTGCAAGACCGCGTGGCGCTGAGAGAACGTACCACGCTCGACATCCTGGCCGGAGACACGGACCTCGAATCCTTCCTTCAGCAAACTGCCGAAGGCCAAAGCCTCACCCGTGGCCATGTCGATGCCCTCGCCTTGCTCGATGGTCTTCTTACGGTTGTTCAAGATGCGCTGCAAGATGCGGTGCACGTTGAACTTCTCGGGCCATGAGGACACGGTGTTTCCGACCTCGTTGAAGACGCTCTCGTCGATCGACGTGCGCTGGTGGTCGAGAATCTCGGTGGCCAGCTCCTTCGAGGTCTTGAAGTCGCGCCACTCCGTGGCGACCCACTGCTCGCGGTCCTTCGACTCGAAGTTCTTCGACTTCTTGAATGCCTCCTCGAGAATGCCCCAGATCCAGTCGTGGTGCTCCTGGATCTCCTTCTCCGTGAAGGAGCCCTCGTCGATGAGCTTCTGCTTATAGATGTCGAGAGCGGGCTTTTTCTTGTTGATGACGCTGTACATCATGGGCTGCGTGAACGAGGGCTGGTCGATCTCGTTGTGGCCGTGCTTACGGTAGCAGAACATGTCGACAATGACATCGCGCTTGAACGTCGAGCGCCACTTCGCGGCGAGCTCGAAGATGAAGATACACGCCTCGATATCGTCACCGTTCACGTGGAAGACCGGAGCGTCCATGGTCTTTGCGAAATCGGACGGGTACGGCGTCGAGCGGCCGGAGCGCGGGTCCGTCGTGAAACCGATCTGGTTGTTCACAATGACGTGGATGCTGCCACCGGTGCTGTAGTTCTTCAGCGTGTGCGTGCCCATGGTCTCGTACACAATACCCTGGCCTTCGACGGCAGCGTCACCGTGGAGCAAGATACCGATGGACTTCTTGTGCGTCTTCGTGTCGTCCTTCGCGTTCTGCGCAGCACGAGCCAAACCAAGGACAACGGGGTCTTCGGCCTCCAAGTGGGACGGGTTCGCCACGAGCGACAGGTTCACGGGCTTGCCGCTGTTCGTCGGACGCTGGTAGTTCATGCCCAAGTGGTACTTCACGTCGCCGCTGCCCTCGTCGAAGGTCGCGGAGCCGTGGAACTCGGCGAAGATGTTCTCGTTCGGCTTTCGCACGACGTTCGACAGCACGTTGAGACGGCCACGGTGCGGCATGCCAATGAAGATGTCCTCGACGCCCTCGGCGGACAAGATGTCGATCATGAACTTCAGGCCGGGCACCATGGACTCACCACCCTCGAGACCGAAGCGCTTGTCGTTCGGGAACTTCGTGGCCAGGAACTGCTCGAACACCGTCGCCCACATGAGGCGGTCCAGAATGTTCTTCTTCTGCTCCTTCGTGAACTTGAACGGCTCGGGAACTTCGACGTGCTCGCGGATCCAGTCCGACATGTGACGGGACGGGATGTGCATGTACTGCACGCCGTAGCTCGAGCAGTAGGTCGTGTCGAGATGCTTGAACAGATCCTTGAGCTTGATCTTCGTGCCCTCACCGAAGCGCGGCAGAATGCCGGGGCCCAACGTGACCTCCTGCTCCAAGTCCTGCGGGCTTGTCCAGCCGTAGTGCTCCGGCGTGAGCTCGGAGGGCAGCTTCGGGAAACCGGTCTCGTAGGAGAGGTTGTAGCCGTTGTGCAGGTGCAAGGGGTCGACCTTCGCGTGGAAGTGGCCGCGCACCTGGTAGGCCCGCACGAGCATCTGCGCCTTGAGGTGGTTCAGCACCTCGGAGGACATGCCGGAGTGGCTCTGCGAGAGCTGCGACGCGCCCTGCGTCGTTGTCGGCATCGGCGCCGTCTGTGAGATCGGATTCGGGTTCAGGTTCGGCGGGGCCTGGAAGGCCTGCGACGACGGCACGCCACCGTCGAGGTTCTGGAAGTAGCTGCGCCAACTCGCATGCACGCTCTCCGGATCCCGCTTATACGCGGCATACATCTGGTCCATGTATGCGGCATTCGTGGTCTCCATGAACACATCTTGATCGGTTGAGGCCATTCGGCGCTGCGGCTGGGAGGCCAGCTTCAAAGCCGCGGAAACGGACGATTTCCGAGCTTGACTTACTCGGCTCGCCGCTGTATAGCGAGCAGCGTTTCTCAACATTTTCTATAGATTAGAGGTATGAAAACAAAAGTAAAAGTTGAGTTTTGGGAAGCTTGGGGAAGTTTAGAAAGGCAATTTTTGGGGAAAAATTCCTGAGGTTTTTTTTTTCTTTTAAGATGGTTTGGTTGGTTGGCTTTGGTGATTTGGTGGTCTCAAGAGTGTAAGTGTGTGTATAAAAAGGATGCTGTTGCAGGCCAAAAAATAGGCACCGGGGCAATCCGCTTATGCAATTCAAGTGTAATCGGATTGGCTGACAGGGTGTGGAGGACATGCGTAAGGGCCGTCCCCAGCCTTTGGGAAGTCATGTCTTGTGGCTCTAAGAATATCGCTGGGGTTGGGGAAATTAAGTTGAGAGGCTAGCCGTTGAGGGTAGGTTTAGGTGGCCGACCGGTCAGAATCGCTCGAAATAGCGCGGAAACAGGTAAATAAATGTGGTTTTTGCAAATTCAAATGGGGAATACGTAAACTAGGAATTTTGAAAATTATTCTGTAAGAAAACACACCATCGCGGGGGGCTCTATCTCAAAGCCGATATCGCGGTGCTGTCAGTGAATGACAGGAAATGTTTTTTTTTATCAAGCATAAACAGGGCATGATTCCAGGGTAAATTCACGCCCCAACTGAGCGGGCCAATCAACGGCGGTTCAGGAAAGGCTATGCAGGGTTTGATGTCAAGCGCGTCCTACAAGCAAGAAAATTATTGAAATCCAATTTCAGAAATTTGAGCATACCCAATCGGATGGCCTGTTGACTTGTGCCCCAAAATTTCGATTCAGATCAATAAAACGTGAACGTGATTGTTCATATTTTCAACATTCTCTCTATGTCACATTCAGGGTCAGGTCTCAAAAGGTTGCGACCGAACATTTAAAATTAATTAGAAAGCCGATATAGGGAGTAGCGGAATGCACGCTATGCCTCATGATGAAGTAAATTATTCCTTTGGCTAGCTATTATTATCAATTTCATAAAATATGTGCTTGTTACTACGCGAATCTTTGCTTAGACTGACTTGCTCTTCATTAGCTCTTTGATAGTTACATACATTGCGGGTGGAGTTTTTCCGTTGAGCCATGATGCAGAATATATATATTATGTGTTGTCGTGATACAGAATTGGTAATCTTGGTGATGATGTTTCCCACGAGCGCGTCACCCATCATCCAAGAATTTCCTGCGCTGTTCCCAAAGAAGTATGTAAGGGCTATTTTTGAACGAAGCTCATGCTCTCCACTGCTGTTCCTATTTACAAATGTGTACAGATGGGATTTCCCGTGTTTGGACTTTCGGAACTTAAGTGCAGCCCGAGTTCCGTGTCTGACTAACTAAAATAACCATTTTACAAAAAAAACTGTGGAATCTTTTCCATTTTCATAACAGAAATTTTGTGATCCGTGTATTTGAATTCGTAGAATTATCTATAATAAATGGTGATAAGAACCAGATTTCTTTTTGAAAACAAACGTAGTGCAAAGGCGAACGCACGAACAATTTCATATTGACATTTATTTTCGAAGAGAATTATAGTGTTTACATTACCTCTGGTGTTTATTGGCTGAAAGTGGTTTTCAATTCAGAAATCATCGGCAGGCATTATGTTAAGGAGGTTCCTTCTTATTGTGTAGTTCATTTTCTTTATCCCAAAAATACTCAAAGACTTCATTGGGAGTGTGAGATGATGAACCTAAGAACTCTTGGAAGAATTTGTACCTTACCTTAATTTTCAAAAAAATTATTTGTAATCGGAAAAGATCAAAGTAAATATAGGAGATTCTTTCATCTAGAGGTTCGCGTCTATGGCACCAATTAAGCGGAGAAACGAGCCCGATGTTGCTCATGAGGATTTATCTATGGAGGAATTGCCTCCTCTTAATATTTCTGATAGCGATTTGAGTGACAACGACAATGATCATGAAGAAGAAGAAAGTGAGACGGAACCTCAGGAGTTACAGGGTGACTCAAAAGATGACGACTCACTCGAAGGCTTTGATAGTTCTGATCTCGATGAACTCAGTGAAGAAGATGAGGAGAATTTGTCACTGACATCTGAGTCTGATCTGGATGATCCTGATACAGTCTTGGGAGCAGATGGACAACCGAGGAAGCTTAGACCTGAAATCGATCCGCACTATTCAAGCGATGATAGTGACCAAGAGGAACCGAACACTATCGGCAATATTCCACTTTCTGCGTACGACAAGTTCCCGCACATCGGTTACAATATTGATGGCAAGCGCATTATGAGACCGGCCACTCAAAGTGCAATCGATTCCTTGCTCGAGACAATTGATCTGCCTAAGGGATGGACTGGTTTGACTGACAAAACTACTGGACAGAGCTTAAACCTGAGTAAAGAAGAAATGGATTTGATCGATCGTGTACAGAAAGGCATGCTTCCTGATGATTCAATTAATCCATTTGAAGATCAACTCGAATGGTTCAGCAATAAGCCTGAAGTCATGCCGCTCCCGGCTACTAATGAGCCTAAACGACGTTTTGTTCCCAGTAAGTACGAGGCTAAGGCAGTAATGAAACTTGTCAAGGCTATCCGAGAGGGTAAATTGGTCATTCCTGATGCTAAAGAAGCAGCTGACGCATATGACATTGATGACGACCGTCAAATGGTTCTCAATAAGAAGCTATACGATGTATGGGAAAAGGAAGAGCCTGTGATTAACCGCATGCATCTACCGGCGCCAAAGATGCCTCCTCCTACTCATGAGGAGAGCTACAACCCTCCAGAGGAATACTTGATGACCGAGGAAGAGAAAGAAAAATGGGAGAAAATGGATCCCGAAGATCGAGAGCTTAATTTCATTCCTCAAAAGTTTGGTTCTCTTCGCCGCGTCCCTGGATATGCCAATGCTGTCCGCGAGAGATTCGACCGTTGCTTAGATCTCTACCTCGCCCCCCGTGCTCGCAGTAAGCGCACGAATGTTGATCCCGAGTCACTGATTCCGGATCTTCCTAATCCTGATGAACTGAAGCCTTTCCCAATTCGTTGCTCAACAATCTATCGTGGTCACGATGGTCTTGTACGCACGCTGGATGTGGACAACACTGGAAATTACCTTGCTACAGGCAGTGAAGATGGCTCAGTTAGAGTGTGGGATGTGCTGACTGGTCGTGAACTCTGGCGTGTAGATGTGTTGAAGGATGATACGTACACAACTGAAAGCAATAAGTTCTCCTCCAGTGATCACATTGATGCTGTCGTATGGCACCCTAAGTTGATGATGCTGTCAGTTGCAGCTGGTGAAAACATTTACCTCATAGTTCCACCTCTGCTGCAAGATATAGAGTCCGAAAATGCTGCTTTTGAAGCTCTTGAGAGAGGTTGGGCTTATCGTGCTCAAGGCAATGTCGCCACCTCAGATTACAATGTAGGCAACAGCAAGAATGGTGATGAGGATGATGAATCTCAGGATAATGAGGCGAAGAAGAATAGCTTTGCTGAGTGGACGCGGCCGCCTTCGAAATTGAAAAATGCTGGTGTGTCCATCGTGATTCGTAACACAAAGCGTGTACGACACATCAACTGGCATGCCCGCGGTGACTATTTTGTTACCACGCAGCCGGATGCGAACCTTGGAGCAGTGCTCGTACATCAGCTTTCGAAACATACAACACAGTCACCATTCCGCAGGTCAAAGGGTCTTGTTCAAGATGCTAAGTTCCATCCTACGAAGCCTCATCTGTACGTAGCGTCACAGAGGTACATTCGCATTTATAATCTGACGCAACAGCAGCTTGTGAAAAAACTCCAGCCCGGTGTTAAATGGCTCGCTACTTTCGATATTCACCCCGGTGGTGAGAATGTTATTACTGCCTCTTATGATCGTCGCGTGACATGGCATGACCTCGAACTGAGTGATCGCCCTTACAAGACGCTAAGATACCATGACCAAGCTGTGCGTGATGTCAAGTTCCATCCCAAGTTGCCACTTTTCTGCTCAGCTAGTGATGATGGTAACATCAATGTTTTGCATGACACTGTTTACGATGATGTAATGAAGAATCCCCTTTTGGTACCGTTGAAGATCTTGTCGGGACACAAAGTGACGGCAAGTTTGGGTGTCTTGCAAACCGTGTGGCATCCGCGTGAAGCCTGGCTCTTTAGCGCTGGTGGTGACGGAACCGCAAGATTGTGGACTACCTAATACTAGCGATATCAATAATTTAATATATACGATTCGCGATAGTATTTTACAAATATAACCTGCATACATAGACAAGGATGCCTTCTCGCCAGCCAGAATGAATCATCTATAGCTAGGTGGCGCAGTGCTTCACGTGTCATCAAAAATCTAGAGTACAACTTATGTGTTCTTTCTATTATTGCCATTATGACTGCGATTGTAATCACAAATATTATAAGAGACACAAAGGGTTCCATGTAAATTCATAAATTTCGAGTTCCTAGAATTTGCCAGGTTTCGACGGGTCCTTCGCAATTGATTAATGTCAACTGACCACCTCTCCAGCCGATTCCTCGAGTTTCATATTCAGCACCAAATACATCTTGTAAACGCTGATGTACTGTATGACGAGTGGACTCAGATACGGGATATAAGTCAGAGTATACTAAACTCAGATGAGGTCTAAATTGGTCAGCTACCCATTTATTAGCTTCGATTGTAGCTTGCTGAACGGCTTCTGCATGAAGCACCTCTTCGCTTTTTTCTCGATTTTCTCGTTGTTGTTTCAAGCGATATTTTAAGTGTGGGTACATCACGAATTCTTCTTTTGCTATGGCTGCCAGGCTTACCAATTCTGCCGAGGGCTGAACTTCAAATACTACTTTGCGGAAGAAAGTGCTACCATAAGTCACCTTATCAAACCGCACAGTTAGCTCTGGCACAGATTGTGCAGCTGCGAAAGCGCTATCTAGAACAAGATCAATTTCTTCTTGGTTATGCACATGAATGCCCGTGACTAGAGTTACGTGAGGATTGAAAACAGGTGCATCATCAAAAATGGGAGCGAGGCCCGCGATAGTTTGTCGTAAGACTGTATGAATCTGCGTTCCAGGCCGCGGTTGGAGCCAAAGAGCCGTTCTGAACTGCCGACCGTCTGCAGGATTTTTTGAGGAGCTTTTTGATAAGGACTTAGATCCCGCCATTAGAATACAACAACACTAAAACACACCAAGTGGTGAAACCAACTGTAGAGCGCACTCTATGCCTAAGGAAAACACAATTAAAAAAGAAGTAATAATTGAGTGGGCTGAGCCCGCGAAAAGTTCATGTATCTGTTCAAAAGTTCTGTTGTATTTGTTGAAATCACAATGGGTCTAGGGTCGCCTTTTTCGTATGCATTGAAACAGACCACTGGTAGTTGACCCAACGGTTTTCCGAATCGCCTTATTGTAAGGTCTGCAAACAGGACTGATTCGCAAAAAATTTCTAAAACATTAATTGAAGAACTTATTATGTTGGGTCAATTAACTATGGCTACATGTAATTTATAGAATATTTTCAGGTTGTTCGTACTTGATATCGAGTTTTCTTGATTCCTTTGAAAAATTCAGTTTGAGAGAATTCGATACTTTCGCCTGCTGCAAGGGTCACACAACTATCTGTGATAACTTCTTGCTGCTTGGATTTAGGCAATTTTAGATACCCATCATGTTGATGTGCTCTTTAGTAAGTGATCTTACTTCTGAAGACGAGCTGTTTAGATAAAGGAGGTACATCGTTTTATACCATAAGTCATCGACGTCCTCTAACAGTGATTCATCTTTTTTGGCTAGGATATAATCTTTAGCTTCATATGCACTAGATGAGAAAATTGTATTTGCTTCAGTTTTTTTCAACATCTGCAAACTATTGAGATCCAAATCTTTCTCGAAGACAGTCCTTCTTGGAAATTGATCTGAAATCTGCGATTTCTTCACATCGCTCTTTTCAGCATCGACCTTTCTATTGGAAGAAAGTTCCGAAGTGACTCTAGCGTTCTCCTGATCACGGGTGATATCAGTAACTTTCTCTTGTCTGAGCGAAGTATCAGTGGTATTCTCCTGTTCAAGGGTGATATCAGTAACTTTCTCTGGTCTGAGCGTAGCATCAGTGGTGTTCTTCCGTTCACGGGTGATATCAGTAACTTCTTCATGTCTAAGCGAAGTATCAGTGGTGTTCTCCCGCCTGCGCGTAATATCAGTAGTATTATCTCGCCCAGGCTGAATTTGAGTGGCTTTGTTCCGCCTGAGCGGAGTATCAATGGCATTCTCCTGCCTGCGCGGAATATTAATACGACTCACATGTCCTCGCGTCCTTTGACTCTGGGGAGATGCTCTAGGTTCAAACTCTACTAAACGAGTGACAACAAAGCAGATAACCACAAAACTTGGGAACGTAACTGGCATCGTATCGAGATACCACAGTATTATTTTCCTCGTTATCAGCAGCGATCCTATTATAAAGGTCAGTACGCAATGTATTGTTTTCCATGACTCCATCAGGAAATTGCTCATCCATAAATTTAGACGCGCAAAATCATTAACTTTTTCTTGGGTCGGAGGGCTCGCGAACAAAGCTGCAAAGGCCTCCACGTCTAAGTTAGATTCAATTGCGCTGTATGATGATTGAGAACTCTCACAACAATCATCGTAACTCAGACCTTTGTGTAACACGGACCTTATGAACGGCATTATCATATTTTGCGAGAAATGGAAAAACTTAGACATTGGCGATATTTTTGCCTGGGCAAGACAAGGTTGGCGAATGTCAGAAACGTCGACACATTGAACTATATTTGGAGGAAACTGCAGTGTATCAGCTACGTCCGAATTGAAGGGGATTGTAACTTCATCAGTGATATCTGGATTCAGCGCAATAGTGGCTGAGTCGGTCATTAAGTCGCTGTCTTGAGAAGAAAGTGACGAAGATGAATTATTAAAAGAAAACAACTCAAGTGAAGCTCTTCTTCCATAATGTGTTATTAGGCGGAAGGAAACAATTGAAAAGCTAATTGTAGCTAGAGTGCGCATTTTTTTCTGAGTTCTTTTTAGTCGCGGTTTCCTAAGTTTTTTTCGAAATTTGTGGATTAATTGTGTGTAAATGATCTCAGGTATAGGAAGTGTGGATGTCTCTAGTGCCTTTTATCTGGCCATAATTTCACGTTTGAGAATTACCCGATTGGGTTCTTTGTTGACAATGCTCGGAGGATGTCGTCATAAATGCAGCATTGCAGCACGGAGAGCGCATACACATTAGAGTGCCCAATCGGGTAACCTGGGCTGGGGTCACATCTGTCAGTCCATCAGAGCGTGCTCTGACGCAGAATCTGACGCAGCACCGTTGCAATATATCGCTAAAATTTCATTATTTCTTTATCTTAAATTATGTTTTGTAGCGTATATTTCAACCTCTGATGACATGATCTAAGGGAATACCTTCATATTCATTGAAACCCATTGCTAGGTTGATATTCTGCAAGCATTGAGTCGCTGCTCCTTTCAACAAGTTGTCAATCGTAGCAACTACAACGGCACGGTCTTGTGCTTGGTTTACAGCGAAGCCACCAAGGACCACACCATGTTTCTTGGAAATGTCACGCACCTCAGGCGGCTCACCAGTGACAGTGATAAGCTTATCGTTGGCAAATCGATCCTGATAAATATTGCGAACATCACGTGAAGTGAGCTTCTTGTTGAGCGGAATATTGACAGTTAAAGCAATTCCTTGGAACCACTGAGCAACATGAGGAGAAAAGTTGACACGCATGCCCAAACGAGAGCTGATTTCACGTTCGTGAATGTGGTCAGTCAATGAATACGGAATAAGATTGTCGCGAAGGTGGTTGATATCGTTCTTTGGGCTCGGTTTGGTGCCAGCACCTGAATATCCACTCACACCAAACACGGATGGGCGCTCAGTTGGGGAAACAAACTCAGTAAGCGGAGCAATAGCCAATTGAGATGCAGTAGCATAGCAGCCAGGGTTGCTGATTTTGTTTGCATTGCGCAAAAGTTCACGGCTGCCCAGCTCAGGCAGTCCATATGTCCAAGTATTAGTAGTATCAAAGCGATAATCCGCACTCAAATCAATAATAACGCTTTTGCCAGAACTCTTGCTATCAACTGCATCAACAAATGGCTTGCAGACACCATTAGGCAGAGCCATAACCCATACATCGACCTTGTTTTTTTCCTCAAGACGAGCCACGTCTTCAGGGGACAAGTTCTCATAATGAATGGTTTGTTTCGAGTAGCCCTCCAATTTCTTGCCCTCCAATTCTCGAGAAGAAATGTGAGCCAAGTCAAGCTGAGGATGACGGTTGATCAGATCGATCAGAGCTTGGCCAGTATAGCCACGTGCACCAATCAGAGCCACTCTGGCAGGATCCGAAGTCTCACGTCTGGTCGAGTATGATCGTTTTGCGCCAGTGGAAAATGTAGAGAACGTACGCTTGCCGGAGGGCACATGAGCACCGCTGACTGCACCTGCCGATGAAGCTGTGGTGGCTGCCAAGCTCTCAGTGACCTCTTCGAGTTTGACATCACCCTTCCAGAATGCTACGAGTCCATTACGCGTAATGCTGCCATCGGCCTGGGCAAAGAAGAATGAAACCTGGTCATCGTTCTGGTTCACAGTCCAGCGCAATTTTGGGAAGTTTTCAGAAATCAAGCTCCACATAGAATCCGCCGTACCATTGAGCCATCCATGTTTTGTGGCCTCGAACTTAGTGAGCACAGGCGTCTCCTGGCTCTGATCAATCACAGCAACAGCACCGCCTTGATCATCCGCATAAACAACGTAATTCTCAGGGCTGTTGAGGACCCGAGTTTCCAGTTTGTTACTCAGATGCTTCGGAATGGTGCTAATCTCAGAACCAACAAATTTAGCAATCTTAGAGCCACGACGAATCATAGTGCCAGCACCCGAGTCAGTGAACAGCTCACGCTGCAGGTCATTGGTAGAAATGATGGCAACAGAACTGGACTTGGGCAAATGATGGAGCAAGTCATTGATCTCCTTAATCTTCAACTTCGTTCCGTACTTGACCCAGGGCTGCTTCATCAATTCATCATATTCCTCGTCGAGATTGATCATAGAGATCTTCTCATTGTTACCATTGAAAAGTCCACCTTTCTCACTTAGGTAAACAACCTTGACGGGTTGCGTGGCCTTGGCCAGCTCAGAAGCGGCAACATCAGCATTCACGTTCAAAATTTGACCATCAGGAGTCTCGGCCAACGCAGTCAGCACGGGCAGACATCCAGCCTCAATAGCAGCATCAATCGGGCGCTTGTCAACCTTCGTAATGTCACCAACAAATTGATACTTAGCCTTATCCAAATAATCTGCCTGGAAAACACCACCAGTAATGGGACGAGCTCTCACACCGTTGCGCTCCAAGGCCTCAACAAGACGGAGATTTTGATCCAAAAAGCAACCACGCACAACCTTCATTGTAGGAGCGTCGGTGACGCGGATTCCATCAATGTACTGAGGTTCCACGCCTTCTTTTTCCAAAAGCTCGTTGATTTGGGGCCCAGTGCCGTGAAGCACAATCGGATAGAGTCCCACATGGTACAGGAAACTGAGTGCATTAGCTAGCTGCGGCATTTCCTGGGTGATGATGGCACCGCCGACCTTGATCACGGCAAAACGTTTTGTATCTACTGAGGTGAAGTAGCTAAGGTATTGCTCGACCTCACGCTTAGAACCAATCTGATCAAGCAGCTGAATCACAGTCTCACGCGTCTGACCGCTGGCCTGTGTATTCACGAACCTCGTTTGCTTCAGGCGCTCGCCTTGGGAAGCTCTTAGAGGAGAGCTCAACACCGAGAACCGTTTCGCACCGCCCAAAGCGGCAGATTTGCTCGCCGAAATGAGCACACCCCGCAAGGCGCTAGCACCTGCTGGCTGCACAATTTTCGACCAACCCAACATGCTTTGTAGTCGTGTTAGGACTTGATTGGTTCGCGTCGAGTCGAGAAAAAGGTGGTAAACTGCTCTTGATTGTGGTTGTGGTTTTGATAAGAGTCACCGCCTTACCCATCTTGGGGAGTGATGTTTGGGCAGAAAGGCCAGGAACCTCGAAGGTCTTGAATTCATTCAGGCACACGACCAACTCTCGAGTTATATGGTGCTATAAGCTTTTCCAAAGATCTACCAGTTCTTAAGGCCACTAAGATTCACTCCAAAATATAGAAATAATGTTGCCATTAAGTGTGCTGTTCCATCTGTAGAGATATAGCCACTGATAGCGAGCCCTGTTTCTATTTTTGTTTTCTTTTTTTTATCAAGAAATATATTAAATCTAAAATAGATTATTTGACCGAAAGCAACTCATTTAAGACGATGCGAATGCGTGTTGATAATGAATGAATTGCGAATCGTTGTGGGCAGAGGCTCTCATTCTGCAAAGCTCATGCAACCGATTAAATCGTATTTTTAAGTAAATAGAAACTAAGATCCGGCAGCGTTCTATTGACTGCACCAATTACATCACATATGCTATATTCATAATAAACGGCTGAGTGCCGCGTTGCCACACTGAAATTCCACAGCTGAAATTCATTACGTGGCCTCAAGCCGCACGCATGAGAAAAAACATCGTTATTCTCCTCGAAACGCTGGTCTATACTACGGTTTTTCATTAGCTCCACTGTCTTATCTAAATGGCTGCAGCCCAGCCGAAGCTTACTTGGTGGATCTGTGCAATTATTAATAAACAAGTCTTAAAGAACCAGCTTTCTTTTAGAACGACGTCATTGGGCTCGTTTTGGCACGCCGGCAAAATGCGGGGCGGTTGGGCAGGTGTACTGGGCAAGGAACGAATCGGCGCTTGACACTTCTCAATGGTTAGTTCGACGCTAGTAGTTTAGGACCCTGCTTTTCTTATCACTGATCATATTAGGTTTTGGGCCTTGCGAGCATTCAACACATATATATCTCGCTACCTTAAGAGCTGGCTGAGCTGGCTAAGTGGAAGTTATTCAATCCTTTTTATTACGCTGATGGAATGAGCTCTACGCGGAGCCAGAATGCAAAGAAGAAGCATGGCAAGGCATTCGACTTCAAGTGGTTTCAACGTGGCCTCAAGCTTCCGCCCCAGGAAATGCTTACAGAAGACGTAAGCGAACCAAAGCATGTCAAGGCCTCGAAGACTACGAGGAGTTCGCTCGCACATTCTCGAGGAGCAAGCCTCGGCTCGGTGGGTACGAAGCCTGGCTCACCTTCACGATCAACCAGCCTTCGGAATTCGACTTTGAGCCGGGCCCGATCTATTTCTGCACCTCGTTCAAGCTCCCATCCTGCGTCGCGCTCGGTCTCAACATCGAATCTCAATAATGCGGCCAACGCAGCGAGCGTCCACGCATCAAATGCGAGCTCGGTAAACTCAGCTTGCAGCTATAACAGTGCTAGTAACAATGGAATGAGTAGCTTCGGTACGGGCACGTCTACTTCGAGCAGCAGTGATGCACTACGTCGCAAACTCGATAGACTCATACTGGGTGACCATTCGAAGTCCCAGAGCAGCGATCTTGCTGCGAACAGTATTCAGTTCCCGTCTAGGCCGTCTAGGCCGTCGTTGTCATCGCGATCTACACGAAGCAGCTCTCGAGGATCCTCTACTGAGCTGTGTAGAGAGAAAAGTAACAGCTTCAGCCACAGCGTGAGCTACAGCAACGGCATTGTTGGCCACGATGGAACTCCGTCGACTCCACCGCCCCGTCGAAGTAACGGCAGTGCTTCAGGAACCAATGGCAATGGAGACGGAAGCAATAACGAGCCCCATTTTGCACGGTCATTTCTGCAGGAAACTCAGGACTTCTGGAACCGACGCAGAAAAACTGATGATTCCCGAAGCCGGTCACGTAGCTCAAGTCTGGCAAGAAGTCTGAGAAGACCCAGTGAGACGAGTACGTCGACCTTGCCCGTAGGATTGGGTACATTCGGAGAGAGCAACTCTGCTCTGAACGGTGTGAATCGCTCGAACTCGGTTGCTGGAAATGGTGGTGCGCTGGGTAGTGTGAGCTCCATCAATGAGAATGGAGGGCCTCCGTCATATGTATCTACTGGCAGTGATCATGATCCGGTATGGCTGAAAAGAACATTGCCGTTGCAGCCACCACCGACCATTGGCTTGGGCAGTGTGCTTGAGGATCGTGACGTTATCGCGTTGAAGCTCGATCCAATGGCCGTGAGATACGCTGATCATATGCATATGCTCGGTTACACGCGCAATCGGTACGTCTGCGCAATGCTTGCCGAAGAGAAGAAACCCAAGGAGGGTCGCATATACAACTTGATGGTCATGCAAGCATTTATCATGCGCATGCTACGGTTCCATGGTGAGCCGCTGGATATGAGCTTGCGTAAGTTTCTGTTCAAGTTTGCACTCCCTCAGGAGTCGCAGCAGATCGAACGTGTTCTACATAGTTTCAGCGTGCTGTGGAACTACCATAATCCCAATCTTTTCCTAGACGAGGACCAAGTTCTATGCGCCGTATTCTCATTGCTTATGCTTCACACGGATGCTTTTAACCGCAACGTGAAGCGTAAAATGAGCAAACCCGACTACGTACGAAACGCTGCTCTCGACGGCATTGCTCCCGAGATTTTTGGTTATTTCTATGACAATATAACTGCTGTTCCTTTCAGAGCAGATGACGATGTTCCCTCGGCAAGCTCACCAAGTTTCTTGTTTAGTGACGCTCCAGTGACCCCGTCGAATACAACTTTCTCAGACTCACCGGCGGGGACTCCAGATAATAATTCCTATTCGACTACACAGAAAACCGAGTCTAATACAGGAGCGGACATGTCACCAATTGTGCCGTTGAAATCATCAACTACTACACAGAGCCTCCAGGAAGACGCAGACAAAACAGCTGTGCCTGGTACAGACGTGACCCTATCGGTGTCGCCGGCGACACCGTTAGTGACGCCGCAATACGCTGCGCCCACAGTGATGTTTCCAACAGCTCAACCAAGCACTCGAGGGCCACCGGGAACTCCATTGGGCTCGCCAAATCTACAACTTCCACATCCACCAGCACCATCAACGCCTACAAGTGGGTCTATTGGAGCTTTTAGTGGATCGCCAAGCTTTCCGCAAATGCCTGATGAACATACTTCTAAGGATACGAACTCTATGGGTTCACGCCGCTCGTCATCATTCACTTGGTTGCGGGATCAACCTCTCGATCCATACCCCTACATCCTGGAGAATCGCTTAGATGCATTGCGCCCGGAACTCAGTGGTGTACCGACCTTCTCAGAACTCGATATCAAGGCGTTCAAGTCTATTGACGATCTGCGTGCTGTGAAATTACAACTAAGTGCCCAGCATACTGACACACTTCAGATCGTCTTGCCCCGATCTCGTTCAGAGGTGTATATTGAGACGCCAAATGCAGCAAACGAACAGAAATTGGAGGCTCAGCCACGACCCGGTGTTGTTGCAGTTGAAATTGTTAAATTCGGAAGTTTGCTAAGACGTGAGTGGAAACGCTCTTTTGTCGGCTTGCGACCAGGATGGCGAGAATGGGGCGTCCTGCTCACCAATTCGAGGCTCTACTTGTTTAAAAACGCATCCATCATAAGGCAGCTGGAATCTAACAAGAATAATGACGACGAAAACAATGAAGCGAGGACAAGCATTGGCATGTTACAGAGTGCATTTGTGCTGAGCACAACTAACATTGCCGCAGTTGTTGTGAGTCATTCGCACCATGAAGAGGAGAGTCTACTGTTTTTCATGCTGGTAGAGAGTGGCAGCAGGTCTCCCACTCAACACCATTTCGCAGTGCGGAGTGAAACAGAGTTGAAGGAATGGATCCAGATGATAAACGTTGTTGCCACACAGTCAACTCTTCAGGTATCCATTGAACCACTTTCGATTCCACGAGATATTATTCGTGCACAGTCCAAGGTAGATGAGCAGATTGAAGCCATACAGTCACGCATCGATTCTCTAGCTATGAATCTTAGACACTTCCAGCTGCTCGCGCCACTACATCAACGCACGCGTGAATCTTTAGTGTTTACAGCAGGTGGATATTCGTCAAAGTGTGAGGATGCACATGCTGAACTTACGCGTCTAAAAGTCTATGAAAATGTGCTTAAATATGCCCTCGAGCTGGCTCGGGAGACTGAGCGTGCAAGGTCAAAACTTGAAGCTCCAAGTCTTGGCAAAATTTCAGAGGATGCAAGCTCTGTGGAGAGAAAAGAGAGTGAGGCAACATAAAGAGGCAACATAAATTTCGATCGTAAAAAAAAACATTTGTATAAAGTGATTATGTATGAAAATTCTGATTATATTGAGATGATTAGATTCCAAAGGCAATTGATTCCGCCTTGTTGATTTTGTAGGGCTGAAAATGATGATACACCATTTTTTTTCCATACATATTTGCAATATTCTACGTTACCGTTTCTATGAATTGAGTTCTTCTAAGTTAGTCCTCTATGTCAAGGAAGGTTTCGACATCACGAAGAAACTCATGTGGCTTTTCTGAGATCAACCAATGGCCAGCAACAATGTCGCGAACCTCAAATTTGGGGAAAAGCTGTCCCATAAGGGGCAAGCATTCATCAGGAACGAAATTCGATTTCGTGCCTCTGAGCAAAAGCGTCGGGCCTGTGAACCGTTTTCCGGATTGTGCAAACTGATCAAAATCTGCCACATTTCCAAGCGACTTAGCAAGAATGTCAAGAGCCATACGACAATGATAAACGCCAGTGTCATGATCCCGCTTGAAGTTCGTAAGCAGGAACTGTTGCACAGGAAGTGAAGGAACATAAGGCTTGATTACCTCGTACATGTCACTTTGCTGATGGCACTTCGCTTTCTCAACAGCGAACATACCTTCAATGTAATGGCCAAACTCGGGTGATAATTGTAAAGATAATGGCCCGTTATCGACAGGGATGACATTAGATACCAATTCAGGAGCGCTTAATGCTACTGCCATCGCTGTTTTCGCACCCATTGAATGACCGATAACCGTTGGAAGCTTGGCAAGATTCTGCTCTTTTATAAATGCGATCACATCAGCACACATTGACGAATAGTTGTGCGGTGCAGCATGTGGTGAGTCACCATGATTTCGCAGATCTGGACAGTAAACAGTAGTTTTCAAATCTCGTGCCAGGGCTCGAGCAACTGAGCGATTGTTGAGCTTTGATCCGAACAAGCCGTGCAAGATTATGATTGGAGGTTGCTCAGGTTTTGATATTCTTGGCTCCCATTTGTCGAAAGCTAGCTTGATTGTACTTTGAAACCGCACCACATAGTATGATTGAAATTTTTTAGGTAAACTGCCAAAAGGTCGTGCTTGACGCGCCCAGTTTGAAAGCATATTTCTTTTTGTCACTAGTCAGTACCTTCTCTTGTTGACAAGATCACGGTTGGCCAGGGTTGCATGCAGGCGCTGGATGCCACATCCAGCAGAGGTCCACGCATAATGGTATCCGCATGCAGCAGTAACGTGTGCGGTATGCGCTGCCCAATTTCGTCGCATAGTTTCAAGACAATCAAACTAGACAACGCCGCATGATATAAAAATATATTTTTTCACTTATTAGGAGTTCAGTACGCAACTAAATAATACGCGATGGGTGACCTATATTTTAGCAAGTATAATCAAACTCTTTAATACAGTCATAGAGCTATATATAGCGTGAACCTTTTTTTCTCATCACTTCAACCAGAAACCAGACCTTTTTAACCCATCTCTTAGACTGAGACATTGAAATGGGCCGGTGAAATAATTTTTAATTATATCATGCGGCGTTGCTGCGGAAGGTACTCAAAATATTTCACTGTTCATCGTGAAATCCATAAATCCGAAATGCGTTTACTCTGTATGGCCGAAGGCGGTTCCTAACTTGTCACTCGAAAGGTCACGTGTGCATTGACTCTGCATATCCTGCTGCTTGCTTTATAAACAAAACCGCAGGAGACGGACGCATTAAGATTATCTTAATTTGCGCGTTTCCTATTCTTAAACGAACAGGAAGATCGGCGGTTGTCGTTCGTGTACCTTGATCTTTATAATTATAAAATTTTGTTTGCACCATTAGTATATCTCTGCAAGGAACAGAATTAACATCTGATGGTGAAGGTAGGCCCAGTAACTGACGAGCAATTCCGTAAAGTCGATCTCAGCACACTGAAGCCGAATCGTTCTGACATTGTTGATAACAAATTGGAAATCCTTGCTGGTCCAATTTTGCGTTATTGGGGTCTGAAGGATGATATTAACAGTGATGGTCAGATAAAGCACAGAAATGCAATCTGGAGGGGTAGTATCACCTATGTCACACGCGATTCTGAGTCGAATTATAATGATTTCCCCCCTATGATCATTGCTGGCAAGCAATTCCAAAAATCGCCATATCTTTACGCAGCAGCTGATGGTGTCTCATTTTGGAGGTATGATTTGGATTTGCCTACTCACCCTGTTGAGTCATTACCGGTAACATACCAATTAGGTGTCGAGCACCGTGAGTACACGTTTTGGATCCCTGGTCAAGCTCAGACTATGCGCACAATGTTCTACTCATGTAATGGCTTCTCTTTGAGCGTTGATACAAAGCAGTTCCCCGGGTGCATGTGGGATGATGTTTTGAGGCAGCATAAGAGCAAGTCAAAGACAGGGTCACCAAATCCGTTTCATGTTATGTTAGGTGGCGGTGATCAGCTGTATTGTGACAGCATCAATCTTGTTCTACCTGAAAACGCGTTGAAGTCTCGCGATCCTTTAAAAGAAGACAGGAAGATGCGCGATCTTGTGAACAAATTCTATCTGCACCAGTACGTCGATTGGTATGGACGTGGATATTGGAAAGGCACAGCTGGTGAAACCTATCAGCAAGGCTGGATCGAAACGTTGGCCCAGATTCCTTCGCTTAACATATTCGACGACCATGACATCATTGATGGATTCGGCACTTACCGAGACAGCACGATGTCATCTCCGATTTTCAAAATTATTGGCGAATATGCATATCTTTATTACATGCTGTTCCAGCAAAATGTGAATATCACCAATGATCCTAAGCTGGATGACCCGAGCTGGATTACAACTAATCGGCCGGGTCCTTATATCAATCAGCCGGCACGATCTATTTTCGCACGTTTGGGACGTAAAGCTGCCTTCCTGGGACTTGACTGCCGCACAGAACGGAAAAAGAATCAAGTGTGCCGTAAAGATCACTATGCGCTGGTTTACGATCGGATAAGAAAAGAAGTCACCTCTGATCCAGAGATCAAGCACATTTACACAATGCTGGGTGTGCCTATCGCATATCCACGCATGGTTTGGGCGGAAGTGTTGATGAGTTCACGTCTCATTGAACCCGTGAAATGGTTGTCTAAAAAGGGGATTATTCTCAAGGGCTTGGTAAATCCGTTTGATGGAGATGTTGAGCTACTGGACGATCTTAACGATCATTGGACTGCTAAAGATCACAAGCATGAGCGCAATCACTTCCTCAAAAACTTGATGCACATTCAAAGAGACTTGTCAATTCGCATCACAATTTTGGCTGGTGACGTCCATCTGTGTGCTGTGGGCGCATTTGCATCTATCAAACCAACGCCGCCCGAACAAGACGCTAATTTTATAGTATGTCCTGTTAGCTCGGCAATTGTGAACACACCGCCGCCGCCAATGCTGGCCGATTTCATGAACCGTCGAAATCGCACGCATATTTTCCGCGCACATGTTGCAGAACGTATGCTACCGATCTTTTCGACACTTCCTGATGGTTCAAAGGGTGGCCACAATCAGACCATGATGGCAAAGCGTAATTACTGTATTTTAGACCCCGTGGAGGAGATACCTGCTGAAACTAATGGTAAGCCTCAATATCCTGGGCCGGAATTTGGTTCAAACCGCGATGACAGCCAAGAGAAACACAATAGAGCGATCACTGTCGTTCCTGATTCAGTTAAGATGACTCTCATGGTTGAAAAAGACAACGCTAACAATGATGCTACTACGGTGCCTTATTCGATGTACATTCCTTCGCTCACATCCCATTAATCATTATACAACAAGGAATTGATAATCAGCTCGCTTGTTGCGTGATCATTGTATAAGTACTTGTACCTAATAGTTTGTGCGTAATAGCACATAAGTAATCATAAAATCACCAGTATTCGTTATCCCCCAAGTAATTATAACTGAAGGCACATTAAACATCATACACGTAGAGTCAGAAAGCCCCTCGTTTACTTTTGATCAAAGATACCTTCAATCGAAGCAGTGACCCACGATCATGCATGATGTATCACGTGATATGCACCTAGAACCAAATGATGCATAATCTTCAATATGTAAATTAGCCATACTGAAAACGAGGCATCCTGAATATTTTGGTATTTACAGTACTATATAACGTATAGCACCCAGAAGTATCTTCAAAAAAACAACTAGCAACATATTTCCTGAATTTCTTGATCGCGTTACTACCAAGTAGGCGTTAACTAAATTAATTGAGCTTGGCGTACCATCACTGGAAAGACATGCCTCTGTGCATAAGACACACGTAGTAAACTGTTGAAAAGATCTAGCTAAAACAAGCGTCGAAAAAACATAACAAAACCCTTCCAGTGCGAACACGTTCTTGCTCTGAGATCACCATCATGAGCTCATAATCGCGAGTCATCGAGCATAATGGCTAACTTTCGATCTGACTCATATTACAATTCAAACTCGGCGGTAAATATGTTCTCATATCTTGGGAGTTTTGTAGCAACCTAAATCAGGCGGATTATACCTGACGATCTTGATCTGTATTGCTTGACAAGTAGATGGCGGATCCCGATATCATTTTCATCATTGCATCGCACACACGTGACTCAGCCCCAATCATTTTCATCATTCGGCGCCACGAGCCCTTTGACTCTAACCCACAACCTAAGTGACGATTGTCAATCTTGAGGAATAGCGTTCGATTTATTCACGTCTGTGATCGTTTTCTCGACTCTCCTGACGCGTCTCTGGTGATGCCGTCCGAATCGCTCCCGGCACTGGCAATTTCACCGTCCAGTTCTGAGCAGAAATTGAGGTCGCCTCCGTCCACAGATTCCTTGACCTCGCCACGGTCATCTCAAAGCGGACCCTTAAAACCGGGGACTCGATCAAACTCGGAGAAAGGCCCGCGGCCAAATGTTCAAAGCGGTAATGTGAAATCCACTCCCAGCGGACTCACTGTTTCAAAACAATGGGTTCTGCCTCCACGACCAAAACCAGGCCGAAAACCAAAGCCGAAGCCTGCTGGCCAGGATAAAGTTCAGCGGCCTCGCTCGAGCAGTAACGGCACCAAGACTGCTCAGCACGACAAGCCTGGTGCCCGAATAAAGCAAGATATGAAGCACGAAACCTCCATGAACAAACATGAACACGACCAAGATGATGACAGCTGTGATCTTTGCTCTAAAGAAGACTGCATGTGTGAGACCATCGGACTGAAGTCTAATGAAAAAAGGCCGTCACTCCCGTCGCTGGAGATGATACTGAATACCGTTGATATTAAGATGGATGCGGTTCCCCTAAAACGGAGGGCTTCCACAGAGTTGAGCAGAAATTCGAGTGCGATCAATGATCAGAACATTAATAACAACAGTAGCAACAGAGGCTCATCAGGTCTCAACAAGACGAAATTCACAAGGCTGAGTGACGTGCAGCCGCTACATCCGATGCCAGTTTTGTCTGTACCGTCACCTTTGGAAGGTCTACAGTATGCATCTGAAGGGTGTGGATTCTGCACCGAAAACACGCCTTGTGCCTGTGCTGAAACCTCGGCGGCCGCACGACCTCCTTCGCCACAGAGTGCTCGATCTCTGAGCTTCTCCAACCCAAGTTCACCACGCCGATATTCGGCAATTCAGTTTAATCCAGCGATGAACCCGGGCCAGCCCAGTGCCATGTCAACGAATTTCAATGTATCACAGCCCCCTTCGAGTGCGGCAGCTACATATTCAAATCAAACACCTCCTGAAGAAGATTATGGCTGCCCGAACTGCCAGAAGGAAGCAATGTCCATGCTATTTTGCGTCAGCCTAAACTCAGCACAGCCGTTATCCCCCGGATCCGTGGCAATTCCTTGTCATTTAGCCGTGAAAACACTGCAGAAGCATCCTCGGTTCGCCACATGTGATCTTGGACGACTGATTCGGCGCTTAGAAGTGCGTGCAAAACAGGTTGGTGTTCAAAGCATTAATCGCGTTCTGCAAGAACTTGAGAGGGGCGAATTTTCATAGACCTATTGTTCATTGCCGCGTACTATTAGAGAAAAGCAAAACATGCGTACCGGCATAATCTTTTCTTTTTTGTTTGTTCTCCGGGAGAACTGCCAAACTTGTATGAAAATTGCGTGCATTCTCAGCAGAACATTCATTCATCCTTCTCCCCATTCAGTCAGTCGTGTACATACACTTACACATACGGCGCACCCACAGCCGAGACAAGCAAATCACGCCATTTGTTTGTCGTAAAATAGACCAGCGCCTTTTGCGCAATTCTAGATGTCTTTCCGCTCTCCCCCCTCTTGAATGGTCACGAACCTGTCTCGATCATTGTTATGAGTTATGAATTTATGATGATAATATATATATATTTTTATTTGTTTTTATGCATATGCCAGAACGTTTGAATGTTTTTTTTATGTCCTTAATTACTCTCTACTTCACTGGCCGAGCGCAGCAGGATCAGTGAGGAAAATAACTGGATTTCGAGCACAGTCAATGACTTGTCTTGTTGGCAAGGCCGAGTCTTCTTCCGTAAAGATCTTGTGGATTGCCTCCTTCTTTGAGGCGCCAGTGGCCACGAAGACGATCTGGTGCGCCAATGCGAGAGCACGCTTCGTCAATGTGATACGACCGGGGGGCGGCTTCGGACTGTCATCGAGACTGGCTACGAAAAGTTCGTCCTCCTTAAGCAAGGGGCTACCGGGGAACAATGAGCATGTATGGCCATCAGGACCCATGCCGAGCAGGGCCAAGTTGAGAGCAGGACGAGCACCCAGTCCGGAAAGCAACTGCTTCTGGTAATCAGCAGCAAATTCTTTGTGATCAGCATTCTTCTTTAAGAGGTCCTCAGACAGATGGAAGCACTGAGGCTTAGCGTCGCCGGGGATCTTGTCGTAGACTTCTTTCTTGAATGCCCCGAAGTTCGAATTGGGGTCATCCAGAGGCGTGATACGCTCGTCTACGAGCCACACGCGCCAGGCACCCCATTTGACCTCGCTGTTATTGAGCAAAGCAGCAGCCAAGGCGGGGATCTGGGAACCACCGCTAATGCCAATGTCGAATCGGCCGTCTGCCAACGCCTCATTTTGGGCATTGATGACGATTTTGCCGAGCTCTTTGGTGAGATCGTCAGGAGTAAGAGCAAGAATTCGTGTAGGAGCCATATTGCACTGAGGTTTGATCGGTGTCTTCTGGAGGTCTCGGCTAATAGTGTAGATGTGTGGGGTGGGAGAGCAGCAGCACCGTTGGGACCAAGCGAGTACCAGGACCGAATGAGGCAGGCCTTTAATGAATAAGCAATGTCGGATAAGCAAAGCTGGAAAAGGGTTTTTAAAACCACTGCCGAAATTCGCCTGGATCACATTTCCTTATGATCTTCGGTGCTTGTGCGTTGCCTTTTTCGTCCAGGGGGTAAAGCACATTCAAATAACACATTCTAACACATGCCTTTTTCTGTCAAGATTAAAATTGTGCTACAGCTAGTTGAGTTCAGTGGAAGAATGATATAGAGAGGGTGAACGAAATAAGATGCTATAAGCAACACAACAATCATGATCTAGAATTAGTCTAACGACTCTAGTTAGACTGATTTTAGAATAAATAAAGAAAAAAAGATTGTTTAGAATGGCCAATTGATAACTGAATTATTGGATTTTTTGATCGGCTATAATAATAGTACAGCCTTTTGCTGTTCGACATAGGTAGGGTAGTAGTTGGGATTGATGGTTAATACACAATATGCATAGCTATGGTTTTCGAGCTTTGAAGCCGTGCTTATCTGAATGCGGATCATTGAATAGAGCGCTATTTTGTCGAGCTACTGCCAAACCTGTACAGTCGGGACCCAGTTCTCGTCTGTTCTCCATGTCTGCATCAACCGCTTCGCCAAATGACTCTTCAAAGCCATTGAGCAACAATTCTCAGTCTATTGTAAAACTTAAAGCATCAGAAATGAAGATCCGACGGGGCGCACGAGTACTGGTAATTGACCCAAAGCAGCACGTACTTTTGTTTGAGTACGAGCATAAACAAAATGATGCTCTTCATGACAAAGGTAGCTATTTTTCTATCCCCGGTGGCAAGGCACGCGAGTCCGAGTCGTTTGATCAGTGCGCTAGACGAGAGTTGCGCGAAGAAACAGGACTGACACTTCCATTAGGTCGAGTTGTGGCCAGGCGTCAGGCACCGATGCTACAAGCATCAGGCGAATTTCTGCTTGCCACTGAGGAATACTTCGCTGTTAAGGTTGGATCAGACCAGGCATTTGACACATCTAAATGGACAGCTCAAGAAAAGCAAAATATAAAGGCATTGCATTGGTACTCTACATCCCAGTTGCAGAATCTGCGCAACCTATGGCCGAGTACCTTAGTACAGATCCTCGAAACGGCGGTGAAAAATGGCCCAGTGTTGGAGTTCAAGTCCACCCGAGAACAGATTGGTGAGGTTGTTGTTTTTGTTGACTATTCCTCTAAATCGAAATATGAAGATTATTCGACCAAATCGCCGTAGATCGCACATTTCAAGGCAATAACTAATTTAACTAGGTAAGTTTATATGATAGACAATAAATGTAGCCATTGACAACAAAGTCAAAACGCTTATAGTGCTAGAATAGATCTTAATGCCGCTTTCAGAACAACCCATTTTTCTTTTCAGTCAATATAGTCGTGAGTAAGCATAGATTAAGAGCTGTCCGTGCTGTGTTTATGCTCCACGCCAAAAATGGGGAGAGAGATAGGGTAGTAAACGCGGACTTTATCCGCTATCAACATCAATATGACGCATAAAAGCCATCACTGCCTTACCCTTCAAAAACAATTTTTAAACACCTGCCCGGCCAGATCATCTCAATTGGGTATCTTCATATCCCAGCCGATTCCAAAGGCTTGTAAATATTTCTAGTCATTATAGTGGGATATCGATCTGATAATTACATTCACTTGCCATGCACCCTCGTCCTGGATATGATGATGTCAGTAGTGACGATGAAGGAAGTAGCGCGCACGACTTTTCGTACGCAGATGAGCAGCAGCTGAAATCATTGCATGGAAAAATGCGAGCTATCGACATTGCAGGCACACATCACCGGAAAAGCTCTCACTCCTCATCCGCAGATGATTTGAAGTTCTCCCCATATCGGGATTTGAGTCATCTCCCTCCAATGCCTGAAGGAGAGCAGTCATCTTCTTTGAGCACTGATGCACTGCATGGTGCGATTCCCAACAGGCCCGCATTCCGTACGACGACGGAATTTGCGAATGCCGATCGCAGGGACACACTAGATCTTCACGATTTCCCTAGTCCACAGGAAGTGCGTGAATTATCAGCTATGTACAAATCTGTTGCTGAGTGCCTGGATTTTCGTAAACAGTTCATGGATCTCAGTATACAGGATGATCGCAAGAACCCCAAAAATCAAAGCAATTGGCTTATATATCCACCTCCCCCGGAACCGGAATATGACCCAGTGACGAAGCACTTTATTATCAAACCGAAGCTCCCCACAACAGCGGAAAACGTGGGTTACAAGTTTAATATGGATGAAATAGAGATTCCGCAGGCCAACAAGTACACTTTTGAACTCAACAACGAATGCGTTTATGAAGTTTTCAAGCCGGTCATTCCTGAAACCCCTCAAGAGGACGATAAGGAATCAACAGAATCTCCTAAGTATGAGAAGATTGCTCATATTCCTAGTTTGAAGGAATATTATCGAGCTGTAGATCGAGTTACTGCTCTTAGTATTGATGGGCCAGCGAAATCATTCGCATTCCGCCGGCTGCAGTATTTAGAAGCCCGTTGGAATCTCTACTTTTTGCTCAACGAAGATGATGAACTCGCGCAGTCTAAACGAATTCCGCATCGTGACTTTTACAATGTACGTAAAGTCGACACTCACGTTCACCACTCGGCTTGTATGACCCAAAAGCATTTGCTCCGTTTCATCAAGTCCAAAATGAAGAAGTCACCACATGAGGTTGTCATTTATCGTGATGGTAAACTGTTAACTTTGGCAAAGGTATTCGAGAGTCTGGGCCTTACCGCCTACGATCTTAATATCGACACACTTGATATGCATGCGCACTCTGGTGCATTCCATCGTTTCGACAAGTTCAACCTGAAGTACAATCCCATTGGTGAGTCACGTTTGCGTGAGATTTTCCTAAAGACTGACAACTTTATTAAAGGTCGCTACCTTGCTGAGATTACTCGTGAAGTTTTTGGTGATCTTGAACAAAGTAAGTATCAGATGGCTGAATACCGTATCTCTATTTATGGGCGTAGTATGAGTGAATGGTCGAAGCTAGCCGCATGGGTTGTCGACAACAAACTCGTGAGTGACAATGTACGCTGGCTTATTCAGGTACCTCGTTTGTTCGATGTCTATAAAAAGAGTGGCATTATTCAAAACTTTGGTCAAGTTGTAGAGAACATATTCCGACCTTTGTTCGAAGTCACTCAAAATCCTCAAAGCGACCCTAAGTTGCACGTATTTTTGCAGCGAGTCGTTGGATTCGATTCCGTGGATGATGAGAGTAAAATGGATCGACGTATGTTTGCTAAATATCCACCACCGGCTGAGTGGACTACGGAACAAAATCCACCTTACAGTTATTACTTGTATTACTTGTATGCAAATTTGGCTTCACTGAATCAGTTCAGATATCGCCTAGGCTACAATACGTTTGTATTGCGTCCGCACTGCGGAGAAGCCGGTGACCCCGAGCACTTGATTGCGGCTTTCCTCACATCGCAGTCAATTTCGCACGGTATTACCCTGCGAAAACTTCCCTTTGTTCAATTTCTGTACTATCTGGATCAGATTGGACTTGCAATGTCTCCCATTTCTAACAATGCCTTATTTTTGTCCTATGAAAAGAACCCGTTTATGTCCTACTTCCGTAAGGGTCTGAATGTCAGCTTGAGTAGTGACGATCCTCTGCAATTCTCCTTCACGCGTGAACCTCTAATGGAAGAATACAGTATCGCAATCCAAATCTATAAGCTTACAGCTGTTGATTCGCGTGAGCTTGCTCTCAATTCTGTTATGCAAAGCGGATTTGAGCACGAAATCAAGAACCACTGGGGATATGACATGCATACTAACGAGGTAAACATTGAGAAAACTAACGTTCCCAAGCCCCGTCTAGCCTTCAGATCCGAGACGCTGCAGCATGAGCGTGCTCTTGTTGATAAATATGGTCGTTCGTAATGTCCGTTAGAGGCTGGATAGTAATATATACAGTTATATTCTTAAAAAACATGATTTTCGAATGTGCACTTACAACCAATTGGTGTATTTTATAATTCGGACCTTCCTGGTTTGGCACAATTAGCTCGTACAAGTGGCTAAACGGTCGTGCAACATCTCATACCGGGTAAAAACTATTGAAGGAGATCTAAGCATAAGCTACTTTCCGCTTCCAGAACTTTCCCAGCCCTCGATATGCAACCCAAAGCCTTACGCACACCCTGCGTGTTTGATAAACTACATAAGCACTGCCGATCCTAAGCTAACTGATTCTTAGCGATTGACCAAGTGAATTTAAACAACGTGAGTATGCTTACATTTTTCGATATTTCTATTGGTAACAAGCCGATTGGTCGTGTTGTCTTCAAGCTCTATGACGACGTGCCTAAAACTGCTGAGAATTTCCGGGCCCTTTGCACAGGTGAAAAAGGCGAAGGAAAGCTAGGTCTGCCTTTGAGCTATAAGCATTCCACTTTCCACCGTGTTATTCCTAAGTTTATGATTCAAGGTGGTGACTTCACCAGTGAGTCCAAAGGTCAGCCTCTAGGCACTGGTGGTGAATCAATCTACGGTGAGAAGTTTGATGATGAAGCTTTCACGCATAAACATGACCGACCATTTTTGCTTAGTATGGCCAACAGCGGTCCTAATACAAACGGTTCTCAGTTCTTTGTGACTACTGTTCCTACCCCGCATTTGGATGGTAAGCATGTTGTCTTCGGTGAAGTGCTACTCGGCAAAGGTGTGATCCGTGAAATCGAGAACATTAAAACCGACAGTTCAGACAAACCCTTGGAGCGTGTTGAAGTAACTGACTGCGGAGAAGTTCCAGAAGGCACTGATCTGGCAAAGTTTATGCGGGAAGGAGCACCTGACGGTGCCGACGATGCTGCCACCGGAGACAAATATGCTGCGTATCCCGATGATGAACCCGCTTTGCAGGAAGAAGCTGTCAAAGATCAGAACGAGCAGCTCAAGAAGGGGTATGAGATAAGTCAGGACATCAAGCAAATTGGGTCTGCTCAATACAAGGCGGGTAAGAAGGAAGTCGCATTGTCCAAGTATAAAAAAGCACTGAGATATGCTTATGAATTTGACGTTGATGAGGGACATGATCTGTATAAGCTCGTGGAGACGCTGAAGATCAGCTTGTATCTTAACTCGAGTCTTGTTGAGAACCAACTCGGTCGATACAAGGAGGCTGAAAAGGACGCGTCGGCAGTCTTGCATCGCCCCCTTGCTACCTCATCAGATAAGGCTAAGGCGTACTTCCGACGAGCACAGGCTAGAAAGCACCTCAAGAATTACGACGATGCATTGAGCGATTTAAACGAGGCTAATAAGTTGCTTCCTGATGCCGGTATTACTCGTGAGCGACAGGAAATCAAAAGAATAGTTGACGAGAATAAGCGAAAGCAGAAAGCGGCTTACGCAAAGTTTTTCAGCTAGTCATGATATGTAAATATAGCAAAAATCATGAATATATGGACAAATATCAGTATTTTAAGAATAATTGGAGATAGTTGCAGATTTAGTAGGAGAGGGCATTGCGTCGCATGTGAACTGAGCTCTTATTCTATAGATCATTGAACGCGTGGTATAGATACGTCTATATGGTGCAGGTCACCGCGATCTTCCTCACCCTGAATAATAATATAGATGGTGCTCGTGAAGCCTTTGACGGTCCACTGGCATCAGGATAGCGCACCAATATACAGCGTAGGATTTCAGGCAGAACGGCTTCCACCTGTTAATCGTAGTGCACGCTTTGCAACTGCAGGCGGTGACAACAACGTGCGTATATGGAGGTTGAAGAATGGTGCGGAACCCACAGACCCGCCTCAAGTTGAATATCTTGCAACTTTATCGAAGCACGAAGGTGCTGTGAATGCAGTACGGTTCAATGATGATGGTACAATTTTAGCATCGGCTGGTGATGATGGCGTCGTATGTTTATGGGTGCCTAATCCGCCCAGGTCCAGTCTCAACGAGCCGTCAGGAATTGTGCAGTTTGGCAATGATTTTGAAGACCAAGAAAGCTGGCGAATATTAAAAAAGTGCCGCACAGCAAACTTTGGTGAGATATATGATCTCGCATGGTCTCCGTCAGGACGGTTCCTTGCAGCCACAAGCATGGACAAAGTCGTGTCCATAATCGACACGCAAGAGGGTATTTGCATTGCATCATTGACGGATCACAAACACTACGTCCAAGGAGTAGCCTGGGATCCATGGGATCAGTTTTTGGCAACTCAGTCTAGTGACCAAACTGTGTTGATCTATGCCATCAAACAGAGCCCTAAGCAGAAGATTGAGTTCGGCGTGCCGAAAGTGCGAATAGACAAATGCGAGATAGATGAGCACCTGTTGCATTTCCATTCAGAATCATTTTCATCATTTTTCAGGAGACTTTCGTTCAGCCCTGACGGATCTCTGCTCATTGTACCAGCTGGACTGCTCAAACACAAGGACGATAAGTCTGAAGTCAAAACCGAAACTGAAGCCAGGGATGTGAAGGGCGCGACTGCTGGCGAGAACAAACTTCCAGGGAACATGGATGTAGATACTCAACCAAATTCGACTGCTCAGAGTGGACCTGATCATTGCTTACATGAAAACATGATGCAGGTAGATTCAGAAGGAAACAAAACCGAAGGCGAAACAATAAAAGCGGAGGAAGGCACTGTCAAAACGCAAAAAGACACAGTAGCTCTCAAGTCAAGCGATTCAAAAAACTGTTTGTTCATATATTCACGAGGTGACTTTAAGAAACCTAAGGCAGTGATACCTCTCCCTAAAGAAAGTTTGGCCGTGCGATTCAGCCCCATAATCTATAACTTGCGCGGCAAAAGCCCTCTAGTCAATTTGCCTTATCGCATGGTATATGCTGTCGCCACATTGAATGGCGTTTTCTTGTACGATACAGAACAAAGCCAACCCCTCGGCATGGCAGCGAATTTGCATTACTCTTCATTAACAGACCTAGCTTGGTCCCCCGATGGAAGGCAACTCCTCGTGACGTCAATTGATGGATTCTGTTCAGTCCTCCGGTTTGATAAAGACGAGCTGGGCATCCCCAGTAAAGAAAAGGTATTGCCACGCGATAAATCCGAGCAGCATGTCACGGAATTAACTACTCCGGGTTCTCTACCAGAAGTACAAACACCCCAGATTAATACACTGTTTGTGAGGAAAAAGAAGAAAAATTTACCAGCCGGAGCGTCTGACAATAGCTTGCCGGCAGAAAACGCTTCAAAAGAACAAATTAATAGCGAAGAAACATCGCCGACCGTGCTTTGCCAAACACCTAACGAGTCGAAGGCGGAAAAGTGCGCTACAACGGACAATTCATGATACATAAATTACAAGCTTCATTATTATCGTAAAGACCTAATACAATGCCAGAAATGAAATATATATTTAAGGACAAGATAATGAACGCGTTCTAGTTTATACTAAATTTTAAACAATGTTTCTACTTTTCCTCAATGTGAACAAGGCAATGACTACGAGCTATTCTTTTCTTGCTGTGCCAATTCAAGGGTCCGCTGGCGAGCTCTTGCAATCATTTGCTCCCGCTGTTGCTTCATATGCATTTCTCGCTGGCGTCGATCATTGAACCAGTCAGCTGGTTTCTCAGCAGCGGGCGCAGTATCCGTAGATCCTACGGCAGATGATGCAGAGCCAGCAGCAGAGGCCTCGTTAGCGGCACCACCAGATTTCTGTTGTTTTTGCTGATCCAAAAGCCTTACACTTGTAGCCTCTACGCTGCGTGTTTCTTCGAGGTCTGCGCGGATTGTGGCGCGATCAATGTGAGGGACTAACACAGAAACAATGCTAACCATATCCTCAGTAACTTCCCGCGGTGTCACCGATCGATTAGGCTGCGTTATGTCTGTGTTGCTCGGAGTAGATGAACCCGATTGACTCGAGGTCGAGTTCGATTGAGCTAAAAAGTAGCGGGCAGCAACCACGACTGCTGCGAGCCCAGCGAAAAATAAAGCCGTGGAAGAATCGGGCATATATTTGCGGTTCTTAATCGTGAGTGGAGGAACGTTGACGAAATTAACGTTATTATTCTACGTTTCTATGAGGTATGGTTTTGATGCTACCCAAATTTGGGAGTAGTTATAACATGGTGATTATGAGGCCTCGATGCATTTAATAATATGTGAGCCAATCTAATCTATTTGTTCGAGAATGAATTGTAATAATTCTAAGAATTGAACTTACGTAGAGATCAGTCTACATAACGTGCATATCTTAGTGACGCCGATTAACCGTCGTTATCTTATGTGTTCTAGTCTCTTCTCTTGGTATCTCAATAAAGACATGCATATCACGCGCTTTTTTACGGCCCTTGCCCCTTTTCACCCATTATCCCCCACATCCATCTGATATCCCTTAACCTTAGTGTTCTGAGATGTGGTGGTGGTCCTCGATCAAGGCTAGCGGGCCTTGCTACTTGTTACATTGAAAATTACAAAGATGACCACTAAAATAGTCGCACATACTCCAATCTTACCAAATAGTGGAAAAGCACTGCTCAATTGGGCTGGGAAGCGCAATGTCAAGATTATTGATCCATCTGACAAGACGTCCGCCGCTGAATTTAACCATGCGATCGACGGCGCCATTGCAATCGTGGATACTCGTGTGACTAACAATGCCGGTGGATGGTCTGATGAACTTGTTAGTGGGCTTCCGTCAAGTGTCAAGGCTGTTTGCAACTATGGTGCAGGCTATGATGGATTGGGTAGCCTAGATCGATTTAAAACCAAAGGGGTTCAAGTGTGTAATACTCCTCATGGTGTGGCACAAGCGACGGCAGATACTGGTCTTTATCTGATTCTCGGTAGTCTTCGGAACTTCGGTGAGTGTGCTTCATCCTTGCGCCAAGGCCACTGGAACAGGAATATTCCGTTAGGCGAGGAATATGACGACAAGACTTTGGGAATCCTGGGATTGGGAGGTATTGGCTCGCTTGTACGCGATAAGGTTGTTGCTGCTTTCAATTTCGATAGAATTTTGTATCATAACCGACATCGTGCCCCTCCTGAAGTCGAAAAGGACTCTGAGTACGTTAGTTTTGATGACTTGCTAGCACAGAGTGACGTCATTTTGACAGTACTCCCACTGAATGCTGGAACACGCCATCTTATCAACCGCGAGGCTTTCGGTAAAATGAAACGAGGTGTCATTCTCGTCAATATAGGGCGCGGCCCTATTATTGACGAGGAAGCTCTCGTCGAAGCGCTTGAGTCGGGACAGGTACACAGCGTAGGTTTGGACGTTTATGAACACGAGCCGGAAATTCACCCCAAGCTTCTTGCTAGTAAAAACACCTTGTTGTTACCTCATGTCGGAACACATACACTTCCAGCACGAGTCAAAATGCTCAATGAAATCATTGACAACTTGAATTCGCTTCTAGACAAAGGAAAGGTGATTGACCTGGTGCCAGAACTCCGTTGATATTGGACCAAAACTGTATACACGACTAGCGCTGCCGAAGTCAGACAAGTGTCTATGTTTGCACAGAAAGTATAAGTGATATGAAGTGACATCTCAGTAAGAGATATATGCTTCAATATGCTTCAATATGCTTAGTTCATTAAGAATATTGCCATGAAGCTACAATTGTCAGTCCAAGAAAAAGTGGCTTTGCTGATAACCATATACGACGAGTTTGATTATCATGATATCAACGATATCAGATTTGACAACTGAAATCAATTCTTTATCAAATATCATTATATTACAATATTATTATATTAATAATTCATGGAATCCTCATATTTTGATACTCTCGTATTTTTGAGATAAGGGCCATTGGATTCCTAAATAATGATTGCAATATTATTTGACGTCCGAGTGATTATTTCGCGCCACCCTATACTTTCATCCGTTCATGCAGCATTCCTGCATGCGACGTCGTGCATAGTTGCGTCGACGTTGTAAAATCATAGATTTGCTTACGCTATCAGAAACTCGGAAATAATCACTTCTGAAAAGGGTCAAGGGTTTTCGCTACACTTAGAAAACCCTTTCAAATTCTTCCTTCCCTTTTTCTTTTCTTCACTGATACTGTCCTCTATTCACTGCGCCAGCCAGTTCTATGGATGTGCGGAGGGGAAAAGAGGACTAGATTAATGTTTGTCTTAATCTAACCACTGGTCATTTCCATTTTATTCAACTGGATCTGGCCACAGCGAGAGACAGTACATATTTTACCTCAGCCTGATATTGATGTGGGTATGTAAAAGTGATTATATTATTATTATTATTAAACAGTTATGCAGAGGTATGCCTCACGAATATGGATTGACGCCTCTGCTTCCGGTATGGGCGGCTCCGGTCGATATTGTGTTTAATAAAATAATGAGAAACAATTGAAGAGGGTTTTGCAGCATATGCGGTATCACACTGATCAACTTACCTTTAAAACCGCTTAGATTCTCTGACGTCTGTCGCAGATTAGAAACATTTATAATTCCTCCACTTTTCGCTCAGAAATCTCTAACTTAGACTCACAGCAAGATGAGGTTTTGAACAACATTGATTTATCAGATCATGCTACTGCTGTATTAGCTTGAGAGGGCTGTGTGCATGCATGGTGGTAATCTTAACCGAGGAAACCTTTTGGACGTAGGGCTCGTTACGAAGGGCTCGTTGCGAGAGTGTCGTGACGCAAATTAAACTGTCAAGAAGTCGACGAACATAGATTAGAAATATTCCAGAAAAGGAAATTGATGACAATGAACAATGAGGTAATGCAGTGTCCGCACTTCTAAGGTTGCGCCCCAAGCTCTGCTGCTACTGCATAAATCATAGATTGGCGATACAATGCAGCCGCTTAGGGCGTGGGAATCTCCGCCATAACGATGGTGGAGTGTTTCACTCCTGCATATCAATACGCACACTGCAACCTAAAGCATGACAAACTTTCTCTAAGCACGCGTGACCCCCATCCGCATGCGTCTTTCCTAAAGAAGAGGCCCTATTCGGAAGTCGAGACATAAATGTTTAGAAAAAGAGACGCAATCTTAATCCACCAAAATTTTGACGAGACTATATCAATCCGCGGAGTTTGGAGCGAAATTAGGACGAGATTTACCTTCAAATTCCGGAGAGAAGGAAATTCACGGATCATTTAAAGAGTATAGGTAGTGGAAAAGCCCCATTCCAGACATCAGTGTGCTTTCTTATTGAATCCCATATTGAAATAGTTGCAAGCTTGCGCTGTGATAGATTTTGGGAGAAAACCGAAGGAAAAAGTGTGCAGCACAGAGAAGCGGTTGTTTTCTGTGAATATTGGCTATTACTGATAGTTTTGCTGCTAATATTATCAGTCACATTGCTGTGTACTTGGGCAGATACAACGCTGAAAAACGAAACCGTTCGGACGTATACTTCATATTCCACTGAAAAGATAATAGCTGAGCTCCAGTTCACAATTATCTACTTCGCATTGTTGGACATCGCCCCATTGTTAAACGTCGGTTGAGGCCAAAATATTCTGCCGTATCCCGCCAGTGGGCGATACCAAAAAAGGATTTGTTTGAGTTGAAGACATGAAATGTCTGCTTCCAACTATCCAGATGACACTAGTAAGAACGACACTAGCCACAATAGAGACAGCAGCAAGATTAAGAATGAAGCCAATTGGCCTCCTCCGTCGCCTTCACATATGGCTGGCAATCAGCGTACCAGTGCAATCCAGCAACCGGCACCATCTATCCCGAACCATATTCCAAGCATGAATCAACAACATACCAGTTCAAGTCAGCAGTTTTCGGGCACAAACCCGCAGACAGTCTTTCCTGATTCACAGCCAAGGAAGCTACGCAGGTCCAACGCACCTTCAGTAGCTTCAGTGTCTTCTAGCCGCCGGCACCGACAAATGCCCTCGTACGTTCCCCCTATCTACCACCACCATCGAACGGACAGCTTCCAGGATCCTGCCCAACCCAGTCTGCACCGGCGTGATCAAAGCACTAGTGATACGTACTTTCTGCAATCGCCACACCAGTCACCAACGCTGGATGGCTTCCCACAGCCTTCGCCGCTTGATCCCTGGCAGGACCCTCAGTCTTATTTGGATTCTGCACGCCGAGGTGGTTCGACAAGCAGGATGCCTGGATCTTTTCCACACGTTCCGCCGGTCGGTCATCGCCGCTCCGGAAGTGTGACAAAGCTACCGGCAACATCTTCTTCAGCTGGGAGCCATCGATTTCGCAGTGGCCACCGACGCTCTCACTCTACTCTCAGTTCAATAAACACGCAGACACAGACATATGGATTGAGTGAAGCTGTGCCAGATCTTCGGGATCTGCCGAGTATGCCAAATATGCCAGACATGCCGACACACTCTGAATCAGGCACTACTTTCCCGCGCAACTCCCCGATTCCATGGCTCGACACAGGATCACCAATCATCCCACAGTCCTTGAGCCAACAACCGCCGCAATTTCGAATGCAGCCCGACCCGGCAGCGCAGCGATTTGATCAGCAGAACATGCCCCATGATGAATCGCCGTCCCCGCCGCTCACGCAGTCACAGCCGTCTCAAAAGTTGCCCCAGCAGCACCAAGCAAAACCACCACCTCAGCAGCAGACATCGATGCCAGCTGAGGCAACAAACAAAAAACGGCGTTCGAAATCTCAAAATGATCCGCCAACCATAGTTGCATCGACTAACCCTATGTCATACACGCAGCATGACCGGCGCGGGATGGGGCTTGGAATAGGCATTAATGCATCCCCACAGCATTCTCCTCAACAGCAGCAGCAGGAGCAGCAGCAGCGACATCAGCTTTTCCAAAGCTCTTCCAATTGGTTCAGCACAGAATCCTATGGGAACCGAAGTCAGCCGCCATTCGGAAGTTTTTCTAGTCAGGCCGCTCCTCAGTCCTATTCAAGCATGTCAAGCATGTCCAACAGGAGCAGATCACCGCCTTCGAGCCATTCACAGGTCACCAACCCGAGCCATATGTCAAACAGAGCACCTCAGGATTATTCCGCACCCCATTCGGAATTCCAGAACTTAGATGAAGATGCGCCCGAGGACTATAATGCCTACGGCACATTGTTCATGCCGCAATTGGCACAGGGTCAGCCGACTCCATCAGTCGACATGCAGTCAATGCAAGCTTTGCAATCTATGCAGGCTATGCAATCAATGCAGGCTATGCAATCTATGCAATCTACGCAGACCATGCAGACCATGCTCGTCTCAGGAGCTCCATCCACGGATCAACAATTTCATAACCTCACGCCGCAGCTTCTTGGTGATTGGACACCTCAATTGGGTTCGTTACCATTCGATTCAACTCGGCAACAACCTCAGGCGTCCGAGGATCCACAACAGCCGCAGCATCAATCGCAGTCATACATGGATGATGAGACCCCAGCGTCGTATGTCCCGTATTACGAAGTAGCGGAAGGCTTACAACACGGGGAACGTTCTCGATCGCCGCAAAATTCGCAAAGACGTATGTACGACCAGCATGTACGTTCATCAGGTTCGGCTATGAATGCCGCTTCAAATTCTCCCGCTGATCAGCATGCCACGTGGGGCTCAACCATCGAGGATCCATCATCACGGCATGAATCAGAAGAACGAGAACGACCGAAGCAAGTGCTTCAACCACCTCGCCAGTATCTGGGAAGTTACACCACCGGATCTTCTCTATTAAATCCGTATAGAGAGTTGCCTTCTCGCTCACAAAGCCGTCCTTCATATTTCCCTTTCGAACTGTCGACGCAAGTCACACCAGATTCTTCTCTAGTTCCTGATTTGACTAGGTTACCAGGTTCTTCAGCGGCGGGTCCCGACCCGGGTCCATCACAGTCGGTGTTGCGGGCCCCATCAACTGGTCCTTCGCAGCGGCCGAGTTCGTCCCACTCGAAAAAATCAACGGAAAATTACCATCAGTATCGAAGATCTTCTGGAGAAAGTAACCGACCGCCGTCACAACCGTACGGGACAACGATATCTGCATCTAGGCACAATGTTGAGTCGCCGAGTTACAACGCTGATTACGATGGTGGTAGTATTGGCGGTGCAAGCGATAGTGGGGATGCTGATGGTATCGCTGATGATGACGACATTGCGCAGCTACCGCAGAAACCGAAAAGCGAAAACGACTCATTGATGGATATTCCATCACAAAATTATTCGGACGATGTCAAGAACGTCACATGGACAAAGGAAGGCGTAAGAGAGCTATTGAAATTGTTAGAGCCAGCTGAGAGGTTCAAATGGAAGTATATTAGCGACACGTTATCTCAACGTCAAAATAAACGAATCCCATTGAAGGCCTGTAAACTCAAGTTTGAAGCTCTCTTTGGAGAGGCCGAAAATGCCTCAGCCTTACAGTCATCGTTATTCTATGTTGCTTACCGCTCAGGCTGGGACGCAATCCAGGATGCGCGCACAGTTGACGAACAAGAGCCCGAGGATAAAATAACTGAAAAAATTGAGGATGATGGTGGCGGCGACGGCGACGCCCAAGGTGCACCAAGTATGACACCGACTGGACCCAGGATGAATCCGCAGGGTTCTCAACAGCCAAATCTCCTTAACTCTTTGGATTTACAAACAAACTTGCAAACGAATCATCCCTCAAACGAGGCTAGTCAATATATTCACAAAAAAAGTGGGTTGCGCAATGAGCCAAACGCCGATAGCAACTATCACGGATCTGGCCCTAATGAATAAGGCGAGATTTTACAACGTTTTCGACGTATAATACCCTCCTATGTAATGTTATCTATTTTATGAAAAATTTACTAAGATGCTGGAAATTTCTTCAGAGCCTTTGCAAGGGTAGTAGTAGTGGCACGAAAACTGAAGTACCCATTGTCGTTGCAAAGCAATAGGCGTTTGTTTGCAATATTACCTATGTGGTATGAGCATCAAACATCATAAATATGCCATAAATCTCTCATTTTGAGAAAGAGGCTCTCATGCTAGACATTTAATACTAAAAAGACGTGAGCCACTGAATTTATTTTTGCTTTTCCAATAACTGCGATGGAAAATCAGAGTCAGTAGCGATAAAAGAGTCACGTGAACCTAATTTTAGTTGCGACGCGTCCGCTCGTAGATTCTACGCAGACATCATATGCCTTAATAAGATGCGTTTTGTCGGATGAGGGCATAATAATTGATCCGGCGTGTTACATAAATGACCACTGAAACCTCTACATCAAAGAGGTCGAACGAGGCTGATTTATGCTAATTTACGAATATTTCAGAATATAATAGAGCTTTTTAGATCCAAGTGAATCAGCTGCACCAAACGACGCGAAATATCCATTGTGGGTGTGGTGGTGCATGGTGGATCAGATGATACGGAGACGCAGTATGCAAAAAAAGATCGTCCGAAGATTGACACATCGAAGCCCCGCTCACCACCGAGATAAGGTTCATCTCATCTAGAAAATTTGCACGTTTAGGGAAAAAAGAATTTCAAAGGGTGTTTTCAGATCTGAAAAAGAATTTGCTTCGGTCCTGCCTAGTCTTCTGGTACGCTCAGTCTCAGGGATCTGTGGCCTATCGGAATTATCTCCGATGCGACCAACAGGCGTTGCCACTGCTGGGTATCGTCCTATATTTAAAAGAGTGGTAAGGGTAATGTTTCCCTTTCCAAGCAAAAAATAAATAGACGTAGTACTACCTGTCTCCGCACAAGCCCACGTAAGGCTGCAGCTGTGTAAATTAATTCATGTTTAGGGTAGCGACAAATTCTAACCCACGCACAACAAGATCAAAACAACAACGTATACATTTATATATTATAAACACCCGGGCTTGAGCAGCGTTTTTCCTTTACCCCCCCACCATTGTAAGAAAAACTAAGGTCCAAAGGCTTAAGTCATCTTCCCCACCGATACATACGGGGAGCACTTGACACTAATAATAGCTTTTCCCGTTTTTTTTTCTTGAAGCTATTCCTTTATCAAGAACCCACTCGACTTTGTACTTGTCACATTTTCCAGTGAACCCCCCCTTAAAAGATGTGTGGAATTTTCGGATACATCAACTATCTCGTGCCTAAAACGAAGCAAGAGATCGTCGATACTCTGCTCGATGGTCTCCAGCGCCAGGAGTATCGGGGCTACGACAGCGCTGGTTTGACGATCGATGGTGACAACGGCGAGCAGCTCGTCTTCCGCGAGGTTGGCAAGGTCAACCAGCTCCGCAAGCTCGTCAACGAGGCGACGAGCTTCAACAAGCAAGCCGTCGAGGACTGCCACGCCGGAATCGCCCACACGCGTTGGGCCACGCACGGTGCACCGGCCACGAAGAACTGCCACCCGCAGTCGTCCGGGCCCCACAACGAGTTCCTCGTCGTCCACAACGGCATCATCACAAACTACAAGGAGCTGAAGCAGTTCCTGACCTCGAAGGGCGAGACGTTCAGCTCGGACACGGACACTGAGTGCATTGCGAAGCTGTTCCGCTACCTCTACAACGAGAGCCAGCGCCACGGCGGGCACATCGATTTCACGGGATTGGCCAAGCTCGCGCTGCGCGAGCTCGAGGGTGCGTACGGACTGCTTGTGAAGTCCGTGCACTACCCTGCGGAGGTCATCGCGACGCGAAAGGGCTCGCCGCTGCTTGTGGGTGTCAAGACGGATCGCAAGCTGAAGGTCGACTTTGTGGACGTCGAGTTCCAGGACCCGACCTCGGCCGTGAACGCGGCGCAGAACGGCTCGCTCGAGACGATGCAGGACTCGCGAAACGGCGACTCGCTGCGCCACTCTCAATCGCGCGCATTCCTGTCCGAGGACGGCCCCATTCCGACGGAGTTCTTTGTGGCCAGCGACCCCGCGGCCGTCGTGAAGTACACGAAGAAGGTGCTGTTTTTGGAGGACGACGACATCGCACACATCTACGATGGCGAGCTGCACATCCACCGTGCGACGCACACGACGGGCGAGTCGACGATCCGCCAGATCCAGACGCTCGAGATGGAGCTCGCGCAGATCATGAAGGGCAAGTTCGACCACTTCATGCTCAAGGAGATCTACGAGCAGCCCGACTCCGTCGTCAACACGATGCGCGGCCGCGTTGACTTCGACAACTACTCCATCCAGCTCGGCGGCCTGCGCTCGCTGCTGACGACGATCCGCCGCTGCCGCCGCATCATCATGATTGCGTGCGGTACCTCTTACCATTCGTGCCTCGCGACGCGCCAGATCTTCGAGGAGCTCACCGAGATCCCCGTGAGCGTCGAGCTCGCCTCCGACTTCCTGGACCGCAAGTCCCCCGTGTTCCGCGACGACACATGCGTCTTTGTGTCGCAGAGCGGCGAGACGGCCGACTCGATTTTGGCGCTCAAGTACTGCAACGAGCGCGGCGCCCTGACCGTCGGCATCGTGAACTCCGTGGGTTCCACGATTTCGCGGATGACTGCCTGCGGTGTTCACATCAACGCGGGCCCTGAAATCGGTGTAGCATCGACAAAGGCGTATACGTCCCAATTTGTCGCTCTCGTCATGATGGCGCTCTCGCTTTCGGACGACCGCATCCAGAAGATCGAGCGCCGCCGCGAAATCATCGAGGGCTTGGGCAAGCTCAGCGTCCAGATTCACAAAGTGCTTGAGCTCAACGACAAGATCCACGAAATGTGTGACGGTGTTTTGGCCGACAAGAAGTCGCTGCTTCTGCTCGGCCGTGGCTTCCAGCATGCTACCGCGCTCGAGGGTGCGCTCAAAATCAAAGAAATCTCGTACATGCATTCCGAGGGCGTGCTTGCTGGTGAGTTGAAACACGGTGTATTGGCATTGGTCGACGAGAATCTCCCCATGATTGTCTTGGCCACGCGTGACTCGCTGTTCCCGAAGGTCATGTCCGCCATTAATCAAGTGGTTGCACGCAGTGGTAACCCAATTATCATTTGCAACGAAGGCGACGGCGTGCGCTTCGATCCGAAGTACCGCACTATCGAGGTCCCTGCCACCGTGGACTGCCTTCAGGGCGTGCTCAACGTCATCCCCTTGCAGCTCATGAGCTACTGGCTCGCGATACGCAAGGGCGTCGATGTCGATTTCCCGCGTAACTTGGCAAAGAGCGTTACTGTCGAGTAAGATTGGTTGTTCGATCAACAAGTCTTTTGTAGCATCACATTTAATTTAGCATCATATACGGTAGTACATCCACTATTAATCTGTATGGCAATATTACGTATGTCCGGTCAATCACAGTGTACAATGATTAACTGGTTTGTTCTTACAATGTAACTCACTGAATTTGAAATGTATAAAAATTGCGATTTGCAACAGGAAAAAAAAACCGTTCGTTTTTTCGGGTTAATATGCATCGGCCTAAAAAGTATCGCTGATTTGTTGCTGCGTGTGGAGAAGAAACACCCTTGACCTGTGGAATAAGTACGTGATCAAACAAAAATGTCTTAGGATGAACAGAGGTTTGTAAAAAAGCACATTAAACCCCACGTGCTGATTTGTTTACGGCTTCAGTTAGAATATTGATCCGTATTTATTCAGATTTAGTCAATAAAGCCTTCCCTAGTGAGAGCTATAAAGTTAGTAGCAAGTTTTATAATAAGCCTTCACATCTCGTGATACACCACCTACCTATTAACCTCGTCTATCCGGTTTTCTAAGTCCGAAGTATATGTCACAACCGTTAATCGTATGACTAAATATAGGTTGTGCCCTTTATCATTATGTTTTTCGATACAACAAGACAGACGCTGACATCCTGTCAGTCAAAACCCCACCCACTTCCTCAGGTCGAGGCCCGATGGAGCAGTAGGGCAAGATCAGAAAAGCTGAGCTTACAATCCAAGTGTATCTCTTCCGATTAGATTAATACAAAGAAACAACACGTGACATTAACGGTCGCATTTGAAGACGGATCAAAAAAAGTATATACTCAAAGTAATAAGGCGCGCACTTTTCTTAGCAAATATGGATAAGGTCTTGCGAATATATACACCTCAAAGAGAGCATTTTCGCGCACGGGAATATATATATTTCAGGAGGGTTCTCTTGCATGTTTAAACACGTGCAGTGAGCATCCCATTCAGCATGTGCATACCCTACGCCGTACGCGCCCACATCATAATTCGGCTTGATATAGATGGTAAACGTAGCCACAAATAAACATATTCAAATTCTGCGAACAGGAAGAGAAATTCCGCGTTAGGTTACTCTGAAGCACCTAATAATTTTTAATCCACCTTTTTATTTGCCGCCAATCAGTTGGATTCGCCATCCATGAAGTTCGCGAAAAGCCTACTTCGAAACGAAATTCCAGAATGGTCTCAATTTTACATTGACTATAAAGGACTCAAGAAGCTTGTCAAGCAAGCTGCATCGGAACTGGAAATCGCGAAGAACAATGCCACAATAGATAATGGTGCAGCTCCCGGAACCAGTGGGCTGGTGGATGGCGTGTCTGCCATGAATGGAGAGACTAAACAGAATGGTCGATCTAGTACGGGTTCGATATCACCACCACTATCGGATGCTGTGGATTTAGGTCCGATAGTGGACCCAGCTGTGGATGATCGTATCACTGCGCCATTCTTCTTTGCCATTGATCGTAACGTAGAGGTCGTTGACAACTTTTATAACTCGAAATTTGCGGAATATACGCGCCGTTTAAGACATGTTGAGCAACAGGTTAGCCTGATGTGGCAGCAATTGACCAAGGACGAGGCTGAAGACACCGAAAAGGAAGAGATGACGGGTATGCTTCTGGAACTGCGGTCTCATCTTCGGAATTTGCAATGGTACGCCGAGGTAAATAAGCGCGGTTTTACAAAGATCCTAAAGAAATTCGACAAAAAGATAGGGACACGCGCAAAGTCTTATTATCTGAGCTCCAAGATCCTGATTTTGGGCTTCTCTAATGGTCAAGAAATTGCTGATAAGGTCGACGAGATTAGCCGTATGCTCAGAGAGATCGCACCGCATTTCCCCAACCAAGAGGTTGCGGCAAATTCTTTGGCTTCGGCCAACTCTATGGCAAGTGCTAATTCCCTAGCTCACTCTCTTGGCGCGGCAAATCACTCTGCGTTCTTGTCTGGAAGTCAACTGTCGCCACGCAATGTTTCAGAGACTTCCTTGATTTCACCTTTTGATCAGCTACGGTATGCAGTTGACAACAACGATGCGAAATTAGTACAAGAATTGTTAGAAAGCATTGTTCTAAACTCAAAACAGGTATTGATGCTAGTCCTCCGAGCAGTGGCTGTTCATGCGGATTCTGTGATTCCTTTGCTTGCCGAACGACATGCTTCTCAGCTTTCGAATGCTGCGGGAGATATAAATCGCAGAAATATCATACACAAGGCAGTTATTGCGGAAGGAAGGAAACTTGTTGAGGAAAACACACAGACTAAAGAAGTCCACATAGATGTAGGCGTCCCTGCTAGCGATCACAATCTCAAAACAGCAAGATCTGCTCGATCCTCGCGGGGAGAGGAAATAACCGCTTCAGACCATAAAAGCGCTCAAAGCTTGAACATCCTGATTCAATCGGTATCTAGGCGCACACCGGCATCATTGCTTCTGCTTGCAGTCGATCTACAACTGAAAACACCTCTTCACTATGCTGTCCGTTATGGACTGGCAGATACTTCTAAACTCCTCCTTAGCTTGGAACCTGCTGCACTGAGATTTAGTGATGCAGATACCATGACGCCTCTAGAATTGGCAGCGGTCAATAAACAACCTCTAACGCTGGTAGAGCTACTGAAGTACTCACCCCTGAAGGTCCCCGGACTACTTCTCACAGCTGCTCGATTAGATGCACCTAAGGTCTGTGAAGTTTTGATTGATCAAGGAAAATATGATGTGAATTTTCAGAATTCGGCGGGTGAAACAGCACTTCATTTGGCTTCAAAGTATGGACATCTGTCAGTGGTTAAGCTTCTTGTTTCGAGAGATGCTGATTTAGAGATACGAGAGAATACCTTTGAGTGGACGCCTCTCTTTGTTGCCGCTGTAGATGGATCTGAAGAGATCGCACAGGTCTTGCTTGATGCTGGCGCTTGTGCCAACGTACTAGATCAGTCCGGCTGGTCAGCTAAAGAGCATGCCGCTCTTCGGGGTCACCTAACATTAGCGAAAAAGCTACCCTCTCCTAAGATTATCTCACCAGAGAAAAATCCGAGCCCTCCACCGGCAACATCACCTCCCAATCAACAACAGCTTCAATCAGGAAAGCCTAGCAATAGTCTTGAAAAACGTAAGACAGCGGATAATACCGTGCTCAAGACCTTTGGGCATCGATATTTACAGAATGAGGATGAATATCTTGTTCTTGTCACCTTAGGATCAAAAGATTTACGCAAGAAATCGATTCCCCCCGTTCAACTTGACACAGTCCCAATGTCTGAAGCTGGCAAGACTCAACTTGACACGGCCCTATCGTTGGTAGTCAGTGCTGCTCAATCCCAGAGCGATGCATATCCAGTAGATTTGCCAGTTTCTGAACTCGGTCTAGCTACTGAACCCATTCCATTTTTAACCAAAAATTTTAACAGCCTCCAACTCATTTTCGATCTGGTCCCGACATACTCAGCAGGTGCTAGCGTACTTGCGAGGGGAGTTTTCTTCCCTAAGTCGGTGACGCACATGGACGATCTAAATAGATCGGTCCAAACAATTCCAATTATAGAAGCAACGTCACTACGGGTTTTAGGCCAAGTTAATTTTGAATATCTCATTGTGAAACCATTCTCTCACCCACAAAATGGATTAAATGTATCGACAACGTACTGGAGATCTCTAATTACGACAAGAGTCATTGGACACCGTGGACTTGGCAAAAATACGTTAGAAAAAAGCAGCCTGCAGCTTGGTGAGAATACTGTGGAAAGTTTTATCCAGGCCGCTAATCTTGGCGCTTCATATGTTGAATTTGATGTCCAGCTCACTAAGGATAATGTGCCCGTGATTTACCATGACTTTTTGGTCGGTGATAGTGGCTTCGACATACCTATGCACGCCATGACGTTAGATCAATTCATGAATATACAGAGGCCTGTACGCGGCAGACACGAGCGAAAGTCAGAAGTTCATCCAACTGTCAACGATGAACCAGTCATCGCTGGAGAAAATGCTCCTCCAATGCCGGATATGCCATCAACCCCGTCGATTCCCCTGGATATTAAGATGAAGCGCTCAAGATCCGTTCACCAGTATAACAGTTCTGAAGAGATTGACATTAATTATGACGATGCTGTCAGAAGAATGAGATACACGCGTGATTTTCAAACAAAGGGATTCAAAGGTAATGTACGTGGGTTACACATTCAGTCGAAATTTGCTACTTTAGAGGAGCTTTTCCGCACTTTGCCAACAGGATTGGGATTCAACATCGAATTTAAATATCCAATGCAGGATGAAGCTGAGAACGAGGAGATGGACGGTACTGTTGTGGAAATCAACCATTTCGTTGACACAATTCTCAAAGTGATTTATGATAATAAACGCGAACGCGATGTGATTTTGTCAAGTTTCAACCCCGATATCTGTATCCTTCTCTCCTTGAAACAGCCCTCAATTCCTATCTTATTTTTGACCGAGGCTGGCACGGAAGTCATGCACGATGTTCGAGCTTCATCACTACAAGAGGCGATTCGATTTGCTCGAAGATTTAACCTACTCGGTATCGTGTCTGGTGCATCGCCATTGATTATGTGTCCCCGCCTTGTCCGCGCAGTCAAGGAAAATGGTCTTGTCTGCTTCACATATGGCACAGATAATAATGTTCCTGAAAACGCGCGTATACAGTTGAAAGCTGGCGTTGATGCAGTTATTGTAGATTCTGTTTTAGCAATTCGAAAGGAGCTTACCGATGTGCAGAGTGATCAACCTGATCAAGAAAATGACATTCTTGCTCAAGAACTCACTAACGCCATTGAGAAAGCCAATATCAATGCGTAGCCGTAAATTATTTAAACTGCTTTATTATTCACTAGAAATATATTGATTGAGATTCCAAGAAAAAGAAAGAAAAGAATAGAGATATATTGCCAGAAAAAATAGTGAAAATACCCAGGAAATAACGTTACCTGAACATTTGAGCCACACTCTCATTTGAAAACGCATTATAATCTATCATAGGCTTAATGAAAATCAATTATAAGAAAATGTTTAAGGATTGATAGAAAAATAAATATTGTCATTGCTGGTGTCGTAAAAAATTGGCTTCTTCGAAATCACCCGTGTTGGACGATGTCGTGCGATAACCAGTTGGGAAAAATGCGCTGTGTGAATTCTGGTTGTTCAGACTTGAAAAGCTGCTCGAAACGGTGTTCGCGCTGTTTGGATTGATTAAATTGGGTTTCGCTCTGTTAGGATCGAAAATCTCTTCGTCTTCCTCAGTATCGCCATATTCGTCACCGTCTATAGGCTGAAACTCCGTTGTACTGGCCTCCCAAGCACTTCTTGTCCGCTTAGATCCTACAGCCAGAGCATTATTATCATTTATCATATAAAAAGGAGTGGGAATGCTATTCGTCGATTGAGAATGACGAGCACCATGCTGGGATAAAGATTCATTTCTTAGCTTTTCCTGATCTAACGTACCAATAGCGAGTCCATTGTATGATGGAATGGACGTTCCTCGTGTGAGATGGCCATCACTTACATGTTTCCTTGCTCGTACTCCAACCGTAGCGAGCTCCTGATGTAATTCGTAGTCAATGTTAGGATAATTTGATTTTGTGCGACCTGCTGAGGCCGCCTCATATGTCGGTCGTTTCGGCTGCAATGTATCCATTATTTGGTTCGATGGAATGAGAATAGCTACAGTGAAAGTCCAACAACTTTGCCTACGAGAAATTATGTGTCGACAGGACTTAATTACCCCTCTCGTATTTGAATTATTAACCACCACACCACCACCTCTTCAAATGAACTCTCCCACCTGTACGGGCTAGGGTTACTATCAGTCACGCGTCAGATTCGTTAGAACAAATTATTCGCTGCATAAAGAGCAATTTAAATCATAAATGCCGGAACATAAGTTAAGGAGAAAACAAACCTGGATCTTATGCTTTATCAGTTGCTAGACAATATTTGTGAGCCTGTGAATTTGAGTTCTATGGACGTACATGAGTGCTAACTTGTTCTCGCGATCTGCTGCTAGTAAAATAAATTATCATTGTATTACGGTAATATATTGATATACATGTGTTCATCTATATCCTTATTGAGAAGCTGACAAACTCAGACATTGATTGTCTTCTAATTATTCATGGTCTAAATTAGTGTACCCAACATTGTTCTCAGAAAAGTTCATCTTCATATGCATAATGTATAATAAATAAGCCAAGCTCAAGCAGTTTAGTGATGACCTGTAGTTGGTGCGCTTCGCGGAATCATCCGACGTTTGGCTGCATACTTTTCCACAAGCTTTGGCTGCTTGAGGATCTCTTCTGCTGCTCTTAGACCAGCTTTTTTCACGGTTCTGTCAGTGCCTCTCGCGAGCTCCTCGCCGTTCACCTTGCAGATAACAACAAATGGAGGACCGTCATTGATTGGCACGTATGTAATATTCTGGTCGGCTGAGCCAATTTTGCGGTACAACTCGTTCTTCGCATTCTTATCAACATCGGCAACTGCATTATCTTGAGCGTTGTTCTTTATATTCTCTAAAAGCGGAGCGTATAGTTTACGAAGCCACGTCTGTACTTCCATCAAACCTTTGTTAATCGCAACACCGGCGATATATGCCTCTAAAACATCAGCAACTGCCTTATTTTTCTTAGTCGCGTCTGGGAGTACATTTTGCACGTTGAATGGTACATGTGCACCAAATATCTTTCCATGAAGATCCGAACTTACCTTGATACGTTCATGCAGTTTGTACGCCACACTCAAATCAAACAGAGTGTCATTGCAAACAAGAGACGATTTCATTATACTGAGTGTCCCTTCCGAAGCAGCAGGGAACATGTTATAAAGTATGTCACATACAATGAAGTCGAGGATAGAGTCACCTTTGAATTCAAGTCTCTCATTATGAATATTCAATAGATCAGCTCTAGAATTCATGCTCGCATCAACTATGGCTGATCGATGAGTGAACACTTGCTGCAACAAAGATTCATCGCTAATCTCAGGGAGAGGCGGCGGCCAAGAAGAGTCTGGTTCGCTGCCTAAAAAGGATCCTGTGGGCGATATTCCTTTAGAATCTGATACGGTATCTCCACTAAAATTTTTCTTCTTATTCTTAACGGCCTTTTTCAAGTCGTGAGTGATCTGTGAAGTATGTGTCAAAAAAACATTATCACCTTTCAGCCGTTGCTTCATCACCTTTATTGAATTAATAGCTGCTTGAAGAACTAAGGCCTGTAACTGGTCTAGACGTGTAGTACTCAAATCACCCGATCTAATTTGAGGAAGTGTCATAAGATTCAGTTGTCTTCTAGTCGAAATGAGGTCATCAAAAACCGGAATTCCCGAATCCCAATATTGTTGTATGATGATAAACGCCAACCGAATTCGATGGCGCGCCATCAGCGAACGAATGAGAGGATCAGATGTCTGATTAAGGCTTGATGCATTAAGATCCACTGAACGTAGCCATTGGAATTTCGTCACTAGTTGTTCAATCTGGTAAGCCGCATTGACCATTATGTGATCGAGTTCTTCTAGCTCACTGATAGAAGGTTCGTGTGGAATACTCTCGGGATCACGCAGCTGCTCTCTGAAGTCGGGACCTGGGATAGTTACTTGTTGCTTAATTTCATCCAGAGACAGAGACGATGAGCGGTCCGCTGCTGAGCTCTCCTTGGTTGTGCTATAAGTTTCCTTTACCACCTTCTTATGCGGTTCTTGTTTTGGGCTCATTGCTTCACGAGGCCGCTTGCCCATAACGTTCAATCAGGAGACGAAGTGTATCAGAGGTGGGAGGCAGTGGAAGTATGGTTAGTATTATTTTTAAATGCGGCACCCGATTAGGGCACGCATGCACGCGACTTTCCGAACATCAGCAGCTCTGATGATGTATTTATTGGCAGCTGGAGAGAGGGACTAATTTAATGGCTTAACAACCTTCAAATATTTATGTAGAAATATAGTTCACTATGAATGAGGCTCAACTGCTATAATCATGTCAGCATGCGCCTCAGCTTAATATTCTGAGAAAACCAACACCGACAAGCCTGATCTCAAATTTAATTACAGGAAGATCAGTTTTTTTTTTTTTTAATAAATATTATGCTATATACGTTTGCTCACTATACTCAAGCACTGGCATAAGAGCTTCCTTCTTTTCCTGTCGTAGAGGCGCTGATCATAGTTGGATCTTGGTTTTCGAGAGTGCGCTTATGGCCCCACAACCAGCCCCAGCGGTTCACAGTGCGTGTAAGATTTTGCTTAACAAGAACTCCAGTGCGCATATTGAAGATATCATCAATTTCTTCGAGAGTCTTATCTTTTGTTTCCGGCATGAACAGCAATTGATAGAAGAAGCCAATGACGGCAATACCGCCGTAAAAACCAATGCAAAGACCTGTATATGTCATACGATCCTTCATGCGGTCGAAATTATAAGTAACAATGAACGACCAAAGGTACAAAGATGCGGAGCAAATAGCCATTCCTTGTGCACGCGTGCGCAGATTGAAAGATTCAGCAGGCAAAACCCAAGTGAGACAGGCGTAACTTCCAAAAAATGCCATATAAAGAATCATTCCAGCAAAATACACACCAAGTTTTGCAGCACGTTGGCGGTCATAGTTGATGAGATATCCGACGCCAACCAAAACCAAACCAATGAAGAACATCACAATGTTTTGAGCCCACACGCGACGCCCAAATCGATCCATATAAAGAATGGCAGGGATAGTTCCGAGGAACAAGGCACCACCACCGACCATAGACATTAAAACAGAGTCTCGATCTGAGAAGTTCATTGCTGCAACGAGCTGTCCCATGTTATACAGGACAGCATTGATACCAGTCATCTGGCCAAGCATGATCATCATGAGTGCATAAACAAGTGCACGGCGGTTGCGCTTGATAGTAAATAATTCAAAATAGCGCTCCCACGCCTTTTCTTGAGATGCCTCTTGCTTTTCATTCTCCGCAGTATTACGCATATCCAAAAACTCCATGAGATTCTGGGGTTCATTGATATCTCTCAATGTCTTCCACACTTTCCATGCACGTCCAATTTTGTTCTTGGAGACCAACCAACGGGGAGATTCCGGGAGCAAAAACATTCCCACGAGTAGGATGGTGGACCAGACGAGAGTGCTACCTAACATGAAACGCCAACCGCCATGGACATCGAAGAAAACACCACAGCATGCATAACCTATCAACTCACCAAAAGCCAACATAAATTGATACATGGAAACCAAGTTACCACGCATCGACGGCGGAACTGATTCACTGATGTAAATACCGACACAGCCACCTTCAATGCCAACACCAATACCAAGACAAAAGCGGCCTGCATAAAGCATGTGAACTGATCGAGCACCGGCACAAATACCACCACCTAGAGTGTACCACAAACAAGAGACGATGATTGACATGCGTCGACCCAAATAATGGTTCAACGGTGTCATCATAATGGAGCCAGCCATGGCACCCAAAGGCATTAAGGAAGAAATTAGAGAAGTTTCATTATCGTCGGGATGAAGGTGGTCCTTAATACCGTACATGGCGCCTGAAATAATTGACTGATCGAGACCTGAAAGCATACCAGCAAAACTGGCAAAAATACCAAGAGAAAAGATGAGAGTGCGAGCTGATGTGAAGTTAAGAGGAAAGCGAATATTCAAAAGTCGATCCCAAAGACTGACATGAGCCATGTATTCGTCCTCGATTTGATCCAACTCAGCAACCATGCGACCTAAGTCTGCTTGATTTTGAGCAACGAACGTTTCTTCATTGAGTTTGCCGCCATCATCAACCATGACCTCAGTAGCAGGTTCCTCGACAATGTCGAGGAAATTTTTTTTAGAGTCCTCACGCATCGAATTGCCGCTTGGAGAACAAATGCCAGATATTGATATAAGAACACTGTAACTTAAATGTCCCAGGAGAAGATGATTTGATCTTGGAACTGTAAGCCCTGAATGGAATTATCCGGGAAATGTATGGTTTTTATATTAAAGATAGATGGCCCCGTAAGCGCATCAGGGCTGTGGTAGATCCCGCATTTCTGGGGTGCTTGTGCGTTTTTCCCCACTCCACGCCACACCCTAATCCACCCCACACCTTGTCGACGCCTTCCCCTTCGAGAAAAAGTCACAATTACTTTGCGCGCATCGTAGATGGCGGATGTAAGGACATGCAAAGAAAATATGGATGGGGATCCCTTGCTTGCTTAAGCGCTTATTTTGCGAGGCAAAATCATTTGGAAAAATGAGGGATAAAACACTCAAACCCAAAGAAGGTATAACAGTCTTTTTTTTTACTTTATTTTCCTTATTCAAACTTTCGCAGACTTTCAGGGACCCTGTTGATTTTTTCCGGGGGAGGGGGGCCATGAATCTAAGTGTGGCTACAAAGTTTCACCGATCATGGAAAACTCTTACCCTAGTTACGATCTGAATGTGCCACAGATAGATTGGATAATCCCGCACCTACGTCATTCTGATAACCCTGGACAAACAGAATCTCGTTCAAGGGTTTCGAACAAAAATCCGATCAGCAGCGACGCGCGACAGACCAAGATCTTTTCATAAGCCACATAATCTTTGAGACACTTCAGTGGCCAATTAAACCACTACACTTCAATTAGTATTCTCCATACAAGGCAGTAAACAAGCTATATACAGAACATATTTCAAATCTCTTTCAATATTGATAGACTTCATTCAAAATAGTCCAGGTAATTTTCACGTCTTACGAAGAACGAAGTACATCATGGGTTATTTGATTCCCCAGACCGTATTCCTACAAACCCCTTATCGAGTAATAATTCCTCGGATTTAATATCGAATCATTATACGAATGCATGACGGTATCTATGGTTTTTTTGATTCTTAATAATTTTCTCTGGGCTACGGTGGACGCCCCTAGTCCAAAAAGGTAAGAGTCACATCGTACAGCTCGTCACATCGATGAGGCGTTGTAAGATTGGTTATGCACGCCTCTGTGTGTCGTACTTCCTGCACATACATGCACGCTTTAAAATTTTTCCTGCATAAGCGCCCCCCGTCGAAAGCGGGAGCTGCATCTAAAGTTTAGGGGGTCTTCTTCTTAAAATAGGTCTTACTTCTACGAGTGTGGCAACATCATGTAAAGAGATTAGAAATCTCTTTATTCGTAAGGAGTAAATTATAGCCGTATTCAGTAGCATTATAAATTTTCGCCATCTCAATCGATCTAACAGTATAATGGAAATATTCAAAAGCCTTATCATGGAACAAAACCACTGTCACATTATCAGCTGTTACGCCTTGTGTCCCAGAAAGATTCCTGCTATTTGGATAACGATCACATGCATTTCAATATCATGATGGCCCACGGTGGATCCACATGCTAGGGTCAGCTGCCGAATAAGTCTCTTGTTGGCTATCATTCACCCTTAAAGACAAAGCGACGAGATTTTCATCCTTGTGCATATAAATACATTCAAAAGTCACGGATAGGTTAGCTTAAGTTGGGTTTGTGACAAGTTTTCGGTGCGTTATCTGATATTTATCCTATCCAAGTATTAGAGTACTGTGAGTTTTGCAAGACTCTGTTTACGCGCTATTGCAACAACATCGTGATCACGACTGATTTTCGGTAGTACAAGAAAGTCAAATTGCTGATCTACCTGTTACTACTCACTTCAAGTACGGCATCTACATTACACACGCTTGATTGCATTATTTCCCTCATTTCGGATAATTTTCCAAAATGAAATTCAAAAAGGCTGACAGTCCCAGCGACAACAGTACTGAGCAGGGAGTCAACATCCAGAATAATCTAGCTCGCAAAAGTTTCGCAAGTGATGACAATCTGATTTCTGACAATGCAGATGAATTGAACGGCTTAGGTTACAAACAAGAATTTAAGCGAGAATTCGGTTTCTTTAGCGCGTTTTCATTTGCTGTTAGCATATCTGGTCTGTTCGCTACAATTGGTACAACCTTTTTTTATCCACTTAGTGCTGGAGGCGCAGCCTGTTGTATCTGGTCTTGGTTGATGGGCGGCGCTGGCTGTCTGTGCATTGCTTTAAGTGTTTGTGAACTAGTAAGCGCATATCCCACTAGTGGTGGTCTTTACTATAGCTGTAGTCATGTGTTTCCCCAATCTTGGGCACCCGTTGTCTGTTGGAGCGATGGCTGGATCAATCTACTGGGTCAGATCGCTGGTGTTGCCAGTTCAGATTATGGCGCTGCCGCAATGTTGCTCTCAGCAGTGTCAATGGGAAGTAATTTCACTTACCAGCCCACGACACAACATGTAGTTGGCGTTATGGCTGCTATTTTGGCATTTCACGGTTTCATCAATTCATTTCCGACGAAGTACCTCGAAAAAATGACAAGCACTTATGTGGTATTTCATTTTGGATGTCTTCTTGCGGGTGCTATTGCTCTTCTAGCCAAAACTGAACCGAAACATGATGCATCATATGTATTCAGTCATTTGGAATCATCGAATGGCTGGTCTCCAATTGGGTTTTCATTCTTCTTCGGTTGCTTGGCTGTTAGTTGGACAATGACAGATTATTCCGCAACCGCTGGGTTGGCGGAGGAGATGAAATCCCCTGCAACAGTTGCACCATGGGCAATTGCACTAGCCATGGTATTTACCTACGTTGTTGGCTTCCTGTATAATATTGTCCTTGTCTTCTGTATGGGCGACCCTGATAAAGTCATGAATCAGACCCAACCTGTCGCGTCCATGTACTATAACTCTCTTGGCAAGGGTGGTGGTATCTTTTTCACTGTTGCCATGTTCGTGGTAATGAACATGGTAGGAGCAACTGCTTTACAAGCCTGCTCACGAACAATGTGGAGTCAAGCACGAGATGGTATGATCCCGTATGTCGGAAAACGTTGGCTTTACCGCGTTAATAAACGCACATTGACGCCTCTGTACTGTGTCTGGGTTTCAACAATTTGCTGTATTGCTATCAATTGTATTGCTCTTGGATCTAGCACTGCCATCAATGCAATTTTCAATGTTTGCGCGATTGCGCTTGATTGGTCTTATATTGTGCCCATTCTTGGTCGCCGCTGGTTCCCTGACAGATTTACGCCTGGACCTTGGAATCTTGGTCGATTTTCCTCCATAGTAAACTGGTGGGCAATCATCTGGACGACCTTTATCAGCGTAATTTTCTTCATGCCTACAGAGCTGCCAGTCACTCCTCAAAATATGAATTACGCTGTCGTGTTTTTCGTTGGAATCATTACTTTATCTACATTCTTCTGGAACGTTGGCGGGTACAAGCTCTACCGTGGTCCACAAGCCACAGCTCCTGATCCAGAGGTGGCTGCTCAAATTGATTTGCTTGGTCAAGTCAAGGACGAGAAACGTGATTAGAGTGAGTATGATTATTGCTTTGCAGGGGCAAACTAGTACAAAAAAACCAAGGCCATTTCTGTAAAATGATTTTGATAGACACAGACGAAAAGCTATATAGACTATGAAAAGACTTGCAAAATAAGATAGTATCTTATCATCATCAAAGAATTTACAGTGTTTCGAGACTCGTTTTAGACGCTCACCAACTTCACGATCACACTTGGTTAAGCCATTGTGGGGTATGTCATGTGAGTTTAGGATTAGGGGGCAATATTTTCCATGAATGATCAAACTAGCGAACTTTTAGAAGAAGTTTCAAGTTGTTTACAATAATATGTTAGGTCCTCGTCCTGGTGCACGAAAGCGTGCGAATAAGCTCAATGTTAGTGGACTTGGTAGATCTTTAGTTAACCAACAAAAACAGGAGCAAAAGAACCGAACTTCGTCTGACAGATACACTACTGATGTAAATCCCTACGGAAGTGGGTCCACACTCAAGTCAGTGACAGAACAGCAACCATTAGATGAACTAATGTCTACCGCTGAAATGTCTGGGAAGGATTTTACGACAGAGCGTACTGCAGCTATTAAAGTAGTACAGCAACCTCTGAGCACATCAAGACGAGCTGAACTGTCTAAACTCGAACGTGAGCAGTTAATTCAGCAACACTATGAGAATGCGGGAAAAATGACCGTACCTCGAAGGCCTCACTGGACGCGAGACATGACACCGTTGGAGCTGGACAGATTGGAGAAGGAGGCTTTTCTTGCGTGGAGGCGCTCTTTGGCAAGTATTCAAGAGAGCCCCGAACTTAAATTAGCGATCACTCCTTTCGAACGAAACATCGAAGTTTGGCGCCAACTTTGGCGTGTACTTGAACGAAGTGATTTAATAGTTCAGATCGTCGATGCAAGAAATCCGCTTCTTTATCGCTCGGAAGATCTAGACAACTATGCGCTTTCTTTCGACAATAAAAGAACGCTTCTTCTTGTGAATAAAGCCGATTTGCTCTCTGAAAAGCAGCGTTCAATTTGGGCAGACTACTTCAAAACCAAAGGGATTCCCTATGTTTTTTTTTCTGCGAAGCAGGCATCTGAGGAAAATGAAAAAGAAGACCAAGAGAGTCGCGAAAACAAAGCAAAGAAAGGTTCTGTAGCTGAAGACGATACTACAGTGTTATCAGTAGACGAACTTGAAGCATTATTCGTGAAAAGTGCACCAGATGTAGAGGATGGTAAACAACTTCAAGTTGGTTTAGTGGGATATCCCAATGTGGGTAAATCTAGCACTATCAACGCAATGATTGGGGCCAAGAAAGTCAGTGTCTCTTCAACTCCTGGTAAGACTAAGCATTTTCAAACTATAAATCTCACAAAAAACATGATGCTGTGTGACTGCCCCGGTCTGGTCTTCCCTAATTTTTCCCGATCAAAGGCGGAACTTGTATGTCAGGGTGTACTTCCCATCGATCAGCTTCGCGATTATATGTCCCCTTCCGAGCTTGTTGCCTCGCGGATCCCGAAGGCTTTCTTAGAAAAGTTGTATGGTATAAAATTGCACACCAATCCAGTAACTGCCTTGGATTTACTAGAAACCTACGCACAATACCGTGGATTTAATCGTACTGGTGGCGGTGCGCCTGATTCTAGTAGATCAGCTCGGATAATTCTTAAAGATTATGTCAATGCCAAACTTCCATTTGTGATGCCTCCACCATCTTATGAACACTCAGCGCAAGAATTTAATCGAGAAATTCTGGGTGGCCCGGATGATATGGTTAAGAGTGTTTCACCAGACAGTGAATCTACCTCAAAAGACTCTTTCGCAGATATCAAATCTGCTCAGGTCTCTAAGCTGAACTTGGAAGACGATGAGCTCGCCGATGAGCTCGATAAAGACTTTTTCAGTAGTGGTAATAGCGTTGGTACTACCTCAGTTCCATTTCACATGCGAAACAAAGTAGGAACTAGCTCAAAGAAGCATAACAAAGGAAGGAGAAACAAGAAATGAATTTTAATATTTGCATTTTGAATGTTGAAGATAAAGTATTTCGATAAAGATTACGCTTATACCATGCTAATATTGTTCTAGATGATGATGAAAAAGATTAAAGGAGAGCCAGGATTGCTACGAAGACAGCGCCAGCTGAAACAGTTGCGATGGTTCCTGTGTTCTTGCCACCGGAAGCCTTTTTCGAAGATGGGCTGGGTGAGGCGCTGTTTGTACTGTTCTTACCCGCAGCAGTTGCAGTTGCAGTTGCGGTTGCCTCCTTTGATGCTGACTTGGATTCTTTCGATGCTGATTTCGATGCTTCCTTAGATTCTTTCGACTCCGATTTGGAAGCTTCCTTGCTCAGCTTGGACTCCGATTTAGATTCCTTGGATTCAGATTTGGATTCAGCTGCATTAGTTGGCATAGCTGAGGAAGCTGAAGATGAATCAGTAATGGTGGACATCTCATTTTGGCGGAATACAGCTTTATTCTGCAATTTAGGTGCACCTGTTAGCCCATAAGGGGAGTTAGCATCCTGCGAAGGGTTCCTCAATGCATTAGCGTGTTCTTCCGCAGCTGCCTGGGCCGCCATTGCGTACAAGCGCTGATCTTCAATTTCCAGGTTTTGCAGATATTGCTGAACATTAGCGTTCTGCTGTTGAGCAGCCTGTGGTCCCAGATAAGACCAATCCACGTTGTTGGCTTCCGTACGGTATGAAGCAATAGCTTGATTGCCACGCTGTGCAGCACTTAACAGGTAAGCAGCGTCAGCATTGCCACTGTTCAAGACAGCGCCAATGCTGTTAAAGACCTCGCCGACTTCATTTGCAGCATTCTGATATTGGTCGAGAGAAGTCTGAGCAGCAACAGCTGAGACACATGTGATTATAGAGGCCAGCATTGGTGATATTCGTTGATTATTCTGTTCGAAATATGTTGGTAATGACAGCAGAATGAGGCCACCGAGCAATATATATATAGTTTTTCTACGGCACAGCTGCCATCTAGCTTTAGCATTGAGACTGGCTACCTTTTACGACAAAAGCTGCACTAAAGCTATTTCCTAATCTTATCCTATAGTTTAACTTAAGTTGGCGCCCAACTTAAAAGTAGTCCTAAGCAAGAACACAAACTCAGGAAATTGGCATATACAAATAACAGAATGAATATAAATGAATTTTATAAGATAATGATTTTCTTAATATTTTCAAGGGACCTGTTTACGAAATTCAGTGCTGTAAATACAACCCGTATGTTTTTCCAGGACTCCAAAGCTCAGTGAAATTGAGTTCAGGGTGCTGCTGCTTTGAGATTGTCCGAAAATCGACCAGTAGTGCCTGCAGACATGCAGACACCATCGTGCCGATTTAGTCATCGATCATCGAGCTCGCGATCTGTCCGTTGTCAAACTTACTTACCCTGATTTCGAGCCGAAGCAGTTCATCAGCATATACATTACCCAAATCCTTGGATCATTTTCGCGGCAGACCGTAGCGGCGACAAGGCAAATTTAATAAAAGCAAATATGATAACATAGAAGAGCAACGTGAATTTATTGACACTCGAACTGACGGTTTATACATTTGAATTAGTTTGACTTCATTCTATGAGTATTGGGTACAAAAGATATACGCCTTATACTGCTTCGGTAAAGATTCATGTTGTGTTCAATGCACACACATTTTTGCTTAGCAAAGTACCTTTGGCCCATAACCACAAACCGCATACCTTCCGCCGCGAATTGATCCGATTGACACTCTCAAAGCCGACGTCGGATTATAGTTATTTCAAGCAAAAAAATTTGCAGCATCCACAACGGTCTCAATCTCTCTTTTCGAAGCGAGATAAATTCCGAATTGAGATATTTCTTAGACTGGGATCAATCTGAGTTGCCCCCAGCAAGCTTAACTACTTGCAAACTTGAGTCAGATTTTGAACTCGAGAATAACGAGTTCCCGAGGATCAAAGTACTTCGTTGACGGGGAAAAATCGAAGGAGATTGTATCTTGCTTTACGTCGACCAGCTCCTTGACTAGTAGAATATAGCTGTCAAGATGCTTCGCCGCAGTCATTCAAGTATCCAGCAGTTTGAGATCCAACTCCAGGGAAATTCTGGAAGGAATGAGGACATAGTTTTGCTGTCAGGCCCACCACTTGAGGCGGCTGCGAATCATCTCACAGGGCAGCTTATTTTGAACACGCTTGATACTTCAACCATAAAACGCATCAGTGTAAAGTTAATCGGCACGATGCGCCTTCGTTGGTCTGATCAATCTGGTTTCAAGCAGACAAACCAGCAGCCATTGCCACTGCGATATGAGAAACAACTTTATAACCAGGAGCTTAGTGATTTCGAAATTCCCGGACGTGTGGTGAACTCAAATACAGCAAGCCAGAGAGCGACGCCTGCAACGTCGTTGACGAACTTGGCTTCTTATTTTAAGCACCACCGTGCATCAAATAGCAATGATAACATTAGCGGTCAAAACAGTGCACGGAGCCCAAGAAGCGGTGACTCTTCCCCTGTGATCAGTCGAGCTGCTTCTTCCGTGAATTTCCAGGAATTACGCAACCAAGCTCAAGCCCAGAATGCATCAGTGACAAGTCCCAAACGGTCTCCGAGTTCGGCTCTACTCAACGGATCAGGATCGGGCAGCTTCAATAATGTTCAAAACGCAGCAGCATCCCAACAAAACAACAACATGTCTGCAAGTGGAAACAACCCAACTCACCAGGTACCGCCCGGCAGCTATCGTTTTCCGTTCGAGTTTTATATTCCTGGTGATCTGAATGAAAGCATCGAAGGCAACCGCTATACACAGCTTGCATACTGGCTTGTTGCAACTGTGGAACGTGGCTTTATGCAGCATACATTGACGGCTAAAAAGCATGTGCGAATTGTGCGCACTGTTGGAGTAGACTCCTACGATATTGCACACACAGTTTCAATCGAGAATACATGGCCCAAAAAAGTAGATTACAAAATCTCTGTGCCCAGCCGTGCTGTTGCCATAGGAGCACAACTGGAAGTACAGTTTGCGCTGGTTCCCTTGGACAAGGGACTAAAGCTTGGTCGCATCCGAGCGGAAATCGTTGAATATGTGACTTTGGCCACACCAGTAGCAGCCTCGCGTGAGGAAGAGCACGTCGTGGCTCGTCAATTTTTTGAGCCACCTCCAGATTTTGATCATATGAGCGACGAGTGGGAGCTCACAAAGCTGATGGACATTCCGCGCTCACTTGGTCGTACGACACAAGATGCAAGTATCCAGCCTTACACAAAAATCAACCACAAATTTAGGTGCTTCATCTCCCTGATCAATGGTGATGGTCACACTTCAGAACTCCGAGCGTCATTGCCAATAACTCTTTACATTTCGCCCAATATCTATATTACGAGCAACCCAGATGCCGATCCATCCTCCACAAGCGGCAAAGACTCTTCAAGCTCATCGAAACATCCCAAACACAGTATGTCTGCCATGAACCTTAGCAGTATGCACCACCATCATCATAATAAAGGAAATGACGAGGAAGAGGATGAACCTATGTTCAACGTAGCGCCACCTGCACCAGGCCGAAGCTATTCATCTAGCTCTAACCCTGTGGACAGCGCTGCACCGCCGACTTACTCTCATCACGTATATGACCGACTGTATTCTGCTGTTCCTACACCATCGGAATCTCCAACTAGATCTGGAGCCTCCACACCTCGGTATGGGTCAAGACCAAATAGTCCAGTGTCCTTGAATAATATGGATGCGAATCAGCAGGCTCAACTAGCTGCGGGTTTACGCGCTTTAGCCATGAGCCGTCAGAACTCTAATCAAGGTCGCCCTGTGGCAAGCCGCAACAACTCATCACTTGATGTCGCCGCCATGAGCCGTGTTCCTTCTTATGACCAAGCAATGAATGAACAAGCTTCTCAAGAGGCAGCCCCCAAGTATCCGGACAATTAGGCAATTTAGATAATAAATTAAGTGACTGAAAAAGCTTCATGCAAGTCTCATTGAATTAATGCACGTGGACGATCTTATGCTGCTTAGCCATATTAGAGAGCCTAACCAGAAGTGATCGTGATAAGAAAAGAGCATCATGGCTAGAAATAAATAAATAAATATGAGCTACTGGCTTGGATCCTTGAGGTTGCCTCCAGTTTCCGAAGCTTCAATGAGGTATCTCCCTAGCCATTCTAATGGATTCTCTGGTCTATTCTTAGCCAGGTAACGGAGTCCACTACTGAGAGAGGGCATCACTGATTCCTGGATGTACTGCCCTGCAGGAGCCTCAGATCTCTGATCTTCTCGGGCCCAGTCAATTTCGCTGGGTAAGCTTTCCGCGACTTTATACTCTAATGTTGTGGCATCAATAATGGGAAAACCGTTCTCGTCATAGTTCTCTTCCGTTGACATGATCTTAGCTGAACCCTAATCGTTGAATTTATCAATAGATATTAACAGAATTTATGATGTGACATGAGGTTGACATACCTACCATGTTATCTTTTAAACAAAACGAAGTCCGATTGTATTTTCTAATTTTATCTAATAAAAAATTACATCGTGACTATAAGTTGGATTTTCAGATGGCTTTTTTCTTATTCTCAAGCGTAGAAGGAGAATCAGTACAAGCAGCATGAAGCCTACCGGACTCAGAAGTTTAGCAATAAGATCAAATATTGTACTAACAGTCCGAATCAAAGTCGTCGAATGAGCTAGCGTCACATCGGCATGATGTAGAACTTCACCTGTATGGTTTACAGAGGCATACAAATACTCAGCCATATTCTGATGTTGTTCCTGTATATGTTCCATCACATAGGAAAAATCTAAGAACTGATCCTGAAGTTTCGTAGCGCTCATGCTTATAAAATTGGTAGCAACAAGCATGGCATCTAACTGAGCTTGTTCGTGTTTCATCTGGTGAACAACGGCAGTGTTGAGTTGAGAAATCTTCGTCAATTCTGAGTGAGAATCTTCAGATTTTTTAATTAGTAAATTTAGTCTTTGTTCAACTTCTTCCAATTCTTTCTTCAATCTTTGATTGACAAACAATATGTGAGTTTGTGCTTCATTTTTGGCGTGATCATACGCGGTCAAGTCGGACCTAAGCTTGTTTTGGAATTCGATGAATATGGTACTTGCATTTTTGAAAATATTTAGAATCTTGTTGGATTCAAACCGAGGCCTGTACTCTTGACACACTTGCGTTATGTGTTGGTACTCTCCACTGAAGGTTGTCCACCAAGTGGACTTTGTTTCGAGTAGACGTGTACATTCTGTAGTAGCTTGTAGATTATGACATATTGTGGGGAATTCGATTCCAGTGACTGAAAATTGGCAAAGTGCCAATTTTACTGCTAGCTGTGTCCGCTCAAGCGCGTTTTCTGGTACCTCACAAGTATGTATAATGGATTCAATTGCTTCATACGCACATCCCGGATTGGGAGACAACTCGTCCAAACGAGCTATAATATCAAGTGACATATTTTGACTCTATTCTATTTCGTAGTCGTTTCCTCGAATTTTGCAAATTGTATTCGTATATTTAGGAAAGTAACTGGCGGTTTTTAGATATTATCTTTAGGGGTCCCAAACCACTGCGTAATTGCGTGACTAACTGAGGCAAGACAGTTCTCTGCTTATATTTGATAATCATCAGGACGAACATGCAGCCACAACTCAGGATTGTCAACTCAGGATTGTCAACTTGGTAACAAGAAATAAGTAACACATGCGGCCCCTATGTCGATGAACAAAAAGCGGCTTGCGACAATTGAGGCGCCATACCTCGATATGTTGCGCGAATATAGACGCAATGAGAAGAAGATCAAGCAGGAGCAAACTGAAGTTGATCAGAAACCATATAATGATGCTGATCCAAGAGAGCAACATGAACCAGATCCCAATACCACAATCCGTCCAGCTCTAAGCCTTGAGACTGATAGTGAGTCCGACATTGGCTTTGAAGATGTTAATATTGACAATTCGGAGAGCTCTGACATTGAGAATGTGGAAGAGCTCACTGACATTAATATATCGCTCGACTCAGCGAAAGCAAGGCATCTTACTAGAACGAAACAAAGAACGTTGCGCAAGCCTCAGAGGTTGATTCTTCATAAGCTCGGTTTAATGGCGTGGATGCTGCATGCACAATTGCGTAATAAATGGTTGTGTCGTCCTGAGCTTTTAAATAGCGAAATTTTCAGAAACCTACTTCCTGAGTCAGTTCTTTTGGAGATCCATCCTCCTAACCATTTGACAACCTTTTTAAAATCCAAAAAGCTTGTCGATGGATTGGAACATGCTATGGAAATCTGGCGTGCAAAATTCTCGGTGATTCGATCTGGCTTGGCCAGTAGTGGTAAAGAATTTGGTGATGTTGTGAATTCGTTCGAGGACTTTAAAAACATTTTGCTAGAGCTGCGCGGGTCTACAGATATGCTGGGTCAAGGATACGTTGCACTGGTACGATCTCTTAATCTTGAAGCTAGACTCGTTTGCTCCTTGCAGCCCCCAGATAATCTTCAAGCTGATACTTCAATATCATCATCTCAGTCGAATTCAAAACAGGAAAGCAACTGCCCTATATATTGGGCTGAAATTTGGGACCCGCATGCGACTAGATGGATTGTGGTGGATCCTTTAACTGGTACCATAAGGCTGCCAACACGCAGCAAAGTCAAGCTAAAAATCGAACCACCTCTCAACGATCGCTTGAACATAATGCGATATTGTATTGGATTTGACAGTGAGGGCTACGCTCGTGACGTCACGAGAAGGTATGCGGATGCTTACAATGCGCGCACGCGGAAAAAGCGGCTTCCGTATGTCGAATCCGAAGAATGGCTCGACCGATTATTTGGAATATTTTCCAAAACAAAATTCTCGCAAGCTGACAGAGATGAACTTGTTGAGCTGAGCAGATACCCACGCTTGGAAGGGATTCCAACTCGTGTACAGGATTTTGTGGGTCATCCTGAGTATGTCTTAGCTGACCAAGTCCATAAAAATGAAGTTCTTAGGCCCGGTGCAAAAGCATGTGGAGTCCTTGCTCAGAAGCCCTCAAAAAACAAATCAGCTACACCCCCAAGCTACATTTATAAAAGGAGCGACGTATTGATTGCTAGATCAAGTCAATCTTGGTACAAACAAGGTCGTGAGATCGCAATAGGAGCCCAGCCTCGAGCTCGCCGTGAGATGAAAAATCGTTTGACAGGGGAAACTGAGTCAATAGCTTTGTACACGTATGACCAAACTGTTCTTTATAGACCGCCGCCTGTTAACGATGATGGAACAGTACCCAAATCGATATATCGCACGATCGATGTATTTGCAGCCAATATGATTCCTAGAGGTGCCACACATATTAAAGACAAACTTGCACCACAGGCGGCTAAGCTACTACGGCTAGATTATGCAAATGCTGTGATTAATGTGGAGTATGGCAAACGTGGTGCTCATTCAAATATGCTGGGGATTGTTGTTGCCGACCCGTATGTGGACGCGGTCAATGCTGTTATTGATGGGTTGCGTCAGAATGAGCAGGAGCACGCGAATAAATTGAATACGATACGTATTCTCAAGCTTTGGCGTCAATTTATCATGGGAATCCAAATATGGGAACGTGTAGAGTCAATGAATCCAACGAGTGAATATACTAATGATGAACCTGAGAGATCAGAGGGGGTGCCGTCAGAAGAAACAAGTTCAGAAAGAGCCAGCAGTTCTATTGAAATTGAAGATGTAGACGATGAAACTCGTCCGCGATTGAGGAACTTTCGCGCACTTTTAAGAAAAAATGTGCCTACGAGAAGAAAAAAACGGCTGGTAAAAACAGTCGATCTTGCAAGAGTGCAAGCAGATTTGATGAGGTATAAAGCCGACAAAACACAAGTTGCATCCAATAATATGTCGCAGCAAAATGGTACAAGTTATGCGGCACTAGAAGCGATTTCTCCTAATGATTCATTCGACGATCTAGATGTTGACGAGATATCTGAGTCTGAACTTTAGTATAAGCCTTATTTATTGAGTAAAATTATTATAGATCATTGTTTAGTTAATAAATAAATTAATGCCGCCTCTGAGATTTACGTCTAGCGAGCTCCGCAAGCTTCTGCTCCTCAATAAGGTCTTCGCGTCTAGCTTGAGCAGCACTGCGGCGTTCTTCCTCAAGGATGTCTGCTCCGTGAGCCTCCATATCACTTTCATCATCAGATTCTACATATTGTTGTCGTGGATTTCTATTGAAGAGCGACCAGATTTCTTTGTGATGATCCACAGTGTCCTCCTCGTCATCTTCCGAAGCGATGAAATCGTCAAGATCCTCGTCATCTTCTTCCTCGCGTCTACGATGGTTACGACGAAGCTTCTCTTTTCGCTCCTTCTGTTGCTTGATTTTAGCAACAACTTCCGGAAATGGCTGAGCAACTGGGGCGGGTTCTTTGTGTTTCGGGCTCTCATTTCTCAAAGAACGCGTCGATCCACGCCCTTCTTTAGTCTTTTGGTCGCTTGAAAGCCTTCTCCCACTATGAGGTAGTGAAGTCCTTGGTTTCGACTGTGGATCATGCACAGGGGGCTTGGGTGGGCTCTCCCGAGACTTCGAGATCTTTGAAAGCGATTCAGTCCGCACTGACGGTGTGCTATGTGGCCTCTCACGGGGAGGCTTGGAAACTGGATCCAGAGGTCTTGAAAACGGTTCTAGCTTCGCTCGCTTCGGAATGGGGACAGCGTCTACGCTACTGCGCCTTGAAGAACTCGTGACTGGCGGCGGAGTAGTGGAAGACTGAACTGAGGGTTTTGACGGCTGCCCATTGTCAGAAGAGCGTCTTCTTGTTCTGGATATTGGCTCCAACTCATGCCTAGGCACATCAGGATTAGAACTTCTTCGTGGCTCCACCTTAGCTTCTTTGTCTTTCGCAGCCTTGGTCTTCAAATTAATCTCAAATTGGCTACGATCAATTGACTCAGCCTTTTTCAGCATTTCTTTAAACGTCAATTTCTTCGGTTTAGGTGTCTCAGACTTAGATTGTGGTTGTGATTGAGCCTTTTGGCCTTGAGCTGAGTATTGGGACGACTTCGCTATCAAAGGCTTTTTGCTCACTGCAGAAGTGGAAGCAGGTCTTGGTTTGGAAATTGGTGGTGCTGGTTTCGATGCAGTCGACACCATTCTAGATTTTGATGATATCGCTCCAGAATATGTCGGAATTGCAGAAGACTGCACCGGCGATGACCTTCGTGGCTGGGCAGCTGCTGGCCTTGCAGGAGGTGGGGCGCTCTTTGTTGCTGTTGATGAGAAGGATTCAGATCGGTTATATAAAACGTTCGACTTTCTTGAGTCCTCATCTTTGCGCATCTGCACAGGTAAGGGAGTTGATACAGGTGCTTTTGCTGCACGACGTTGTTCTGGCGAGACTTCTTTGCCCTTGGCCATATTCAACATTGACATGAAACTCATTTGGTTATAGTCTGTCAAAACAAAATGTCAAGCTCTTCAATTAAATTGGAAAGAATTCAAGATCGAGTGCGAGACTAATCAAAACAGGAGTGGCGTTGCTGTCCCCTAGAATGGCCTATTACTGAAGCTGGGTCAATTATCTGGTTGAGAGCAAGGGGCTTTCAAGAAATTGCCTTATGACTACAGAGCCTGCTTATGACGATGTGCCGGAATTCTGACTGTCCACTTTCGATATCTTAAGAGTCGAACACTCACGATGGTTCTCTCGTAAGCAGTCGGAAGCTTAGCAGAGAACTGAGGATATCATTATTATCGAGGAAAATGATGTGTATTTGTCAACATCTTATCCCCTTACCCTCAGGGCACCGTGAAGCATATGCTTCTGTAACATATGAAGGCAGGTAAAAAAGGCTTGGTTTATGTATGCATAAACATGAAATAAACAATTGATTCAAAATTTGGTAGTGCTGCGACGCCGCATGCGACCTGCACTCGAAATAGCATAAGAAAGAACCAGATCGAGATTTCCAGACAGAATCAGTTTCTCAATATCAGCCATGTTCAACTGTACACTGTCTGGAATGAGTTGTACGATGGCTCCTCCTTCACGAGGCAAAATGATAGACATCTCCAATTCCGTAACTGTCCAAACAATATCAATCTGGAGGCTATCATCAACGCATCTCCAAGCGATTGAGAGAGGCATGTGTTTATTATGTACAGGTTGACTTCGTAATTCAAGAGCGTCAGCAATGTTCAGCTCAGCAGCTTCATTTGCCGGTGTTGGCTCTCCGCCTTTGAGGACTGACTGGATTAAGGTGGATGCAAGTGTGAACTGCCGTAGAATAGTCAAAATGTTTGCAATATGTGCTGGTGATTCGAGTGGAATATGTGTGACTTTGACTAATTGAAACGGCAGCATGTTTCCCACCATTATATCGAGCACATCATTACTATTCGAAAGTGATGTAAATCTGGGGTGCCGGGGCACACTGAAACTGCTTGTTCGCCTGCGCGCATCCAGCTCCACTGCCCCATTGGAAATTACAGCATCGAGCTGAGTTGCTATCAAGTCGCTCAAATAGATCGGGGGGTCCAGAGTAAGACAGAGCTCGGCGCGAGCCTCTGCTTGTGATGGTTCAGTATGAATGACCCATTCTCCTGTGGCTTCATTGAGCCAGTCACTTACTTTTGTGAAGTCACGTAAACTATACTTTGGCCGTGATCCTGGCGAGATGTCTAGAAAAGCATAGTGTTTCACTTTTGAAGGACCCTTCAGTTCTGGAGCATAGTCAAATGCTAGGCCAAGGCTTTGATTTGGGTTTACAACAAGTTTCCCAATTTTGCTACTGAATTCGGGTTTCAGTCTTTCCTGTAGAAACAATGCTTCAGCGACAAGACTTAGAGCTTTGAAACAGTCTATGTCCTTAGTTGAGAAGCGATCACATTTGCTAAGAACATCCAAAATTTTTCCAAAGCTATCAAGTCGTGGCTGTCTCAGACTAGCCAGCACATGTGCACTTGGATTGTTTATTGCTGACATTGGTGTAAATGGCGCATTTTCTGGGGTATCATTTGAGAGTGATATACTTGCATTAGCCACCAATTCACTTCTTGACGCCACTGTGGTGGATGTGCTTGGTTGCGTGCTTGTCGTTGGTTTCTGCTCCGTAACAAAATCTATATCTAATACTACAATCGATCCAGACAGACTGATTCGTTTGCCTTTAACGCCTTGCGAGATTTCGATGTTGTCTTCATCGAAAGTCTCAAAGTGATTCAAATTCCCCAGCATCCGCACATTTTCTTCACTCAGCTTTCGAGGCAGAAGTTGAAACGCTTTTATTGTTTGCTCCAGTTCAGAGTCGTAGCTATCCATTTTTGGTGCAGAGACGTGGTGTGCACACGATGAAGCGGTAAGCTTGTCCGTTCGAAGAAGTCACGGAAAATAGGGTGACCATCTCACGTGCAACATATCATCAATAAACACACATCATATCGCAATGATCTTTGTATTCAATCTGATTAGTACTTATGGGTTCTTTGAATTGCTTACAAGAATGTTTTTATAAATTATTTTTGATTGCGTAGCGAAGTTGTTTGCATGGCTAGCACTCAAAATATCATGATTTTACCTTGATGCTATTAATATGTTAGGTCACACCGTGACGGATTAAGTCAGTAATTTATCTTCTCTTATAAATGCACGGTTTCAGCTGCAGCTTTGGATGTGTTTCTTTTGCCTTTGCCAATTTGTGAGGCAACTTGACAAACTCGAACTTGACGAACATCTTGTTGCTATCGTCCGTTGTTTTATGATACAGGCCCATATTTTTCAAAACATCCACAAACTCTGTGTAGTCGTTTTTCTCAAATCTGGATTTGATTTCCGCTATCCATACTAGACCGTGAGGTTTTAATACGCGAATACCCTCGTTGATGAAATCAGCAAGATTTGTACCCATCAATGCTAAGCAATAGACTACAACATGACAAGTTTCACTTTGTAATGGAACATTGGCAATATCTGCAACAGTAATACGATCATTGGCCTTGTGCATATCAAAGCTGTGTACGGTGAACTCAACCTTACGATTATCGATGCGACTTAACTGTAAGGCCAAATCCGCTTCACCACAGCCCATATCAGCTACCACAATCTCCGACAGTTGGCCAGGTTTTTTATTTCCTGGAAGACCGCCAGGTGCATTCACAGGCTTGGCTAAACGATCTTTAAATTGCTGAGCAAAACTGTCGACAGGATTCTCGGGCCAAGACTCGACTTGATGTCTGAATCCGTCGTGATACTCCTTAAAAACTTGAGGCTGAGTCTGAAATATCTCGAATGCATCCTTAGAAGGTGTCGTATATAGTTGTTCATTGATCCATCTGAAACGAGATCCACTGAGTTTTTGCTGCATTTTTAATTGAAGAGGCGTCAGCTTTTTCTTTGGAGGCCCACTCAGCTCATTTGAAGCACGTTTAATTGCTGTTGAATTCGAGGGAGATTTCATTGTGTTGCCATCATCGTGGTGTCTACCCTCATTGCCTGATCGTTTGTCCTTACTGTCATTCTGCAACAACTCTTTGGGCTCAAGCTGTTCTTTTTCTGCATGTTTCTGAGCCTTCCAGGCAGCTCTCCGTGCAATTTTTGCTGCCTTCCTAGCCTCCTTGTCAACAGGTGGCTTTTCCTGAGTAGTTTCCGTTGAAGACCTTCTTAATTCATCCATCAATTTTTGCACATCTTCTTCTACAGGTTGAGGGTGGCTTTTTTTCTTCTTTTTTATCTCATCTTTTGCAACTTGTGAAGGCAGATCCAATCCAACCTTGAACATTTTAGTATAGACGGTTAACAAACTCTGTCTATAAGGTGAATCAAATTTATTGCAGAACAATTATTTTTTGTGTATACACAAATCCACAGATTTCCAAGCCCTTACCCAATATCCTTCTATCCTACCATACTCCGCAGGCCATATGATCAATCTCAAAGATAACAAAAGATTTCGATTTACGCTACCTAATTTGAAGAGTCTAGATAATAATTTGTTCCAAATGGAGCGCGATTTTGTCACTTGTCATATCCTAGATACTGTAAAAGGGAAACCAGCTGCTGAGGTTAAATGTGTGTTATCAAAGCTAAAAGATGGCGAGGAAACTATTATTTCATCGGGCAAAACCGATAATGACGGCCGAATTGCTAATTGGAGTCCTCGCGTTGTGAGCGTCGAACCCGGTGCCCATAGGATGCGATTCGAAACAGGTGCCTATTTGAGTGCAAACAATAATGGAAATGCGTTTTTCCCTGTTGTTGAGGTGATGTTTGTTGTCAGTGATCCTCCAGAGAAGCACTATCACATTCCGCTCCTGCTTTCGAACTATTCTTACAGCACCTATAGAGGAAGCTAGAATGTAAGGCTACCTAAAACCTGAAAGTCGTTATATTTAAAAGCAGAGTACGCCAGACATTACCGTACCGTGGGAATAAAAAGAAAAGAATTCACCAGCCTTTGCTATAGTGTCCGAGTCATGAATCGCTGTATGATCTTGCAGATAAAAAGCTAAATTAAAAACCTAAGAATTGGGAATTCATTTAAAGTAGCTTTGAATAAGTAGAAATATGACCGAAGTTACTCTTATCAACAATGTCGAAAATAACTACTGATGCTTATATTATGTTATGAGCTGCCAACATCTATCTGCTTCCACATCATGAAACCCTGAACACACCGACAAAAACATAAGTGTGAGATTATATCATATTCTTTGTTTACGACCAAGAGAAGGGTATTATTCATGTCTGCAGGTTCAATTTTAGAGGAATCGGCTGAGCTTAGCTATCTTGCGAAGCACGCATCACCGACAGGATCCCCACCACCTTCAGACACGTCTTTAGACATATGGGCTTACCTGGCAAGTCAAATATTGCCTGGGACTTTACAGTTCCACACTGATAATTTACCTCAGAAGAGTCATAATCTGAGAAGCTTTCAGATCTTGGCAAAGGCAGCTCGAATATCTAACCACACAATTGCAAATGCAAAAAATCCTTCTAAAGAAATTTGGCAGCATCAAATGACTGAACTCGGGTCCTACCTAGAATTCCGACAAAAGTTCAGGCAAGAAAATCATGAGTACATCACTCAGTACGCAAGCCTAAAGCAGAGGCGTCAGAGCATAAATGAAAAAATAGACACAATTGACCGTGAATGGGAAGATTTAGATATAGAGACTATACGCTCGCAATATCAGCATAACAATCAACTTGTTGATGACCTCTCTCAAAGTATCGCCCTTGCGAGTCGCCTACGTGAAGACCTCAATGGCCAGTTTGCACACTTCTCGACTCGCTTAGAGGAATTGCATCAAAATGTGGAGACCTTGAATCAGCAGACAGCAGTAACTTCAAATCATATCAACCTCATGAGATTACTAGCAGATGACGGATGGACGCACATAAAATCAACGACTTTGTCACTCAAGAATGATATCCACAATCTTATGAGCCGGCAGTCGCGGCAACAAGCGATTTTGGAACAGTATAAATATACAATGCACGTATTTGAGGAACTCGCACAAACATTGCAAATGTTGTTAAGAATAGAGAATGAGGTAATAAGTCGCAAAGACGAAAGAAACAATATCGAAATCACACATCTGCGACCATTGAGACAGAAGTTCTCACAGTTGTCTAGACAAGTGTCGTATACTGCACATGAAGTCGAAAAGTTAAAATCTCAAATCAGAGAGTTGAGAGAAACTATCACCTTACTCGAGCAAGAGCTGGAAAAGGAAACCGAACATGATCCTTTGAATAACAGTAACCAGAATCTAGAAGTTCTTCCAGGCGTAGATAAGACAAAGCTCCAGTTGGCAGAGAAAGACCTCGATGATCTTCGCACTTCGGAACGTGATTTAAACTCACTTATCCATACACAACGGAAGTGGCTTCATGGAATGAAAGAAGTCGAACGCTTTGGGAGAGCCTTAATTGAAGAGAATAAGAAAATTAAAGACTGGATGAACCAATATCTAGATCGTGGCCTTGAATAAGAAGTTCATATATGTGTGTATATATATATGACGAAAAATATGCCAAAGATATCGGAATTGCAAACTTGCATGATTTTTACATTTTAGATTGTTTATCTTTATTATATCCTACGCATGCTGTTAAATTGAACAATATCTATTTCTGTTTGATATGAAGTATCGTAATGAGCTCGCCAATCCAGCACTATCTTTGTAATATCATATAGGAGAAAAAAAAGATGAAGCAAACCAAAAACAATTGAGAAAAAAAAACATATCAAGAACAACGGAGTTGTGAAGCAAAGGCCAATGACATGTCGGATTAACCAAATCCAGAATCAATTAGGAAAAGGATTAGGGCGCATGCAACCAGGGCTGTGAAGTATCCAGTAATACCCAATATGGAGAATCTAGACATTAAATAGATATAAAAGCTCTTGTTATACAAAAACAAAACTGTTCGATTGTATTAAGGGACACTATTAAACAAAACGGTTAAATGTTCAGGTTTTAATTGTAATTAGACGGTTTGCACCCAAATGCCTGAGAGCCTGCTTGGTTACTTCCGTAAACTTGAATCATGCTCTCAATAGCACCATAGAGTCCAATGGCACACAATGTAAGGCCTCCAAGAGCCATGACTAAAAGGAACACTTTGGCAAACTTTCTCTTCTTGTTGCCACTCCAGAGAGCACGGCTCCAGCGAGACCGCTGCTTCCAGCTGTCATGACGAGTGACTGTAGCAGTCAACGGATCATAGGAATCAAACTGAGCAGCATCTTCAAAAACCATTATACCCAGCATAAATGCGGCTGGGAAGGTGTACGAAAAGTTCAAAATACAAAGGGAACCAAGCAATGAGGACAAACTACTAACTTGAGGAATGGCAGCGCCAATGATAAAGGCGACACCCCAGTACACAACTACCAAAACAGCCCAAACAATAGCGCCGCGCCAAGTTGTAAGCTTCGGGAAATTGAGATCAGGTACAGCAAAGCCCTGGTATAAAACCTTTAAACCAATATTACCATACAACGTGGCGGCCAGCATGCCACTGATGATTGTCAAAATGTTGTTAGCAAGACGAAGGCCATAAGGATTAATACCCTGGTTGGCCACAACATAGACGTATTGACCTTGGAATGAATACACAAACAAGCCAAAGAACAAATAGACAATACCAATGAGCAAATCAGCACCAATCATACCCTTAACGAATTCACGAGGATTAGCCATTTCTGCCATGACCTCACAGAAAATTGTAGCTCCGCCCCACGCAAAGACCATCTGATCAACACCCAGCATTTGTCCATACAAATCCTGGGTACTCTGTGCATGCACTTGAATTTTTTGGTTAGGCGGAAGACCTGTGACAACATTATAGGGCGAGTAGCGGGCAGCACCGACCATAGTAATAATGCAAATTGCGATGTTCATCCAAACTGCTGAATTTGCAATGTGTGAGAAATCGCGCAATGAACGAATCTGACCCAACAGCATTCCTAATAGAGCCCACACTAAAATCTGAATCGTAAAGCAAAGCTTGGGGTCAGTGTCTGTGGATTTAATCGATTGAGCTAGCGACTGTCCCGTGGTCAGACAGATGATACCAACATTCAAAATAAGCTGAATAAAGTGAAGAATGGCAACAACGTAGCGGCACCAGGGACCAAAGATCCGACTAGCCAAATCAGAGAATGTGCGGATTGGATAATTATCTGAGTCTAGTTTGCAGAATGCAATGTTGAGCAGTTTACCACCAAGGCAAGCAAAAACACCAAAGGCAATATACAAAATGATACCACCAACATATCCAAGTTGCTGAATACTATACGGTGCATTTGAAGGTCCCAAAATGTCTGTAGTGATCAAGAAAAATACAGCGTACGCCGAAGCTCGTCGGAGTTTTCTCTGAGAATCAATCTTCTCATGCGACAAGTTGCTGTGTGGATCTGAGAGCTGTGCGATCTGATTTTCTTTGAGACCATCCCAATCTCGGCGCATTTCGTACTCACGCTGAATTACTGCGTAGTGCATATATAGCTCAAGAGGAAGATTGCGAGTGCTGTCATCTACATTAGATGCAATGACGCCACCATTGACGTTGGCCAGTACGTCTCCGTCTAGCTCTTTGATCGTACCAGTTGCCGATCCCACCGGATTGATGTCCGAAGAATCTGATTCATACTGAATCCTCTGATTAGCTTTCTCGGATTTGAAGTCAAACATTGAGACCTATCTGTCAGAATGTCTATATATCAACTGAAACGACAAATAAGGACAGAAGCGTAGGGGAAAGAGACCTTCAAAGAATAATCTCTTTTTTTTGGGAGTTTTATAAGCGGCGGAAATACCTGACAGTCCTGTTCTTATCTCTGCCTAAGCGTTAGCGCACCCCCACCCTTGAAAAATATGCGAGTTATATGCGGCTACGGTTGAGATTGTGGTAAAAAGACACTAGATAGTCTTAAAATTTATCATATAGGAATTACTTGTGTCCTATCACGCGAAGGGCTGTCATGCGTCACTGCCAATAATCCGTCTGCATCAGGGTAATAGGGTTGCGTTAAACGAACGGGACGATTCCGTCATGTTAATCCTTTCGAATCGGCAGCGATCACGACCCTGAAACTTCGTACCCTCATTAGAAAACAGTTACGATGATATTTCTCATTTTAAAAAGAAAACCTCGATCAAATCTTGTCCGAGCCGAGAAGCTTGATCATATTGTGGTGATGCCCCACTTATGCAAAGCAACCGCCGAAGATTTTTATCAAATTGTGTAAAGCATATCACATGTGCTTTGGCTAAGGGTATGCATTTTTGCGTGACTTTTATGAACCCTATACTATTGGGGTTCGGGAGTGAAAATCACGTAGAATGCCGTTGATCAGTGCTCGGACTTTACCCAAAGCGCTACTTACTGATTAGTTTCTTGTAGCAAATCAGTGACGCATGGGTGCATATGTAACTCAGTGATATACGCAGTCCGGCGTAAGCCGACCGCCCATAAAAACCAATGCTTTACTTCGATATCCTTTGCATATCTCCCCAGAATCCAATGACGAAAGATTAGTCGAATTATGTATTATATGATCGTACCATATATAATTTCCGAACTTATAAAAGAATGTTTGAGTTATTTATTGTATTATTCATGATCTTCATTGCTAGTTCCATAGAGCTCCCACTCTCCATGAAATTGAGCAGCTTCATTTAGATCATATCAAAAATCGCAGTGCTAGTAAAGCAGCATAATGGCTTTACTTTTTCAAACAATATATGTAGCCGAATCATCTGCGTCATTTTGATTTGATAGATCGAGCTCGGGAATGCATGAGAGGGGGAGGGAGATAACCGCCGAATGTGATCGATTATCCCACATCCCTCAGCGCATTATCTCATCATGCATCGTATCGTATCTAAAAAAAGCTGAAGCCCGCTTTAGACGCTTTCGAAACCAATTGGTTCCGAAAAGCAGGACCCTCAAATCAATCCTGCCAGAATGACCTCATATCATTTTATTTCACTCTGACTAGCGATAACTAAAAATCTGTGGGGTCAGCTGAAATTGGGATACATATAATTTCGCCTGCTTAGACAACAAATAATGACTCCAATTATTGCAACTGCGTATAATTGCGCTGACATCATTTTATGAGAGTGAATAAATGGTGTGTATAGTTTCAAATTTCTGCTAATGAAATTCCAAGGGATGCGTTGTGATGTCCTACTACTGGAGTGCCATCATTTGACTATATTCAGCGATTAAAAGCTACTATATTTTATAGAGATAAGTTGGCACCATCCTTCATTTTCCTCGCTTGTCGTATATTTACAAGATGCCATAACCAAAAGTGACCTTTATCGGCTTCACATAATATTCGGTGAAATTCTCTTCCACAGTCTGCTCCTGTCCTACAGGGATGCCGTCCCATACGGTTTCCATGACGGTTTCATTATCCTTCGGAGAGAATGCGTGGGTCAAAGTGGCATAGTGGCCTGATTTCCAATCACGAAGGCGCCATTCCATTTTTATACGCTTGTTCTCATCAAGCTCCAAGAACTTGCCCGAAACGTTTCCACCGAAAAGAGAGAATCGTCCACCGACCCGGGGTTCGAGATTGGGTGCGCTACGCGACCATGCTGCCACAAGTTGAGGAGTCGTCAACGCTGCGTAAAGCTGCTCAGGGCTGGCTGTGAATGAGGGCTCCACAGTGACCGAAGTCGTATTGTAAGCCGAAACGCCGAAATACTTAGAATCCGAGGACTCAGAGCCCTTGTCATCGGCTGACTTAGAACTCGACATTATGGTTCTTGAAGTAGTTCCAGGTTTGGAATTGCTCGCCCAATGAATCGACTCGTTCCCATTATGCTGAATCTCGCCGCCATGGGTTTTAATAAGGGTCGAACCGAATGTGCCGAGCTTAGTGCGAAGCTGCGGCACAAGCTCCTGTCTCACCAAACTCTTAACTGGCGTTTTGTCGTTGCTGTCATTTGTGAGCGAGATCTGGAACTGGAAGTCGTCCTCGTCATTATCATAAGAAACTTCCGGTACTTTAATCGTGCCGGAGACAGAGTTCTCGCCCTGCTTCCCTGTGAACGCCAAATCGAGCGCGACGTCAAACAGACTGATGACTTTCCCCTTACGCTGGCAGACCTCGACGTCACCCTCAACGGAGTTGACCTTGCTAATCTCAACGGTAACGTCATCCTTCTTCGCCGAAAGACCAACGAGTTCTTTGGCGAAGTATTCACGCGACCATGCAATGCAATTTTTGTCAACCCAGTGCCAATTGTTAGGATTGTGGAGAACCATTTTGACTTACCTTAGTGAATTTGTGATCCAGAAGTTGAGGAAGACGAACTCGGTCTGAATTGTTTCAATTAATATTTGTGGGGGTATGGCAAAATAGAAGGGCCTAGAAAATGCCTAACCCTTCACGTTAGCATCGCCCAATTCATCACACCGCACATCTGAATATGCAGCCATCGCCCGTCATGGAGAGTGCAAACAGAGCCGGCTCAACAACTTATAATTCCGATTTGTGATCCCAAAGCACATCCAAATTGCAACCCACATGTATAGAGTCGCGAATTATGGCGAATTCGAGTCAAATTAAACAATAATAATATCTCAATAAATTACGAGTTGTACTTCATCTATGTAGAGAGAAAAATCTAAAAATGTAGCCCAATTTTCTGTGCAAAAGTGAGCCCCTATTTGCTTTTTCTGCCACACATGGTTGCATCTCTTCAGGCACTACCTGTTCTTGGATCATTTCTCACTAGTCGGATGCTGCGACTTGTACAAGGTAGGGAATGTACAAATCTCATATACGCTATATACAAAAAAAGATTTAGGAACAAGCAGCCTAATCAAAATTCTCCAAGCCGAGATCATCGTCAAAGCTTATCAAGCGGTCGATGTTGTCGTCGAGTTCTTGCTTGACGATGGGTCCTCCGCTGGGCGTAGCTACACCACTGTTGTTCAAACTGCCCGGGTTGCTCATGCCATTGCGGTCATCCATGCTGTACTGAGTCGGTTTCTGCGGCTCCGACAACTGCGTGCCGGTGTTTGTCAGGCCCATGGTTTCTTCCAAACTCTTCTCGTTGCGGTTGTTCAGCATCCATTCGTTGAGTGGCCGCTGGAGCTCGGAGGGCGGGGTCTGCCATTCCAACGTCGCCGGGTCGAGATCGGTGGGCTCGAGGCCCATATCTGTGTCGATCTCGCCGTTGTCGAAATTGGGCGTGCCGTCATTGGCCGGCGTGCTGCCGTTGCTACCGAACTCGAACCCGCCCAGCAGGTCGTTCGGGATGCTTGGATCCAGAGGAATACTCATCATACCCGGACGGACGATGTGCCGCTGCCGCGAGCGCATGTACGGTGTGGGCCTAGCTAAACGCGACCGTGAGAATTGATTGTTGTAACCACCCGATGCAGCGCCTGCGCTCGACATCTGTTTTTGAATCCGGCCATAGGTATGAGGCATGAGCTCACTGATTAGAGAGTGCGGCGGGTCAAGCATAGGGTCATAACCAGCGACCTGCATTCCGGATGCCGAGGCCGGTCTCGAAGGACCTACGGAATGCTGGCCCGAGAGGTTCGGATTCGCTCTACCGCCTCCACCTCCCGGATTCGATGGGTTCTGCATCTGTTGCATCTGTTGTTGTTGGTGTTGTTGTTGTTGATGCTGCTGTTGCTGTTGCTGCTGTTGCTGCTGCTGTTGTTGATGTTGTTGCTGCTGCTGTTGCTCAGAATATTGCAGAGGCACCTTCGTCTGAGGCGATGCGGCCAGACTATGATTGGGAGTCGACATGCTGGAGGTGCCGGAGATGTGGTCCGTGGGCGACTGTGTGTACTCGGTCCGTGGGCGGAAGCGGATATCCATATTATCGAGGTAGTCCTGGTTGAACTGGTCGTCCAGCGTCTCCATTTTGATATCCACGTTGCCCATGTTTGGGTTCTTCATCTGGCCCGCAGGCCCCGGCTTCATATTGTTCATGCTCGGGTTCAGCCCCGGCCCGCCGTTCATGGTAGCGCCGTTGAGTTGCTGGTTCATGTTCTGATTGTTCATGTTCGGGCCCATATTGTGGTTCATGTTGTTCATGTTGTGGTTCATATTATGGCCCATATTCTGGTTCAAGTTTTGACCCATGTTCTGGCCCATATTGTGGTTCATGCTGGGGTTCATGGGATTCATGTTCTGGCCCATGCCCGGTCCCATGTTTGGCGCGGCGATGCCTGCCGGCGGGATGTTCATGTGCTGCTGCAGCGAGCTCATGCCGACGCCATTGTGGGCCATCTGCGTGAGCTTCTGCTCGGCGGCCGCGTAGACCTCGTCGAAGCGCGCGAGGATCGAGTCGACGTTCTGCGGGATGGGCAGCGCGTCCGTGACGAAACCGAGCCCGCCGAACTCGTTGTCCATGTCGATGGGCAGCACCGTGCTGACGCCCTCGAGGAACCACACGCGGTGCTGGCGGTCGCGCACGTACTGCCGCACTAAGCGGTAGTATGCCGACACGATGAGTTTCGCGTAGCGGTCGCCCGAGGCGAGCAGGTTCACGAAGCTCTTGTCCATGAGCGCCGGGAAGCTGAACACGCGCAGTATGAAGTCGGCGCGGTCGCGCTGGTCGCTGAGGCGGTCGAGAAACGTGAGCGACGAGAAGTACGGCGAGTCGTAGGCGACCGGGTAAAGCACGGACAGCTCGGGGATCGTGCACTGCAGGTCCGAGAACGCGTGCGGCGGCGGCTGGCCCTGCGTTGCGCCGGGCGGGTAGCAGCTCGCGAGGTCGAGCAGATCGAAGCCCATGAACGAGTAGAACTTCGAGGTCGGCGGCAGCACGCCGACGGCGAGCAGAATCGTCGCGGCGCCGCGCACGTGGTGCAGCCACGTCGACGCGGGCAGCGAGCTCGGCGTCATGCGCGACGGCAGCGACGCGTTCGCCATGGCGTCGAGGATGAGCAGCACGGACGTGGCGACGAGCGGGTCGAGGTTCTCCGAGTTGATATGCTGCACCTCGGAGCGCAGCAGCGTCAGCGCCATGGACCGGTGCTGCACGACGATGTGGCAGTAGTCCTTCGGCTGTTTCTGCGCGAGGTGCGTTGCCGAGAACATGAGGATGGCATGCATGAGGAACGGGAAGTCGAGGCCCATTTCGACGACGTCGCGCGCCCAGATCGACTCCGTTGAGATGCCGGAGTCGCTGATCGTCTTCGCGACGACCGTCTCGTAGTGGTAGAGCAGCCGCAGGTTCATGAGCTGCAGGTCGGCGCACGACAGCACGGCGGGCGACGCGTACAAGCACTCGAGCCGCAGGTGCTGGCAGTTCTTGCACACGGGCCGCGTCTCGTCGCACTTTACGCGCCGGCGCTTGCACGTCGTGCACCCGTTGCGCGACTTCGTGTGCGGCCGGCGCTTGTGCGCGCGCAGCGAGCTGTCCGACGCCTGGTGGTCGATCTCGGCCTTCGGCTGGATTCCGTTGGACGGGTTTGTATTGTTTTGGGCGGAATTGATGTTCGCTGAATTAGTGTTCGCTGAATTAGTGTTCGCAGCCGGGTTGATGGTTACCTTATTCGGGGCCACATTCGCATCCGGCGAGGTCTGTGCCGGGCCATGCACTGGCCCGGAGTTAGCCAATCCGTCGGCGGGGGTGGGCGTCGTCGTACTGCTCGCATTTATTGCGCTAGCAAGTCCAGGAGCGTCGGTAGTGGAATTCATATCGGGTACCAGATCTCAATGCATCCAAAGTCTTGGAATGGATCGGGGGTGGATGTCCGGGAATTGACCTTGGCGGGCTGAAATGGGATGGGGACGAATGGGGGGCGTACTGGTCTGGTCAATGGAAAGCCCTCGGCTCTTAATCTTGGGATTCTTGCCAATAAACCTTGACGGTGGTGGTGAAGGGTGGTGGGGGCGGCGATGTACTCTGGCTGGCTTCTTTTTTTGTGGCTGCGTTATAGATTCCCCTGGGAATTTCCTTGAGAGAAGAGGTCTGTCGCCTTCTATATTAATGTAGGGTCGGAGAGCGAGGAGAAGGGGCCTGAAATGTGCGTCGAAAGTAACAGGGTACGTAGGTTTCGAAGCGTTGAGGATTCGGGTTCTTCGTGGGTGGGTGAGACCGGTGGGACACAACGCTGCGTATGCGTGGGATTTGCGCAGAACCGGTTGCGACCGACAGGGATATTTTTTTCTCGCGGGCGGGATTGTTCGTCCGGTGACTGATGCACTCGCAAGAAGGGGGGGTACCCGAACACTTAAAGGTTTAACACACGGCTTCGACTTTATGTTATGAAGGGTGGTGGACCCACAGACTCGCAGCAAATGTACGTTGGTCTAGATTCAAGTTTCCAGATTCCAGGTGGGTAGCTGCAACGCGCGTCGTGCAGAAACGTTGCTGCCAATACTGAGGAAGGAAAGGTTCAGAAAAGAAAGCAACTGGGAATTTATGAGCTTTTTTTCTTTGCCCTAGATATGTTCAGCTATTTCGGAGGAAGATGCTTGTTATTTCTAACGTCCTTGGAGGATACCTAACTCCGTTGTGGGTGGAGCACACGCAGGCCAGAATAGGGTAGGGCGCAGGGACCTCGTGCCGTGAGTTCTTAAGCATTAGTCAAAAGAGTTGTATCCACTGATCGTCAGCAGCGCCCAAGGGCTATATGCGCCTGCCTTTAGGGTAAGTACCCCAAAAAACAAAAAAAAGTACCGTTCAGATGATGTTACCAGGAACAGTAGGGTTCAGGAGATAAGAATGCCTTGCGTGGTTATCCTGAGACAAAATAAATGAATTAATGCTAATTTACATCGCGCTCGAGCCAATCTCGATCTAAGACCGTGCGTGCTCTGTGCCGAAACATGTGTCCAATTCCTTTGTTTCGTGATCAATTGGCTCTTTACGGCCGCTAACTTATCGTCTGACTCAGGTGAGTTAATTTTTATTAATTACAGCATCAGTCAGGCATACAGATCTGCTCCAATCTATCTGCCATCAAACGGTCCTGAAAAAAATCGGTGCATTCTGCGTATGGACTACCTGAATGCCTGGAAACCGTGTGACCTTCCTGCATGTGGGTTCGGTGGAGAGAGGGCCAAGTAATCAGACCACTGCGGCAGGGCGCTACCCGTACATACACACCGGCCTCCTCTCGCCACCTCCAGCATCACGCGGGTCGAAGTGCATAAAAATTGGAGCAAAAGGCTCCTCATTCATGATGGGCAATGACATTACATTAATGCAGAACCCCCCACCACTATCAATACTTTGAGCGATAAGTATTTTGCATTTTAATCAGTAACCATTTTGCGAATATGTACATCCTAAGCGATATTTTTTCCCAGAAGCCCAGCACAGCAGATGACATACGTAAAGGCTACGACCCCATACCTCAGATCTGGGTCTCTCTGTATAGAATGCCTGCATTGATAAAATTACTGCTCTATCGAGGAATCTAAATTTCTGACCTCTCGGCATTCGAATGCCCACTAACAAACAGAATGCGCTGCGAAGGACCAGCCAGGCCTCATGTAATCCACACACACACAGAATTTTTCGGAATTAATGTCGCTACATATTTTTTCTTGAAGCAACGGTCATCCTCTTGCCAGGGTTCATCAAGCAAGATCCTGTAGCAGACGCCCACCTTGATCTAGTCAGCAGATATTCCACAGGGTTGTTTGCAACCGCGCTGCATACTGGTAATCGTATCCCGCGACAACTTTTATAGAAGCCGTTCATGGGTTCGGTTTGTTGGCATTGGGATCAAGTGGAAACCTTGTTTCAGTTGCAGATGCGAGGGTCCTTAGGGTTTCACAATCGCAGTAGACTTGCGCCGCGCAGCAAGTGCCATTTCATGTTTTCACAATCCTGTGTTACTAGCATGTGTAGTGCGTGCACCATTGACTGATTGCGATTGTGTGTGACGCCGCGCTCGGGATTTCCGTTATCGCTACCTTGCTGTATGTAGGAGGATTGTTTATTGGTTTGACAGATTGCAATTAAGTGAGCACATTACCACACTGCCAATTTAATAAGTCCTATAAATCGTAGTTCCAAATGGTTATTTTTATCTCGACGATCGGCTGGGTCGATTAATTAATACGAGCGTTATGTTTACATTATTAGAAGAAGAATTTCGTGCGTGACGCGCTTGCATCTACATATTTTATGTAAAATTTTTATTAGTCTTGACTGACTATTATAACCATGCCCAACGTGGCAATTTTGACATGGCCTGATCAAACCGTTGTTCCCTTTGAGATCACTGCGACTGGTTGTTTATCATGGCTTGGAAAAAGCATTTATTGGTTTAGAATCTCCGGCGCATACATTGGTTAATTTTTTATTCGTAATTAATCTCACTTTAACGACAATTAAAAAAATTTAAGAGGATTATTTACTTCAATTGAAGAAATCCCACCGGAAATGATTAATACTAGATCTTATTTCATAGTACCTCGGCCCACTTTTTTATTTTCAATATTTGCCGATATGTAAAAATTCGTTCTGCCTCATGTGGGAATATGTCTATGTAACTAATTAATGAGCGTGCGGATCCTCCTTAGGTTTCTCCGGATTCACTACAATCATTGTGTCAATTCGAAGAATGGCAATGCATGCTTCGACAGCTGCCCGCAGCGACTTCACCTTACTCATGGTCGGTTCCAGAACGCCTTGGGCGATCTGATCCACACACTTGCCGTTCATTAGATCGAGGCCGTAGTTCTTATAGTTGCGACGCTTCGTGTCGGCCTCTGCAGCAGATTGAGATGCGGCATGGTATGATCGCAGTTTGGCCACAAGCTCAGATGAGTCCTTCGCAGCATTAATGGTCAATGTCTTGGGGATGACCAACAAGGCATTGGCAAACTCAGAGATAGCAACCTGCTCACGAGAGCTTAACGTTGTAGCAAACGTCTCAAGATAAACACTCAATGCAGTCTCTACAGCACCACCGCCGGGGACAATGGAATCGGTTTCTAAAGTTCGCTTCACGACAGAAAGTGCATCAAACAGAGATCGCTCCATTTCATCGAGTTGGTACTCGTTTGATCCGCGCAAAATCACGCTGCTCGAAGAATGCACCTTCGTGCCACTCACAATGATGCACTCGTTGTCGCCAATACGCACCTGCTCTACACTCTCGGCGTGACCCAGCCAGCTGCTCTCAAACACCTCGTCGCCATTCATATTACTCATAGTGCTCACAAACTGGGCACCGGTGGCCTTCGCAATGCGTTTGAGGTCTTCACGCTTGGCCCGTCTCACGGCCATGACACCACGCTCCACAAACAATTTCAGACACATATCATCGATTCCCTTCGTTGTGAACACAACGTTCGCACCGGCCTTGATGATCTTCTCGATTTGCTCAGTCACAATGTCGATCTCACGCTTTCGGATCGCCTCAAGCTGCTCCGGATCGTCAATACGTACATTGATGCCCAAGTTCAATCGCGTACGCTGCAGATTGATATCCAAACACGCAATTCGAGCCTCGCCCTTTGTAGAAAGAGGCATCGCCTTGGCTGCCACAGTCACATTGATGGCGTATCCCTTCACGAGCGTGCTCTCACGAGCAGAGCGACCGTGTGCTTTCAGAATATTCACAGCCTTAGTCGGGTATTTCACCTCACCACGCGGGTTTGTCGTCTTTACAGCGAGCATCGCGTCAACTGCCATGTTAGCAAAGAAGTCTCCGTCGGCACCGCCAATGAATTTCGAAGACAGCGTGGTTTTCGCAATGTTGACAAGGGCGTTCTTGCCTAATTGAGAGGTCGGGCTGGCCAAGACCTGCGTAATGAAGTTAGTGGCCTCCTTGAGTGCCAAACGGTAACCCGTCAGAATCGTAGTAGGGTGAATTTTGTTGTTTACGAGATCATTCGCGCGTCTGAGTAACTCCGTCGCGAAAATCACAACCGAAGTGGTGCCGTCACCAACCTCACGGTCCTGCTGTTGTGCAAGCTGCACGAGGATTTCGCCAGCCGGATGCTTGACGTCGAGAAGCGACAGAATCGTGGCACCGTCATTTGTAACGGTCGCATCACCGATATCGTCTACAAGGAACTTGTCCAAACCAACTGGGCCTAGGGACGACTTGACCACGTTGGCCAAAGCCATGCAGGCCTGGACGTTCTGGCGACGAACATCCTCGCCGCTGATTCGCTCGCCATTAAGGAACAGCGTATCCGATTTGCTTGGGGCAAACATCACGCAAAGAGCCACTAATTAATTTTTATGTGGGTTTGTTTTTCGTGGGGCGACAGGTGTGTTGTGGTTTTCTGCCCCGGCTTTGGTGATGGAAGTTCGTTAGGTAACCCAGTATCCATATCTTGTCAAGCCGGTCATCTCTTATGGCTGAAAATTCACAAGTATATACTGTTTGTACAATCGATGCCAATTTTTGAGAAAAAATAAGAAATCATATAAATATTGAAAATTTAAACTGGAAAGACTTCTGTTGAAATATTAAAAACTTGAAGTCAATTGTGTCGAAAACAGTGTTCTCAATAAACAATTCGCTTGTTCTCAAAAACTCGATCAGGCCTTTGTTGAAAGAAAGGCATGGCTATTTAATCTTCTACATAGTCGTCATGTGAATGACCTAACATAACGCGTCTACTTATTCTTCTTCTTGTAATATGTTTTACAGTAATGACTTACAGTAATGTCTTACAGTGATGTCTTATAGTGATGTCTTAAAGTGATGTCTTACAGTGGTGTCTCACAGTAATGTCGCACAGTGATGTCGTATAGTCAGATCTGATAGCCATTGAAATAAATAGAAAATTCGGGAAGACCAGATCGATAAAGAGCATGCAAAAAGTGCCTCAAGATCTGTTGCTGTGGAGTCCAATTGCTTAATTGTGACAATTCGTCATGGGTAGAGTAAACCATGAATAGAACAGATACTTTATATATGCTTAATTATGATATAACTCGTTTAAAAATAATGTGAACAAAATGAAGATGTGGATGATGATTATGCAAGGACAGCGAGAGTCACGACCGTGGTCACGGAAAGAATCCAGCTAATCGGTTGCAAGGCTGAGCCAACGTTGGCATGACCAGATTTAGAGCCTGACGAACTGCTGCTAGAGTTGGAGCTCGAACTGGAGTTGCCACCGGCACCGCCAAGAAGTCCACCGCCAGATCCTGATGCACCAGCACCGGAGCCACTAGCAGCGGCGCCAGTGGAGGCGAGTCCACCACCACCAATAGCAGTGTTAGACGCAGAGCCACCAGAACCACCGGAGGCGGCAGCTCCAGATCCTGCAGCACCAGAAGCGCCTCCAGTTGCAGATGCCTTAGCACCTGAAGCACCTCCAGCAGCACCGGAGGCACCACCAGAAGCTCCACCAGCAGCTCCAGAAGCTCCACCCGCGGCTCCAGAGGCGGCTCCACCAGCAGCAGACGCTCCACCAGCGGCTCCAGAGGCAGCACCGGAGGCAGCTCCACCAGCTGTAGCAGAAGCACCACCCGCGGCTCCGGAAGCAGCTCCAGAGGCACCGGTCTCAGCAGCAGAAGCTCCACCAGCAGCTCCAGAAGCAGCACCAGCGGCTCCGGAGGCACCTCCAGAAGCAGCTCCACCAGCAGCAGAGGCACCACTAGCAGCACCAGTCTCAGCAGCCGATGCACCACCAGCTGCACCCGATTCACCGCCAGCTGCACCAGAGGCGGCCCCAGAAGCGGCAGCACCTCCAGCGGCAGACGCACCGCCAGCTGCACCAGTCTCGGCAGCGGATGCACCAGAGGCTGCAGCACCAACAGCAGTGCCAGCGCCTCCAGCAGCTGCAGGCGAAGTCTCGGCACCACCCGATACGTCAGCAATTAGAGGACCACTAGCCGCGCTCTCGGCGGTGCTGGCCTCCAAAGCTCTCTTCAGATCACGGACCGAAACCGTAATGGCAGCAGCAGCCGAAGTCTGCACCTCGCGCTTGTGGGCGTCGGGAGAAGCAACAGTGACAGTGAGGCCCTGTTGGTCAGCGAGAGCAGCAGAGATCAAAGCCAGTCCGGGAAGGATCTTCACAAATGAGCCAGCAATCATTTTATAGAGTATGAGATTCTTTGAATTGAAATGTCGATAATAGAAATCAAATAGAAAGGAAGGTGATGAGCAACTTAGCAGAGTTTGTGACTTCTTATATAAATTTCTGGATCTATGCGCAGCTCCATCAGCTGTCACGTTTGTTTACCTCAAAAAAGATCACCCTTTCTCAGCCTTGATGAATGCAGGGGACCGCTGCTACCCTGCATAACCTTTCCCGCTGCACGACACGGTCACGAAAACGAATAACTTGGCTTAAATACTGAAACGGCTCACGACTGTTTATGTTCGTGCGCGAACGGTGCAAGCGCTTGCTTATAACTCAATTAAATATTATTCCATAATTTCAGAGCAATCTTTATCACTTTTGGACAATCTTTGACGCGTTTTGATTCGCGATTTTCTATCCAATCGTCATTTGAATGCAGTCAGGTGGTTTATGCAAAGTAGCGATCTGATTCGGAAAGACCCCCCAGACAATACCCCAGCTAAGATGTGGTACTTACATAAGCTCAAACCGCTTTCGCAGGGAACTCGCCCCGGGGCGCAATGACCGCCTGAGGCTTGGGTCGACTTAAAGGGAAAAGGCCGTCTCTCCCTCCTCAGCCAAGGCCCGATCATATGATCAACGCGTATGGGAAATTCGGCTGAGACGCAGATCCCCACACAGGAGGTGGCTGTTAATAGAAATCCGAGATCTGACTAAATGCTGGAATATGTAAGCTGTATGCCGGAAATAGAACAGCCAGCCTCTCAAAGTAAACAAAGCCGGAGCATCATGTTCTGAACGAGGTCTGTTTTCTCCGGTAAGTTTGCACAATTCAGGATCATAATTCCGCAATCAATTGCCGGACCAGCACCTCATCGGATGTAAATAATTATTTCGTGATCTAAGTCGGCAGTTGATCTTAGATGATACATCAAATTCCGCTCGGCCCGGACCTGATATATATATATGTACGAGCTACATCGGCCTATATTTCAGGCACCTAATTGGCTGTGAGGGCAAAAAAAAAGTCATACTATTTATTTCATAGAAATTTTAGAAAAAAAAGCAGTGTAGAGTTTATGCATAGGATGCTGGGCTACTTCAGGCGTTGACGATGCGCAAGGTGTTGGAGTGGCCGAGACCAGACTTCCAGCCCTGGATGGTGACGACAGGCACGCCCTTCTTCATGATGTTGAGGGCAACGGCCTGCTCGATACCCCAGCGGATACGCTTCTCGACGTCGTTCTGCCAGTCCTCGATGGTGGAGGCCTTGGGCTCGGGATATACGAAAGGATACACGCCACGGCTGAGGTGGGCCTGGCGGGCGGCCTGCTCGTTGCGAGTGATCATGATGATGGGCGCAAGGGGGCGGAACTTGGCGCAGAGACGCGCTGTGGCGCCGGAGGTGGACAGGACCACAATGGCGCCGGCACGCTGCTCGAAGGATGCAGAGACCGCGGAGATCGAGACGGTCTCTGTGGTGGAGGTGGGCAGCGACGTGAGGCCGCGGATGTCGTCGAACAGGTTGCGATACGCAACCGTGTGCTCGGCGAGCAGCGCGGTGTTGCGCATCGTCGTGACGGACTCGACGGGGTACTTGCCCTTGGCAGTCTCACCGCTCAACATGACGCAGTCGGCGCCGTCGAGAATGGCGTTGCCGACGTCGCTGACCTCGGCACGCGTGGGACGCGGGTTCACGGTCATGCTCTCGAGCATCTGCGTGGCGCAGATGACGGGCTTTCCGGCGAGGTTGCACTTCGCAATGAGCTGCTTCTGCACCAAAAACACCTCAGCGGCAGGGATCTCGATACCGAGATCACCACGCGCAACCATGACGCCGTCGGTCTCCTTCAGAATGTCGTCGAAGTTGCGCACACCCTGGTGGTTCTCGATCTTCGCGATGATCTTGACGTTCTTGCCGTCCTCACCGAGCACACGGCGGATCTCCTTGATGTCGTTGCCCGTGCGGATGAAAGATGCAAACACCATGTCGACGTTGTTCTTGACGCCAAATCGCAGGTCGTTCTGGTCCTTCTCGCTGAGAGCGGGCAGATCAACATCAGAACCGGGCAAGTTCACACCCTTCTTCGACGAAATGTTGCCGCTGTTGATGGCCTCGGCCTTGATCGTGTTGTTGTCAACGACCTCCTTCACGACGAGCTGCAGGATACCGTCGTCAACGTAGATGGGCCGACCCGGTGCAACGACGTTCGTGATGTTCGCGTAGTCGACGTAGAGCAGCGACGCGTCGCTGGACTCGGCGTATTTCGGGTCGGTTGTCACGGTGATGGCCGAGCCGGCAGCAATGGGGTAGTCCTGGAGGTCCTTGGTCAAACCGGTGCGGATCTCGGGGCCCTTTGTGTCGAGAGCAATGGCAAGACCACGGCCAGGGTACACCTCGACGGACTTGCGGCAATTGTCAATGACGCTCTGGTGGTAGTCGTACGTACCGTGACTGAAGTTCATACGAGCAATGTTAAGACCGGCCTTGCGCAGAGCAACCAGCATGTCGACATTGTTCGTCTTGGGACCAATGGTGCCAATGATCGAACTCTTACGCAAGTTCGGCTCGGGCTTCATCTCAGTGTCCACGGAGATGATCCACTGCAGGTTCGAACGGGGGTAGTCGTTGGTAGCATACATTTTTCTTCGTGCACTAAACAAAAGGGGGGATTCTTTCTTTGCCAATAACTTTTCTCTTTAAATCAGTTATGTTTTGTAAGCACTACGAATGGAAAATAAATTCGTTCGTAGACAGTTAGAAAGACCGGTTGAATTTCTTGGCTAAGTCGGTGAAGGAGCAGGGAAGAGGGGAAGGAATGCACCTATTTATTACTTCTTGTGCTGAAGCTCTGGCTTGTGAGGGGGTTAGCTGGGTGGGTACTGTGGAAAATAATTTATCTCGTAGACGTTGGGGCAGGGTTTCCGCATCTCTCGTTATCAAAAATTTATGACTGGCCAAACCACGCAGGTGCAGGTTTTACGACAAGCAGGCAACATAGCAAATACGAAAGGCCCGACGCAAGTGCGCCTTTCATCTACCTGAGTGAATTCGCCGCCAGAAAAGGCCCTTGAAGCTGGACAAAATATACAATGCCTGTGCAGCAATCTGTAAAGCCATCTCACGGATTTTCTGCAGGCACTCGGAACAATTAGGCTCTTTCAGGGAGCGAAATTTCACCGGTAGCAGCGCGGCGGCCCCTCCTCCGTTCAGAACACTACGGATTAATGTCTCATCAACGGTGAATGTTCACGTGATGATAATGCATTGTGTAAGCGCTCAAAAGTTTGCACATAGCTGTTCGCATACATAACGTAGCACGAGTTCTTTACGAAATCCTGGCCTCCTAACCCTGGCTGAGGAGGGGTCACCCGCCGCTGCAGCAAATCGGTAGCTGAGTACCACAAGACCACGATACGACCTCTCAGCGGCCTGCGTTGGGGTGGTTGCTTTCTACAGGGTTGCGAAAAATCGAGTACGCTTGCATAAGACCTAGCATCCCGTGTTTTGAACGTGAAACGCCTCGCATGGACGTTAGAAAAACGAACGGCGGACGTATTCCAGATCAATGCCGGAATCGTGCATGCATATCTTTTGACTTATTATTAATCCATTGTTATCTTAGAGCCAAGGCGCACATACCATTTTTCTTGTAAATAATGTTAATGATCTGGGGTACTCAGTGACTGGGATACTGCAAATCTAAATCGCCGTCATCTTAGTATTGATGGAATGATCTATAATTACTTGTGTATAAGGTATTCTTAGTGCTGCTATCTCTATCTCGTCAATGATGCGCTTGATTGTAAAGAGAGATCGAGTTTGTCTCATTTTCCCACTTAATACTGGCACATTTTTACTTTATGTGGTATATATAGAAGAAAGCGAAATGTAACAACTGTAAAACCGATACAAACTATGACTTATGGAAATGGTAAAATATAAAAATGGTGGAACATACGAGAATAAGGAATGATTGTTTTCATAATGAAAGAATAGAGGAAGTGTACGATACTCGAGCAGAGCTAATACTAGAATGTTCACTTTGAATGAACCAATCTAATCAGTGCTGTGCTCCAACTCTTGTAATCTTAGGTTTGAGCACTTAAAGATGGCTGTCCTGGATTTGCGTTATGACAGTTCTCACTGAGAGTCGAACGTTCAAGCTCATTAATAGGCTCAGGTTTCTCCGGAACCTCGTTCGCTTCAGTTGCAGTTCGAGAAGCCTTTTTCTCACCTTCGGAATACGCGTCGTTCTCAATAGTAAGCTGTCCGAGAGACTCTATCACGACTGTAGACTCTTCTTCTAATCGGGAATTCGTTTTCTCAGCACCTACATCAGTATTCGGAGTTCCGGATGGTTCACAGGTGCTCGACACTTCATCCGCTTGGGATTTTTTGTTCAGATCAGAACTTGCTTCCATCAACTGTCCAGTTTCAGAGCTAGCTTCTGTCAAGTTCTCCTTCGTGGACTCATCTTTCGATACAGAACTGAGTCCGTTGCTGTTCACAAGTCCCCCGCTTTGTTGGGTCGGAGTCTTCACCTCGTACTTATGCAAGTCGGTTTTGTTAGAAATACTACTCCCTGTTTTCTCAGCGTTCTCAGATTCCATTATCTGGCAGTGATCCTTGGAACTTTTAGAGTCACTACTCGAATTAGAAGTCTGTTCAGATAGACTAGTAATAGTTCTACCGTGGTTCAATCCAGCTGATTTCAAGAAAGCTAGTGCTGCTTCATAGGTCATGAAACCTCTCATGGAGAATCCTGAATAGCCTCGTACTTGTGCTATAGCTTCATAAACATCTCGATAAATACCATTTTTGCGGCCATGTGCCACGGAGTAATACTGGTATTGCTGAAACTGTTCATCTGTGACGATTTGATTGAGCTGTTTCTCAGTTTCTACGGTAGACAGAGATTTAATTCCGGCTGTTTTCATGAACACCAAAGCCTCTTCGTAGGTTTCGAAGCCTTTCATTGAGAATCCTGAGTATCCTTCAACTTGAGCGATGGCAACAAGCCACGATTTGTAGATACCTCGCTTCCGTCCGACCGCAACAGCGTAATAATTTTTTGGGGACTTATAGTAGTAGTAGTAGCGTTTAGACATTCGGTTTTCCCACGTTAACGATAATACAATCACGCTATAAAAATGATTCCTATGTATTTATATTTATATCTGCAAAAAAAAAGCCGCAGATTGTAGGTAGGTATTAAATCTATGATTATGATTTCGCTAAACATTGCTTTTTCTAAATCATAGAAAAATCGTGTGGATTTGAACCCGTACAGTATATCATTGTGGTATGTCAAATTAGGCAATCATGCATGATGTCTGCATGTACAGGAAGACAGGGTATAAGTAATCCTAAACTTGACATATAAATATGTTGAGACGGATTTCGAATTGTGTACGAATCGAGATACTAATTCCTTTAAAATAAAATGTTACTTACTCTATATATCTTAAATCTGATCTGCAACATCATGTGTTGCGCGACACGACCGGATATCATAAAAGATATGATACAGTGCCAAATGAGCCATTTCACCCAAATTCATTATGTTTCACTTTTTAAGCTATGCTTAAATTCCTCATCGTCGGAATTATGTAGCTAATTATGAAACAGTGCGAATAGCCGCACAATAATATACATACATCATGCAAGTCCATCACACATATGATTGTAACCCTATCCGCCCTGTATGAGACCGGAAGCTGTCTTTCTTTCTATCTTTCTATGCTTCAAATAATATGAGGTGGGGACTACCTACCCACCTCGACCCAGAAGGCTAGTCGTGCCAGCTCACAGTCCCCTCCCTACCCTACAACACGTGAGAGTGTTTTTTCAAAACAGTGAGGATTCCTCCATTCTGATTTTTCACCCACACATCCTAAATTTTCTATATCCACAATGTCGACCTCTGAGCAGAGCTTCATCATGATCAAGCCTGACGGCGTTCAGCGCGGTCTCGTGTCCCAGATCTTGGGCCGTTTCGAGCAGCGTGGCTACAAGCTTGTCGCTCTCAAGATGACCGAGCCCTCGGAGGAGCTTTTGCGTGAGCACTACCAGGACTTGCAGGAGAAGCCTTTCTTCCCCGGCTTGCTCAAGTACATGCGCTCTGGTCCTGTCGTCGCTACTGTCTGGGAGGGCAAGGACGTTGTCAAGACTGGCCGTACCATCCTCGGTGCTACCAACCCTTTGGCCTCTGCCCCTGGCACCATCCGTGGTGACTTCGCTATTGACGTTGGCCGGAACGTCTGCCACGGCTCTGACTCTGTTGAGTCTGCCAAGCGTGAGATCGCTCTCTGGTTCAAGCAGGAGGAGGTCCACCGCTACGTCTCTCCCTTCCACAGCTCTCTTTACGAGTAAATAGTTAGGTAGTTTATCGTAAGCTCCAAATACATTACAATTTAAAAAATTATCGAAATTTCATTTTCTTCTTTTCTATCAGTAAAACGAAAAATATATCGGCGTCCCGTTGTTGGTTATTCCCCAGTTCTGATGTACAAAAGGTTCAGGGCTTCTTTTGGCCGTGAGAATTCGCGCAATCTCAGTATTTTCTGGAGTCTCACCAAAAGTGGGGCTATATTTGAATATTAATGTAATAAATAAATAAGTCTTGTTAATTAACTGTTACGGGTATCAATGTGTCGAATGTCAGGCCCGTTGCCAAACACTATTCTCCTCCGCCATCTCCGGCTCAGGACCGAACTCACCCTCGTAGACAATCGCACCAGCTTGGCCACGTTGGTAAACGAGCATCAGTTCTGGCATCGTTAGCAACTGAGCTACGGTCGGCCTTCGCTCCGGCTGAGGGCTAAGCATAAGAGACACTACTTTGTCAAGCAGACACGAATCGTCGACTAAGAACCTGGGAGCCCACTTCGGGATTTCTCGAGATGAAGCAGCTGCAGTGTTCTGAGACATGCCACTTATGTTTGAACCCCCGCTTGCATTGGAATTAGCACTGTTGGTTCCAACATTCAAATCACCGCTACTGAGACGGCCAGCGTCACTAAGATCGCCGCTACGCAGACGATGCCAGTGGACACCATTATCAGGAAGCACGATGTTCGCGGCTACCTCGACCATCATTAAGCCCACGCTGAAAATATCTGCAGGCTTGCCGTACTGATGCTTCTCCAATACTTCAGGTGCAATGTATTCGCGATCACCTTCACGCTCAAAGCCTGGTGGTGGCGGACAGCGTGTAGCAATTCCAAAATCACCAATTTTGAGATGGCCCTCGAAAGACACAAACACATTGGCAGGTTTCAGATCAAGATGCAAAATGTTGTGCGAATGAATCACAGCGAGACCATGGAGGACTTCTACCAGAATCTTCCACACACGCCACTCTTCTAATCGCGAAACGCGGCCTTGTGCTGCCAGGAAGGTATTGAGATCGCCGTTTTCGCAGAATTCTGTCATAATATATCCGAAATTTGCATATTCCCAATCATCTACCATCTGAATTACATGAGAATCATTCGGCTGTGTACTCAGAGTTCGCAAAATATCGATCTCTTCCCGTTGTCGGGCACGGTCGCGTTGCCCGATTAATGGTTTCTTCGTCCGCTTAACTGCAAAGCGTTGTCGTCCTTGGATCACCACAAATACACAGCTGAATTCTCCCTTTGCAGCGCTCTGAACCTTTTCAAACTTAGAGATTAGATGTGGATCATACAATGAGGGATCCTCATCTTTTGGTCGCCGATTAGTGAAATTCCGCAGTGCGTTACATCCACGAAGACCTGAATCAGAGTAAACGGTGATGGACGGTTCCCGAGCATTGATGCATGAAGACCGAGGATATGGCAAATGACTATTGCCGTCTTCGACCTCAATCGATGAGTTAGCTACAATAGAGGCAATAGATGATCGGTCTGAGCGGCCAGTTGGATGAGAAGTGACAAGTACAGACTTGTTGCTATCACTCTCAGACGAGGGGCTCTCAAAAAATGATGTCGTAGTGGCTGGTGTTTTCGGTGATAGCTCAAAGTGGCTTCTTCCCAATGGTGTCTCAAGTCTTAACGGCGGAGGAATTGAGGGCATCCCTGGAATGGTTGCGACAGGCTTGTCGTCACTGTCCGCATTTCCGTTAGGATGTTCATCGTCTGCGTCATTACCATCCGATGATACTGAGGAACCCGACGACAGAATGTTATTCGCAGAACCGAATGAGTTATTAGCTGAGCCTGATGAGACTGCAGTAGATGCAGAAGACGGGATTGATCGCAAGCCCTGTGCCGGCATGACTTTAGGAACTGGTGACTTATCATTCTGCCTAAGACCATTCAGGATTCGCAATCGGTGTCGTGGTATAGGACTGGATTGCGACTCCGCGAATGTCGGACTGGGTAGACTTTCGTTCGCGAATTTCCCTGGAGTCTTGGGTCCAGTCGTATCTGCAAACGACATTGTATCACGCGACCAAAGCGGACTCATAGACATGGAGTCAGTGGGATCCGCTGAGCGTAATACTTGACTATCAATGGGTCGTGCAGTTGGCTTTACAGCAGTACCAGGTGTAACAGTAATTGCCTCAGATCCTTGGCGACCAGCGCCAGAATCAAATTTTGGAAGAACTGAGTCAACATCCTCGCAATCCTGGAACCTATGAAGCAAATCAGCATCCTCGTCATCGCCAGAGTCTTTGCAGTTCTCATCATAAAACTCAAGATCAGAGTCATCATACTTCGCATTATTGCCCACCGGAAGAGGTGGCAGTGGTGTTCTCGCCTGACGCGATGTAGTTGATGAGGCAGAAGAATTCTTCGGCTTTGTTTGACCTGGAAATTGGTAATGCTGGGTGGCCAGAAACGATTGTTGGTCTTCCTGTTGTTGACCATCTTGACTTCGTTGACCTTTATGACGCAGACTTAGCCGTTCATTGTCCTTTTCAGCATGCTTTGTTGGAGTGTCATTAATATCACTCTCATCAATATGGCCTATGCTGAACCGTTTAAGTCGATCAATAGGCGTATGCAAGCGATTACCGACAGACAGCTCGAGCCATGAATTCAAAGAATCAGTGCTGCTCAGTTTAGTTTGATCGAGTTGCATCGGATTATGATTTTGGGTCTGATTGGATCGTACACCAGGGAATGGTGAGCCATGATCTAACGGCAGATTAGATTGGTAAAGATAATGTTTCTGGTTTGCCAGTGTATCAGCATTTAATGGTCGCTTCACCGGAGTTTCAGGAATGCGTGGTTTTGGCGTCTGTGGCGCATGCTTTTTAGATTGTAGGCCGGTTGACGTGAACGCCGTTTGGACTGGCTTGGCCCCACTGAAAGACAGGTCTGGGTTTATAGTTGCTGTAGAATCGGAGCCTGAACCTGAAGAAAGGCTCGAATAATCACTATGACTCATTCTAGATGACGAGTCAAGTACATGCAATCTTTTCGATTTTTGAGGCGAGGCTAGCGAGGAGTTACTTGATCTCGACAAAAAACCCCATTGTTTGGATGAGGGCTTGCTTGTTGAAAATGGATGCGGTCGTTTGAGTGAGAGCATGTCTCGCTTTCTGCGGCTTATTGGCGTATCATTGATGCTACCGCTCACAGTCTTGGTAGGAGAATCGCTAAACATGACATCTGTTGTCAAATCGCTATTGCTCATGTCTCTTGTACTCAGATCATCCACAGGGGAAGTTGCCTCGGAGAAAAGCGGGGATTGAGTATCATCTTTGTTGATTTTGAGGTTGAACAATCCTGTTGATCGACGAAGACCTGTCAAAGACTTTGAGGACGTAGAAGCAGACGTACTACACAAAGCTTTGGGCTGTGGTTCCTTCACTTGCAGCTCAGAAGGACCAGAATCGCGAGTCTCAAGTGCTGGAAGACTGTGACGCGTCCGGCGTTTTGTTCGAGCTGCTGGTGTGGATGCTGCGAAAAAAGGATCCATTTAATCAGATATTAAGTTCGGAATTGGTGGGTGGGATGGAACTATTACTTTGTTGTTGACTTCTTATCCTTCAATTAAAGGATTATTCTCGTTGATTTCTACTTTGAAGCCTTTGTAATGTTCGATTTGTTCCTTTTGCCGCCCGTCTTTAGCGTTTGATCAGACGAAACGAGGCAAACCTATATGAATGGAACGCTGCTATGCCCTTTAACTGTACCTGAAGTTTCTGGGCGTTCAGCAGTTTGCTTTATAAAAGTTCAGTGGCACTTCCGTGACACTTGAGTTGGCTGCCGATAGCCAGCAATTGAGCTTTAATACTTGACGCGTGTTTTGTGGTTCGAAATAGTAGGGCGCGGAGATGTTTGTTTGTTCAACGCCGCTTCGTGATCTCGCGTTAGTGACTAAGCATGCCTCATGACGGATTGTTACCTGCAGCCTCTTTGAGCGACCAATAACATCTATTTTGTTGGGTTAGGTTATAGCTCATGCAGGTTACCAGTGAAGCTAAGTGAATGTTTTTTCTACTATGAAAACATCGTAAAAGCGTTCAAGAAAGATGAGGCTAAAGATAAATATAGCATTAACTGGATTATTTTTACGAGGAACTTTATAAAAATCATGATTTTGTTCGGGGATTTTTTTGAAACTATTGCAGAACTTGGCAGCCAGTTGCAGTTTATGCAAGCTTGTTTTGAACTGCACTGCAGACAGTTAGATCTGGGCCGGGGTATGCATTGCGCATCTGCAAATAACTATGATTTTTCCCACTGAAAAAGTGAAACATCGCTATAGATCTCAACAAACAAAAGCTTACCCTACCTGCAGATCGAGATGATAATATTTTCTTGGCAGTCAACGAAAGAGATTCCGCGCCGAACACGTATCCGGTGATTAATGTTGCATGATATAGCAGGGGGGCCATGACGTGGACGGGAGGGGTTCAGTGCATGGAAGGTTCCCCAAAATAATATTTGTAAAATAATATTTATTAAGCTGAGTTAAAAAATCCTACCGTGATCATTTGACACCCAAACCAAGATTTTATTTTGTATCTGATGTGCTTGTGACGAGAATGTTTCAGTTTTTTTTTTTCCTGCCCTCGTAAGTGATACGTTACAGTGGCATGCATTGGCGGCAAGGCCCTCTTCCTGATCGGGAAGATATCATGTAAGATAGGGAAGAGAATTAAGCATTCCGCGCTTGGCTTAATATAATCGCTGAGTCCAAGGTCGTGGGGTAATCACGTTTCCGCGACCTCGAACAGCGTCTTTATTGTTTACAACGAGTTTTCTCTGGAATAACTGCATTAAAAATAAACTATGGATTTATCTACTCATGATATTATGTTGTGCGGGAGCCCTATAATATTGGGATTTCTGTGATTATCTATGACTTTATGTTTCACTTTTCGCATACCATACAGATTGCTTCAGCACTCTTTTCACAATCTATGATAAAATGATGCAAGATAATACGACTGCAACCTGTCAGAGATTATATTGATTAGTCTGGTTATGATCGGAGTGGAGAAAAATCGCACGATCCAGATTCAAAACCGCTGCATAAAAAGTATTGGTTAAGAAGTACTGACATACCGATAAAGATATAGAGAACTCGAGACTCGAAAAATAAACTCTTTTTGAATTTTTATCTCTCGTTTAGACCTCTTATGACTGCATAAGCCGTTGTTTACATAGATCGGCGGTAAATCTCCTACATTGCATATCCCTTCGCAAGTAAACCCAACATGGGGTAAACCCTCTGGTGGTTGTGAAAGCTGATTAATACTCACATCTTTAGTACTCAGTTAAGGTGGGGCAACCGTACCCATGATCTACGGAGGTTGTATGAATGAGAAATCTAAGCTTTTAATGCTTTCACCCTGGGAAACGATTCAATTAATCCTTAAATACGGCTGTTTCATTTATGACTACTTCTTATTTTTATCCTGTTTTGGTTTACGAATCGAAGCGATCGAGTTTTGTTTAGATTAGAAAAGAACAGAGTGCTTCACTCATTTATATGATACGTTGTCGCCTTGTTCTCCACTCATTTGAATAATAGACCCGAGGCTTTGCTTAACAGAATAATACTACATGAATTTTTAAAAACACCATCAATGGGTCATTTTTAAATATTTGTGATTAGGTATGTTTCTTTTTCTGTACTAAATTTCCATTCTTTTTGGACAATCATTAATTGTATGATTATGCACCTCATTTTATATGAGCGCAGCAGTAAGTAGATCCGACTGGGTGTGTGTGTGGTTAGGTCGCACGTGGCCCGTGCTGAAGATCGTATCTCCTCAGACCAAAACATAAACAAGAAGCCGAAATGAGCTCTTCGCAGTTTCAACAGCTTGAAAAATTAGGAGAAGGCACGTATGCGAACGTTTACAAAGGTAGAAATGCCGAGACGGGTCAAATTGTAGCTTTAAAGGAGATCAATTTGGACAGTGAGGAAGGTACGCCGTCTACGGCAATCCGGGAGATTTCGCTAATGAAGGAACTTCGCCATGAGAATATTGTGACATTATATGATGTGATCCACACGGAAAATAAACTGAACTTAGTTTTCGAGTATATGGACAAGGATCTGAAAAAGTACATGGACCAGCACGGACAAAGAGGAGCGATTGAAGTTGAGCAGACAAAGGCGTTTATGTTCCAGCTGCTTAAAGGACTTTTGTTCTGTCATGATAGCCGTGTGCTACACCGTGATCTTAAGCCGCAAAATCTGCTAATTAACCATAAAGGAGTTCTAAAACTTGCTGATTTCGGCCTGGCAAGAGCGTTTGGAATCCCAGTAAACACATACAGTAATGAGGTTGTTACATTATGGTACCGTGCTCCTGACGTGTTAATGGGCTCGCGCTCATACAACACCAGCATTGACATTTGGTCGGCAGGCTGCATTATGGCAGAAATGTTGACCGGGAAGGCTCTATTCCCAGGAACATCTAACGAGGATCAACTACAGAGAATTTTCAAACTTATGGGAACTCCCACTGAGCACACATGGCCCGGGATTTCCACTTTGCCGAACTATAATGCAGGATTCTTCCTTTACCCAGCGCAAGACTTGGCTCAGGTCCTGCCGCAACTAGACCCAGTGGGTCGCGATTTGCTTCAGAAACTATTGCAATTGCAACCTGAAGCTCGAATTTCTGCTCGCGATGCACTAAGACATCCCTGGTTTGCAGAATACCAATATTACGGCTAGACATACTTAATTAATTCCAGGATTCGTTATTTACCTGTCTTGTTTCAGAGGAGGAAAAGAGAGTGGAAAATGCAACCAATTAATGATCTAGAATTGATTATGTTTCTATACGGCTGACACCAATGCTACACAGATTACTTGGCATTAGTTCGGCTTGAGTCCCTAAATCACGGCGTCGTCTGAACGTTGATTAAGCCACCGCTAACGCCCTTGCATAGATGGAAAGCGAGGTTCATTAGGACACTCCACTTGGCGACGGTGGTCACCAGCAAATAAATTATAAATAAATATACAATCACCCCGCATAAATATAGGCGTTTATCTCGGGAATGCAAGCTTCCCTTGCGGCTTGCTGCAATTCCCACATCTGGTTCCAGTCGCCATGAACGCCGTGCGAAAGTTGGAGCAACTGAATAGCAAGTTCCGCACTTTGATTAGCTCTCAACGCCATGATAACAATCTCAGCATCTGCCCGATGATTCCGGGTTGCCATCGCTTCTACTGCAGACCACTGATCATGTCTCGCTAAAACTTTGTAAATTTTCCGCGTATCCTCGACACGACAACCACGACGAACCATATATGCAATTAAATGAATATTTCTTTCGGAATCGGCATCAGTCTCAAGTGATGATGGGATGAACGGCTGCGCATGCAACTCATTTGTAGAGTCCCAGTCGTTGATGAATTGAAAAACCTCAAGTTCTTCGAGCATTCTAGCATCGACGAATGGCCACTTTAAAGCAGGAAAGACCGGAAGGCGGTGTCTATACACCTGTGCACGCACCATTGATAGTTCCAAGTGCCGTGTTCTTCTCAATTTTTGTGCAAGAATAGGTGATGCTTGTGCTAGATTAAGGTTTCCACTGTAGGCGAGGACCAAGCCAAGAATATCGCTGCTCAGAAGCTCAATTGGTGCATAAGAAGGCAGCATATCATTACCAGGTGTATCTGTTTCAGAGGGGTTTGACGAATTCAAGAAAGGTGTTGTTTCTCTTGAGCAGGTGTTAGATAAAGGCGACCCCTTCCGAGATCGCTTGGCCACATTTTGCCCAAAAGGGGATTTTCTCTTTGTATTCACACCTAAAAAGCCCATGCTGACATCACAAAATTTAGATACACAAAATTAATAGAAGTCAAAAGAGCTTCTGTGGTGAAGAGATGCTCCACTCCGGGATCAAAAAGTAAGAAAACGGGCCAGTTGGTTGCGGACAAGCGTTTGCCTTACCTACAAATCCTATTCCTCGAGCTCAGTGAAATAACTTATAAACTGATCGTATCAACTCTTTAGAATGGGCCGATAATTTTTAGGCACATGCAATTTGGCGGACCAACAAGGGCAGGATCTAATTTGGTCTGACAGATCGACAACCTATATAGTCACCACCAACATATATGTGATGATGATGTAAGGGGATCCGTGGACCCCCCCCTCCCCGCCTTTGGGACGATCTATCTCAAGTGATGAGCTCGCGGGAGGTTCCTCACCCCTAAAGCGAAAGAGATTAGAGAAGGAGAATTTGCAGATCCAGGAACCCCTAACCTTTGAAATTTCATTATTACTTAATTTTTTTTGTTTCCATAACATTTCAGTCCACAATGAAGGTTCGGAAGCCGCAGTCGAAACGCAAGAGCACACGTTTGCAGAAAGGAATTGAGAAGAAAATCTCAGCTCACAATCGTAAACAGCGAAAATTAGCTAAAAAGGATCCCACATGGAAATCTAGACATCCGAAAGATCTCGGTATTCCGAACTCGTTCCCTTATAAAGGTGAACTGCTCGAGGAGATCGAGGCTAAGAAGCAAGCTGATCTTGAAGCTCGCGCGATTCGTCGTGAAGAACTAAGACAGCAGGCCATTGCTCGTGGTGCAACGTCTCAGGAAATGGCAAATTTCGAAGCAGAGCAGGACGTTCTCGACAATCAGTCAAGGTTGGGTGCCTTGATGGCCTCTGTCCAGCAGAATGCTGAGTACGCTGATGATAATGACGATGAGAATATGATGGATAATGATGATGTAGAAGATGATGAATCTGATGTCGGTGAGGGCATCAGTGAATTGGACACCGTTTTCGAACAAATGCGCCAAGATGGATCTAGAAAGGCGTTCGACAAGTACTTTAAACAAGTTTTGGACGCTTGCGACATCATTGTGTATGTCCTCGATGCACGCAATCCATTGCAAACTAGATCCAAACAAGTAGAGGAGACGGTGTTGGCTCATCCGAACAAACGTCTGGTGTTCGCTCTTAACAAGATCGACCTGATCCCTACTGAAGTTTTGCAGAAATGGATCAAGTATTTGTCTAAATCCTTCCCAACTGTACCAATCAATGCTTCAGCTGCAGCACCGAATGCGCATACCTTCGATCACCCTAACAATTTGTCACGAGCAAATACGGCTGGCGGTTTGCTCAATGCTCTGAAAAAATGGGCGGGGCAAGCCAATCTCGGACGACAGGTTACAGTAGGTGTCATTGGATTCCCCAATGTTGGTAAATCTTCGGTTATAAATGCTTTGTTGGGCCGCCACGGCGGTGGAAAGGCCTGTCCTGTTGGCGCTCAGGCAGGTGTTACTACTGATGTTCGTCGAGTGAAGGTCGACAGTAAATTAGCTGTTTTGGACTCACCGGGTATTGCATTCCCTAGCAGTGAGAAACGCAGTTCAAAGTCTCCTATTGATGAGCAGGCTCGTCTCATTCTTCTTAATGCGATGCCTCCTCGATACATTGATGATTGCCGACCCGCTGCGGCAAAGCTTGTGAAGCGACTGCAAAAACATCCGGAGCAGTTCGAAATGTTTGAAAAGCATTATGACCTTCCGCCGATCCCGAAGGTGTCGTTCGAAGATTACATGACTCAGTTGCTCGTACATGTGGGTAGAAAGATGGGGCGTCTCAATCGGGGTGGTGTCACTGACCTGCAGAGTGTTGCTCAAGCAATTGTGACAGATTTTACTAATGGCAGAATACCTGGCTGGGCTGTTGCTCCTGAAGAGGCGGTAGCAGAGCCAAAGAATGTACAAGTTGTAAATACATGGGCTAAGGAGTTCGACCTGGACAGCATTTTGGCTGGTGTACTTTGAAAGCATGCATAATTAAGTAACGTATGATATTATTCTCACCTAAAAAGTAAGGTTTCTGTTATCTGTGGTAGCCATAGAGTACATATACTGGTATCAATTGAAGCCCACTAAGATAGTTGAGAAACTGGAAAATAAATAGTGATTATTTTATGTTGAATGCATCTAAGTGAGAACTCACCTGTTTGGTCATAGTGCCGAGCACACGAAGCGAAGTATTAGACGTCACTCTCAGTGAATGCAATCTCTACACGCTGTTTATGAATGTGTCTCTGGTTATTGGCGACGAAATCGCCTATATCGAATTCTTCTGAAGCCACCTGAACAGCGCGTTTCATGAGATCATTCGTGATGGGATCATCGGGAGACAAAGCCAGCGCCAGCGCCAGCTTCTCACATGCCTTGTTTGTTTCACCCATCTGTAACAAACACAACCCCATTGCTGATAGAATGGCTGGATCAAGTGCGACAATCTCACATACATTCTCGAACATCTTGTACGCAGCGGAGGCCTTGCCCATACGCCGCAGAACATATGCCATATTTGACAGAACGCTTACACGCATGCGTTCGCTGCTATGATAGACGTCCACTAATTGTGCTGCAAACTCGAATACTTGAAGTGCTCGCTGAAGTTTGTTTTGGTAGTAAAACACAACACCAAGCTCATTCATGATCAGTGGGTCTTCTTCAAAGAAATCAGCAGCTGTTGCTAGATATTTTTCCGCCAAAGTCAGGTTATATAATTGTAGATGTTGCATGCCTATGCAAACGTATGGCAAGTGATATCCAGGGAATAGACGTGCAACTGTACTGAATGCAGTAGCCGCCTGTTCATGCTCACATTCTTCGGCAAATGTTCGTGCAAACGCTAGCCATGCTGGTGCGTATCCAGGGTCGATCAAGCTTGCTCGTGAAAACTGGACTCGTGCTTCTGGAATGCGCTTGGTTGCCATATAATACAGCCCTACTGCGTACCACGTAATCGCCGAATCTGAAGATGTCTCTGCTAGCTCGTGTGCAATCTTGTATAGCTGATTCGCATCATTGAGCTCTAGCAGGCATGCAGTGTAATTTGTATATATTCGAAGATTGTATTTGTCTTCGGAAAGGGCAACTTCATAGGTCTTTCTTGCTGATTCCGTGCGACCTTCAGCAAACGACTGATTTGCCTCTGCTACAGCGAGATCACTGTTTGTTTCTGGGATCATATACGACTCTACCAAAGTGCCGCGCGCTGTCTCAAGGCGGTTCGCCGTGCTGTTTACGGCCGTCAGTCTAAGGCTGTACAAGCTGTGACCGAAATCAGCACCGGCTCGTGAGAAATCCAGCGAATCAAGCAAGGCCTGCTCTTCCTTCGGTGTTAACGCATGATATTTTACGAGCTGAGCGAATGCATCAAAACACCGCGCATCGATTCGCAAAGCAGTGATGTATGCTTCTTTGGCCAAACCGAATTTCGATTGCATAGTATAGACACGACCGAGCAAAAACTGAATCAAAGCATCTACAAATACACCATTCAGCTCCTCATTTTCTTCGGGGATGGGAAAATCAGGGAGATCTTCATCAAATCCCGGAAGAATCATGCTTACACGGCTGCTCCCACTGACGGTACGAGCACCCTGGGCACCAGGTGCCTTCAAACTACTTGTACTGAGAACACGCACTTTATTATGAGGCTTTGATGCAGATGGAATCGGCACAACCGAGGCTCTGTTATTATTATTCAGAGATCCGCCATTGAATGCACTCTGAAGGCCTGCAGAGTTTGCCGGAGTTGCCGTCGACGAAGATCCCGAAGATGGAGCGAATCCCGATGGCCCCGCCGTACTCGAAGCCGATCGTGATTCAGCATGAGAACCCAGTTGGGAAGTCACGACACTAGAGGCAGGAAACTCTTTTAGAGAGTAATCAGCAGTAAGCACTGACAGGGCAGCATCTAAATTCTGGGCCTGTAACAGACACAATCCAGCCATGTACCTGCATTTTGGGCTTTCTTGTTCATACAAATTGTCGAGGATCAGTGCAGCTCCCCGAACATATTCGCCCATCCCGTAGTAAGTTTGGGCCAGCCAATAGGCATCATCGGGATGTCCACTCAATGCCAGAATTTTATCACCAATGAGTTCAGCCGTATCGTACAGATACGCCTCCATTGCTTGCTTTCGCCAGGCACGAAGCTCGTCTATCTGCGTCATCTAGATTATTAGCACTGTTTAGTACTGTTCCGTACTGTTGTTTAGCAGGTTAGGTCAAATGGCTCAAATACCTATGTAGTAAATATCGTTGTTGTGTATCAGTGGAATAGACCAACCTGAGCTACTAAGAAAACAAGTATTTGTATAATAAATTTATTAATCACGATATTTTCGAAGCTGAAGAGACAATTATTGGTGTGTTGAAAGTATCGTGTTCACGATAGACACTATCACGTCCGTTGACGGAGAGGATATCTTAGTTAGGTCATGTAATTCATGCACACATTCCTGTTGCACTCATTTACACGCACTGGGTAGGGCACGCGATGAACAGTGGGAAGTTTCATTTTTCAATAATAATCAACCCAGAATGGCTGTAAAGAGAAAGTATCAGGGACCGCCATATATTCTGGGCAAAACCGAGCTTGCTGGCAAGCGGGCAATGTCTGTAGGCATGCTACGCCAGCTCGGAATTATGTGTTTGCAAAGTGTAGACACGATGCCCCCTAAAGGTTTGAATCCTTTGCCATATTTAGAGTTGCACAATTTGAAAGCAACAGAGCGCTGGCTTTTGGTGCATCTTCCTGATCTCTATCCTTCGGCTCTGTCTATGCCACAGGGGTTTATACAGCTCGATTTACAAGGCCATCATACGGAACGGTACGACTGGTCGATTGTTTCAGAAATTGGAAGAATGGCCAAGCCAAAGCCAAAAGATGAGCCATCGGCAGCTGAATTAAGTGAAGAGCTGGATGCAAACAAAAAAGAAGATGAGACAGATGAAAAAAATGCAAATAACAGCGAAGACACCTGCACTTTGAAATCGCTCTGTTCTAGTAAAACGGCATTAGAGAATGAGGGTTACCCCATGACGGGTGTCCGGTTAGATGCGCTTGAAGGAACGAATGAGGGCTATGCAATCGACTGTGAAATGTGTTTGGCTGGCCAAACGCAGGTGCTCACACGCATAGCTGTGCTAAGATTTTCTGATGGTGCCCATATACTTGATCAGCTCGTGAAGCCTGACGAAGAGATCACCGATTATGTGACGCAGTACTCTGGTATTACTGCTGAAATGTTAAAGGACGTTGATTTCCGCTTGGGCGATGTGCACGAATGGTTGAGAACACATATTGGGAAGTCCGATGTTCTTATCGGACACTCGCTCAACAACGACCTCAAAGTTTTGAACGTGACTCACGATAATATCGTCGATACTGCACTGCTATTTCCCCATTATCTCGGTCCTTCATACCATTCGTCGTTGCGATACTTAGCTCGCAAGTTCTTGAACACCGAAATCCAGACTAAAGACGAGATTGGTCATAATCCCATTGAGGATGCAGCGACCTGTGAAAGGCTCGTTAGATGGCTGATGGAACATGGCCGGGCATACAGTTTGATTGACACAAATGCAACATCTGCATTCTCTACCTATCTAACCAATACAGAGAGTGTGAAATCAACGATCATTGGCCCCGAGCAACCTTTTTGGGATGCTGATGGGACAGGAAGCCATCTTGTGGAGCTGGACATCCCAAAGTGCGTTGAATTAACATTAAAAAGTTTGGAAACCAGCCAATACGTTTGCACAACCTTATCAACTGCTGACCATACGCAGCTTAGCCAGCAGCTGGATCTCTTGGCTAAGCAAGCGCCTTCTAAGACTCTGATCACAGTATGTTTCGGCACGAACTACGATCTGAGGACACAAATTCAGGAGCTTAGGCAGCGGAAGACCACATTCTCTAAAGAGTTTCGCACGCAAAAGTGGGATTCTATCCAAGACCCATGGACTTCTGAAGACGATTCGTTATTGAAGAACTCCGTCAAGAAGCTTGGCACGGGTTTTGCTTCGTTGAAGATCACAGTAGATCCCCAAGACATGGAAGAATGGCCAGAGGCCGTAAAACGAAAAGTATGTCCGAACAACGAGTTAGAGGGAGTTAAACAAAAAGCAACAGAAAGCACAACAGAAAGCACAACAGAATCTGCACTAAGCAACGGAACCAAAGCTGACGCTGATAATTAAATTGCATATAGATTAATTATTCTTTAGAAATGTGCGGTCTCACTTATGAGTTGTTTATATTGTAATGCTTTTTCATATAATACAGATAAATAGCTTGAAATCAGAACATGCACTCGAATTATATTTCTCAACCGACTTTAATTTCCGTTCCGCTCTTCAGGCTCAGCTGATGTCTCTGGTTCGACCGAAGTTTCGGGCTCAACACTGGGCTCCACGCTAGGTTCCATGCTGGGTTCTGCACTGGGCTCGGGATTCATTTGCATCTCAACATCCTGATCGACTTCAGTGATGCGAGGCTCCTCAGATTTCGTCTCAACGCTGGTCGGAGTCGTGCTCGTCGTAGTCTGTTCAGGGGCTTCACTGCCACTCTGAACACTCGGGGCTTCTGAAGTGCTGTCCTTCTTAGCAATCTCGTCGACAGCGGCCTGGATGCGGTTAACAAGCTCGAGCTTGTCGTCAGGCTCACCATCTTCTACAGGGTGAAACTTTTCAGAGTCGATCTTCTGCCATGTCTTCACGCGGAATGTATTCGCTCTTTGTGGGCCCTCGGCAGCCTCCTCCTCTCGACTCGTTGCCAACTCAATGTAGTCGTAAACCCAATGCTGAATTGTGCTATCAGTCTTCGGACCGTATGCACTTGTGTTGACGCGACCTGGTCTGTAAATCGATCGACGAGACATCGGGCCGGTTTATTATTCTCACGATCTGCAAGCAGGAGTTTCGGGTTAGGCATGCGATTTCTCCAAGCTATAGAAGTATGGGTATGTGTGGGTGGGTTTTCGTTATGTGGGCTAGTGAGCTGTGTCTGATATTGTGTAATGTATATGATAGTGCTAGATAAGTGAAGTGGGTCGTGGTAAGTCTCTGTCTATGTATGTACGTGGTGGATCGATAATGCGGGATCTACTTATGTTTGGGATGCTTTCATAATGTTATGCTAATTTCCACTTCCAAAATGAAATTGTGGTAACCGATTGATGTTTATAGTGTGATAGTAGTGATGAAAGCAGGTGTCACAAGATGCTTATACAGTGACATACCAAAGCCGAGAAGCCGAACTGGATTTTCCACGGAAAATCTGGGGTGACAAACCAGTCATAACGGGCAAGGGCGAAGGCATGGGCACGGGTGCCTCCCTGTCATTAAGAGTCAATATAGTCTTGATCTATTTCATTCTACACTTTTCTCGTAAAAGAACAGGAAAATAAACAGTTCTCTGTTAAACTCAAGATTTCTTCACTATAAAGATGTCTCAACACACTGTGCTTCATTTGCGTTCCGAGACTAAGCCGTTCGAGCACCGATCGGCCCTTACTCCCACTACCGTTAAGGCCCTGATCGATGACGGTTACAAGGTTTACGTCGAGAGATCTCCCGTCCGTATTTTCGATGACGAGGAGTTCGAGAAGGTCGGCGCCGAGCTCGTTGAAGAGCACTCTTGGAAGACAGCCCCTAAGGAGCGTATTATTATTGGCCTGAAGGAGCTCGAAGAGGAGGATTTCCCCCTGATCCACGAGCATGTCCAGTTCGCTCACTGTTACAAGGACCAGCATGGCTGGCGTGAGGTCTTGGCCCGTTTCCCAGCTGGAAACGGTACCCTTTATGACCTTGAGTTCTTGCAGGACGAGAATGGACGCCGTGTGGCTGCTTTCGGCTTCTACGCTGGCTTTGCCGGTGCTGCTCTTGGTGTATGGGACTGGGCGAAGCGCCAGACCACAGGCAAGCCGCTTGGTGCTGTCAAGCCCTTCGCTAACGAGGCCGCGCTTATCGAGGCAATCAAGGCTGAGCTTGAGAAGGTTCCTGGCAAGAAGCTGCCGAGCGGTATGGTGATTGGCGCCCTTGGCCGATCCGGAAAGGGTGCGGTCGACTGTTTCCGCAAGCTTGGTCTCCCTGAGTCTGACATTGTGCAGTGGGACATTAACGAGACGAAGAAGGGTGGTCCGTTCGACGAGATTTTGAACGTCGATGTATTCGTGAACTGCATCTACCTTACGAACAAGATCGCACCCTTCCTTACTTTGGAGCAGATCAACAACGCTGCGAACCCGAAGCTCAGCGTCATTGTCGACGTTTCTGCCGACTTCACAAACCCGAACAACCCTGTGCCGGTTGTGTCCAAGGGCTCCTCGTTCCCCGAGCCTACCTACACCGTCGAGGGTGCCAAGACCGCCCACCCCATCGATGTGATTGGCATCGACCATTTGCCGACCTTACTGCCGCGTGAGGCCTCTGAGTTCTTCTCGCACGACTTGCTTCCTTCGCTTCTCGAGCTGAAGAACCGTGACTCTTCCCGTGTGTGGGTCGACGCTCAGTCGTTGTTCGACCACCACGTCTCCCGTCTTTAGACATAATATAACTATAATTATAGCTTTGTTATTTATATCAATGCGTAATCAATGAAACCAGCAGTGAATAGCTTCTTGATTATATCTGGCCGAAGAACTCTCTGTAAGCTAGACCCGTTTTGTCGACGATCCCTTTCTCATCAGACAAAGCCTCAAACATTTTTCTGCCACTCGGTGGATCCTTATGTCGGCGTTTTCAGGCCGCAGCTTCGCCAGTTGCCGCACCTTTTCGGAGCACAATGGACGTGTCGACAATTCGGCATGCGTGAATTTAATCCCATTGATTTCAAGAGATCCGGCTCCAATCTCCAGCTTACGATTCAGGAGAGTAGCACGGAGAGCACGATATATTTGGCGATAGCTAGTCATTGATTTGTATGGTAGTGTAGCATTTTTTGCACTTTTATAGACCACTTAATTCACAGTTCGCTCACAGTTCGCTCATAGAATGCACACAGTATGCACATAACTCCAAGTACTCCAATCTCGGCACATTGTTTCGATTTATTTTATTTACGGATTGATACAATATACACAAGCATACGTATCAGTTAGAATGTGATGATATGCAACGTTTCACAAGCCACTCCTCGAGCGTGCATGCACGAAGATGATTCGACGTTCCATGAGCGCAAAAAAAATGCAAAGAAAAGATCAATGTACATGAAAAACAATTTAGACCAGCTTATATACCCATGCTCCTATTGGAGAATTACTCTTTCAGTAATTTGCTCATGTTTTTTGTATTAATTTTTCAGTTTCCATAATTTTTGCATTGTTTACAGGCTAGGTTTGGGACACGATTATCACCACTACGTACATCGTTTAAAACACAGCCTTAAATTTGACATCTGCATATTTTCCACTAAAAATGAACCACTGCAATGCATTAATCACCGGTGCAAACGGCTACCTAGGCCAATGCATATGCAGAAGGCTGATGGACGAAATCGATACGCAGCACTCAGATGTAGATCGTCTCACGATCATCGTCACATCGCGTACGTTCCGAGGTGCCACCGAGGTCGTGAGACAGCTCCATCAGTACAGTCTCTCGCGTCATCGCCGAATCAGTGTGGAGTTTGACTACCTGCTCTTTGACCAGACCGATATGGTAAGCGTTCTGAACGCGTCACGCGAGCTGAAGAAACGGTTTGACCACCTCGACTATATATTCTTCAACTCGAGCCATTCGCAGATGGGCGGCCTCGACTACTGGCAGGCCACCAAAGACTTTTTCACAAACCCGATCCGTGCCTTCACCGTCGGTACATTCAAGATCCAGGGCCAAGCCCGTAAGTCTGCCGATGGAATGGGAGCGACTTTCCAGGCGAACGTATTCTCCCCCTGGTTCTTAGTGCAGGAAATCAAGGACAAATTGTTGCAGCGAGGGTCTCGGCTGATTTGGATTTCCACAAGTATTTCGCTGCCCGAGTACTTCAATGCAGACGATATTGGAATCGAGGATAACCTTCACAGCTACGAGGCCTCGAAGTATGAGCTAGAGCTGCTGCACCAGGCTACCTATAAACAACTGCTGCAGAAAGACGGAATCCAGTCGTGGCTGCTGCAGCCCGGAGTGTTCAAGTCGACGACTTTCGTGCCGACGATGAACATCTTTATGTATCTGAGCATGCTGCTGATGTTCTACATATGCCGATGGAGCGGCAGCCCATATCACTGTATTTATCCCGAACTGGCTGCGAACGCACCCGTGTGGTGTGCTCTGCACGCGGATCCCAAAACTAATGATCTTGGCACGAAATACGGGTCGTCCACGACGCGATCTGGCCAGGAAGTGCTGATGGAATCGAAGATCGACACGACGCCCGAACGAAACGGACTTGTACTTGCGTACGTCGAGAAACTACGGCGAGAATGGATGAAGAAGCTTGAGGACCAAGTGGTAGAACGCGTTGGGTACTAATGAAGACAATTAATTGCAAACGCCGAGCATACGAACCAGCGGACCTCAACATATGAATGGAGCATTTTCGATCTTGTCTGTATATGACGGATCGGTATGTAGATATCCAAAGGTTTTTGGTATTAAATTTTTTTTTTCTCGCTTTATTCATTTTTGATCCCACCTTTATTTTTTTTTCCCCTTGTTAAAGTGGATCCTTCTATATATTTTAATGAACTAATAATCTTTTTTGTACAATATGTAGTTACAACTTGAATCTTACCAAACAGTATCAGAAAGTTCACATTGCCCACTAATTTTGCAATTTCTATTATCGCGAGCGAAAGTATGAAATTGTTTGCACAAAATACCCAGGTTACGAGCTCGCTGCGGCATTAGAGATCGGGAAGAGGAGAAACGCTGGGATCTGAGTGATCTAATATTGCATGACCGTTGGAAGACCGCAGTAACCCCAGCCCTGAACAGCTACGCCATCGCCACGAGAACCATGTCTTGCCCGTCATCCGCTGCGCTGGAAACCTTGAGAAGCGGCCACTATCGAACCCTGGCACCCGCGCAGACGGCTCCCCTCACCCACCCACCTGTGGCCACAGTGAGCAGCGGTATATCGGGAAGGCAGGGCGAGCAGCAGCAGCAGACAGCTCGTAGCAGGCAGGCAGCTTGTCAACCGTTGTCGCAGGCAGATTCGTGACCGACCTGCCCTATACGGCCACATACCCATACATACTCATATCCGGGTCCCATAAAACCCACATAATCCCACCACCTTCGTCGCGAACACCAGTTAGACCACATTCCCGTTTCCCGGTTCAATTTGCATCATCGCAGTATCTCCTGAAGCCCAGGCACTTTCCGGCGACGAACGATGAACGCGATCAAGATCCAGAAGAAATATCCGGAGCTGTCGCAAGACGAGGTCTTCGAGCTCATGGACCAGTTCCAGAGCATCGACACGGAGGACACGGGCCGGCTCCAGAAGCAGGACGTCATCACGGCGCTGTCGAAGGCCGGCAAGGGCAGCTACGACGAGGTCCGCGAGACGCTGAAGCAGGTCAATGTCGACAGCAGCGGCCAGGTCGAGCTCGACGACTTCTTTGATCTCAACGTCAAGCTGAAGGAGCTGAAGCTGTCGGCGCCGAGCAAGCCCAGCCTGAAGCCGAAGCCGCAGGGCCTGAAGATGCCCGGCAACCTCGCGAACAACCGCGTGCACTCCGGCGCTGGCGAGCGCATTGTCGTGCAAGGCAAGGGCGGTGGCACGCACGTCATTGACGAGGAAGAGCGCACGGAGTTCACGCGGCACATCAACCAGGTGCTTGTCGACGACGAGACGATCGGCGCGCGCCTGCCGCTGCCGACGGACACGAACCAGATCTTCGACGAGGCGCGCGACTCGCTGCTGCTCGCGAAGCTCGTGAACGACTCCGTGCCGAACACGATCGACACGCGTGTTCTGAACGTGCCGAAGCACGGCAAGCAGCTCAACACGTTCCAGATGGCCGAGAACGCGAACGTCGTCATCAACTCCGCAAAGGGCATTGGCCTAGTTGTCGTGAACGTGCACGCCGAGGACATCATCGAGGGTCGTGAGCACCTCATTCTCGGCCTTATCTGGCAGATCATCCGCAAGGGCCTGCTCGCGAAGGTCGACATCAAGTTGCATCCCGAGCTGTACCGTCTGCTGCTGCCCGACGAGACGCTCGAGCAGTTTCTGCGCCTGCCGCCCGAGCAGATTTTGTTGCGCTGGTTCAACTTCCATTTGGCCGCATCCGGCACGAAACGCCGCGTCACAAACTTCAGCGGCGACGTGAAGGACGGCGAGAACTACACACGGCTGCTGCACCAGTTGTGCCCCGAGAAGTGCTCGCTCGCGCCGCTGCAGCAGTCTGATCTGCTCGAGCGCGCGGAGCTCGTCTTGCAGAACGCCGACAAGCTCGGCGCGCGCAAGTACTTGACGCCGAACGCCATGGTCGTCGGCAACCCGAAGCTGAACCTGTCGTTTGTCGCGCACCTGTTCAACACTTACCCTGGGCTCGACCCCGTGACGGAAGAAGAGAAGGAGAAGGTCGCCATTGAGGCATTCGACGCCGAAGGCGAGCGCGAGGCGCGCGTGTTCACGCTGTGGCTGAACTCGCTCGACGTCGATCCGGCCGTCGTCAGTCTTTTCGACGACCTGCGCGACGGCACCGTGCTGCTGCAGGCCTACGACCGGGTCATGCCCGGCACCGTCGAATGGCGCCGCGTGAACAAGCGACCGCCTCCGGGCGAGGAGGTGCTTGGAGCGCTCGTTGGCGCGGCCGACGACGACGAGTTCGGCAACTACGTGACAAGCGTCGGCATGAGCCCGTTCAAGGCGATTGAGAACGATAACTACGCCGTGGCCCTCGGCAAGGACCAGGGGTTCTCGCTCGTCGGCATCGACGGCAGCGACATCTACGACGGCTCGCCGACGCTGACGCTCGCGCTCGTGTGGCAGCTCATGCGGCGCAACATCGACCTCACATTGGCATCTCTGGCGAAGAACGGCAAGACGATCAGCGACTCCGAGATCCTGAAGTGGGCGCAGGCGAAGGCCGAGGGCGGCTACGGCGGCCACGTCCGCAGCTTCCGCGACCCGAGCCTGTCGGACGGCGTGTGGCTGCTCGACGTCATCCACGGCATCAAGCCCGAGTACGTGGACTACGAGCTCGTGAGCGAGGACCCGTACGAGAACGCGAAGCTCGCGATCTCCATTGCCCGCAAGCTCGGCGCGCTCATCTGGATCGTGCCCGAGGATATCGTGGAGGTCCGGCCAAAACTGATTCTCACATTCGCCGCGTCCCTCATGGCGCTGGCCTAGAAATAGCATCAGAGACATAAATAGTTTTGTAGTATATCGCATCGGAGTGTATGAGAGCATAGTGGGTGCCTAAATTGGTGCCAAAATTGGTGCCAAAATTGGTGCCAAAATTGATGCCAAACCTGACTGCCAGAGTTAGGTGCCAAAACTGGCTGCACAATTAGAAGTCGACCTACATTCGCATCTAAATTTTAACTATGTGTAGGCTCGACGATTGTTTATTTGTTTACGTATTGTTTCTTTGCGGTTTGGTCTATGGTTGGTCTATGGTTGGTCTATGTTTGATCTATGTTTCACAAAGTCTTGTTTTGTTTGATTGTCGCAGTCTGGAATGCTCAGAGATCATCTATGAAATTCGGTGGTGCAGATTGTAAACATGCATAATCTATAGATTATAGGTTACGTCTTACTTTATCGGACGAGCGAAGAATCCCGAATTCCGCAGATCCTGAAAAATTCCAGAAAAACGAACGCCGTTTGCCAAGACGACAGAACCTGCTCGCGAAGCTACCTAGACACATTCACTCAGCCATCCCAGCTGCTAGGTAGCACGCTCATTCTATGGGCTTGGAAAGATTACCTGGAGTTTTCTTCCCTCCCCCCGCGCAGCTCGCAGTAAGCAGGCCACGCCTAGACCCTCACCCAGATTATCTTCCTGCATATGGAGAGCTGGCGTCTAACAGACCAAGAAAAACGCGAACGTTAGGTCTAGGGATTTCCGCGTTTGGAGGAACACTGGTGGACAACGAGCTGCCAGGGCCATCCGGGTAAAAGTCTCACTTCCACTTCACAGGTTTTAATTTTCTAATGAATTTCAGGGCCAAGAGCTCGGCTGCTCGGTATTATACCGGACTCGTCAAGATGTTTGCGAACTCCACCAATCCTTGCACGTTTTAACTGTACCAGCTGTTATTCGCGACACTTCTTGGCTCCTTGCCCAGTATTGACGAGTCATCAACCCTGCTCCATGCCAAGCTTTCCTCACTAGCCATTGAGTCGAACCCTGCACAGGCGACTTGACAAGCTTCCCATTTCCATTACTCGAACCCTACCCGGAGCCGCGTAAGTGTACACACACTGACGAACATCCCTTTTTTAGGACCTTCCACGGAACCTGGCGACTTAAGCACATTTTTGGTTTACCAGAAGTTGTGTATAGTGGCAGTCTAAAACTCTTCTGTGCTTGAAACAACGGCAAAAACTGCTAATTGTGCATAATCACAGTACAGTTAAATTAACTGCAACGGCTTAAGTCCTCGTGTCTGGAACTTCCGTGGGTTTAAGATTAAGCTCGTATTGCTTTTTCTCTAAGCCATCAAAACAGCTGCGAAATTACCAGCTCTGGAGGTTCAACCTAATTACAGACTCCGTTTTTTTCTTTTTTAACAAGTCGGAGTGTTTTCGTTCGCTGGTTTTAGTCCCGGAATAGGATAAGTCAGAAAGTCCACGTATTCACTTGCGTATCTGAATTGTTCTATTCAAGATTGAACAAACGGAAACTAGAGTGAAAAAAAAGACATCTTTTCTGCGCTTGTGATTTTGTTTTACTGCCAAACTTAAAGCAGTCTTCTGGCTTGCTGAAATTCGTACTCTCTAAACACTGAGAAGGACACGCAATTAAAAAAGGGAAGAATGTCATTCTCTACTACTATCCATGATTTTTCGCCAGATGCGTTTCTCCAGCCCGGTCCGGCCCCACTTCCTCCTAATGCAGGAACAGCGAAAAGTAAGTTTGCGCAATCGAAACCGTCTAGTCCCATCAAAGCGGAATCGAACCGGCTAATACGCCAAGGCTGGGTAAACGTCAAGGAGGACGGATCGATGAAATGGCTGTGGACGAGAAAATTCCTCGTGCTAAAGGGCTACAGCCTGTACTTCAACAAGTCTGAATCCTCCTCGGGCTCTGCTTCGCAGGAAGTACCGCTAAGTACTGTCCTCAGCATCACGCGGACGAATCAGCGTCCATACTGCTTTGAGATCATCCGGTCCGACGGTTTGAAAAGTCTTTTTGTTGCATGCAAGTCCGATGCCGAGCTGCTAGCATGGATCGATGACATCTACTCAAAGATCCCAGCCACGGGCGTGTCGGGACCCACTCAGTTCTACCATAATGTGCATGTTGGTTACGATCCAAACACGGGCGCATTCACTGGCCTGCCCGAAGAGTGGAGCCGTCTGCTCGAAGGATCCGCCATCACGAAGGAGGACTTCGACAACAATCCGAAGACGGTCTTCGAAGTGCTCGAATTCTACCAAAACATGGAAGAGAACCTCGCTCCTCCCGTGCCTTCGACCTCAATCGGTGCTCCGCCTCGCATGGCTGCTCCCACACCGAGAATGCAGCAGTCAATGGGCCCGCAAATGCTGAGCTCGAACAACAGCAGCAGCACGAGCCTCAACAGCCTATCTCATGATTCGTCCGGTTACGTGCATACACGTCCTGCCCCGCCACCGCCTCAGCTCACGCCTTCGCGCCGAGCACCACCGCCGCCAGTGCAGAAGCCGGGTCTCAGCCTGTCGACATCGAAGGCTGCAGCGAATCTTGCATCGTCACGCGTTCCCCCTACACCCGTGACGCCGGCTGTGAAATCACAGAACTCGCCGATTGCGTCTCCCATCCACATAAACCGGCCCGCTCCGCGACCGCCCTTGGCTTCTGCGAACTCAGGCGTGCCACCTCTGAATCTGTCGGGGAAGCCGCAATCGCAGCAACAGCAGCAGCAACATCACCAGCAGTCAGTTACTCAATCACAGCCGGGCTCCCACCTTCCCTCCCAAAACCCGTATGCTCAGTCGGCAAAGGCTTCGCCATTCTACGACTCGGCCAAGGCATCGCAGCCCGGTATGGGCAACATGGCCTCAACTGGAAGCCCAGAGAAGCAGATGCTACAGCCGAATCGCATGCCTTCCCCAGCATACCAAAACTATCCAACTGCTCCCAAACAGCAGTACCAGCAACAACAGCAGCAACAACAGCAACAGCAACTACAGCAGCCTCAACCGCCGACGCATTATGTGCAGCAGACGACGCAGCACAAACTTCCTGCATACCAATCGCCGTACACTGCAGCGTCGGCTGCTGCGGCTACTAAACCAATGCAGCACCACCAGCAGGTTTCTAAGTCTGCACACAGCGTTAATGGCAGTGCTACTGCAGCAACGACTGATCACCACGCAAACGGATACTCGAAGGCCGCTCAGCCGACCAAGCATAAGCCTCAGCAGCCACCACTAGACGACTCGAAGTCAATTGCATTGAAGGCTGCCGAGAGCGCATTGGAGGCGAAACCGAAGGCCAGCGACAAGGAACGCCCCGTCTCAGCGATGACAGAAGCTCAGATCATGCAGCGTCTGCGCAACACCGTAAGCCGCGAGAACCCGATGACGCTGTACCAAAAGATCAAGCGTGTCGGACAAGGGGCGAGCGGAGTTGTGTTCTTGGCCCGGCCTTTGGACCCGTCTATGGCTGCACGTACACGCGCGGTCGCCATCAAGCAGATCGAGCTATCCAATCAGCCTCGCAAAGAGCTTATTGTTAATGAGATCACTGTCATGCGGGAATCGCAGCATCCGAACATCGTCAATTTCTTGGAGGCATACTTACAGGGTCCCAGCGACCTGTGGGTAGTCATGGAATACATGGAGGGGGGATCTCTCACTGACATCATTGAAAACAACCAGATGTCCGAGGTCCAAATTGCCACAGTGTGCCGTGAGACATGCTTGGGATTGAGACACCTGCATTCGAAACAGATCATCCACCGCGATATCAAGTCAGATAACATGCTGCTTGATCGTAACGGAAATGTGAAGATTACTGACTTCGGATTCTGTGCGAAGCTCACAGCCCAGAAGAATAAGCGTGCAACCATGGTAGGCACTCCTTATTGGATGGCTCCGGAGGTGGTAAAACAGAAGGAATACGGTGCTAAAGTCGATGTATGGTCGCTAGGAATCATGGCAATCGAAATGATCGAATCCGAGCCACCTTACCTCAATGAAGAACCACTCAAGGCGCTTTATCTCATTGCTACTAATGGCACGCCCAAGCTAAAACGCCCTGATCTTTTGTCGAAAAACTTGAAGAGCTTCTTGTCGCGCTGTCTATGCGTCGACGTGAATTATCGAGCCACCACCTCTGAACTTCTGGAGTCTGAATTCCTCGCCAAGGGCTGCGACACAAGTTCCTTGCCGCCCTTGTTGAAATACAAGGACAACTGAATACCGTCAATCATTTAATAAGTCCACGCATATGTAGACTGTAACGATCTATAACGTTTTTATCATATATCATTAGTACAGGGGAGGCGACAAGGCATTGTTATGCCTTGTCGTCCTCTCATCTTCTCATAATCTCGACTATTCAAACAATTACAGAACTAACAAAGTGGAAATGACAATAAAATATGAATGTGTATGTACAAAAAGTCTTACTTCCGGGGCCGGTTTCTAGAGCGGTCACCACCAAACTTAATGCGGGTAGCATCGGTTATGCGTTTAACGAAAGGTCGGATTTTGGCACCCTCACGGCCGAAAAGAACATTAAGGAAAACCTGACGCGTCGGTCCAAAGTCACGGAACACGATTTCTATAGGTTCTTTGAGAACTGCCTTCTCCTTCATTTTATCAAACAGTCTCGTTGTGGCAGCGAAGGCCGCCTCAGGAGTACGCTGGCGCTTTCCAGAGAAACCAGCTTGGCCCGCACTCATGTGAAGCAGTACCTCTTGCTTAGGACGCACCTGGTCAATGAGCCTAGCCTGATCAACAGCAAGACTGTCGTCTGCACTTGGTTTCGCGTTCTTGAATTTCTCATGTACACGGCGGCTCAACGTGTAGAGCGTGTTGTTCTTTGTGAAGTGACAGTGCAACACCAACGGAGGTAAGTTCGACTCCTCTGCCGCATGGGAAAAGACAGAGCCAAATGGCAGTCTCGAGCCAGCTCTTGCCTGCTTGTACATTGTCGATCAACTTCTTTGGGACCGATCGGTTGATCTGAAGAATTTCAAACCCTACACAACGGCTGTAGGAATATGGTGAGACTGGGGAAAAGGGAATAAAGTATATGTAGCTGGTGTGTATGTAAGGCGAGTGTATATCAAAGGACGAGAGGTGTGGCAGTGGATGGTGGATGAGGGAAAAACCCATATGTTGTGCCCTAGTAGAACTACTGGCCTCATTCAATCTTAGGAAATGGGAGTAGGCGCTCTGTCAACATGGGATGATCATCCCCGGCCGTCCAGGGTAATAATATATGCTCACTCACCCATATACTATGGAAAGCATGTGACATTTGATTCTGGTTATATCCATACTAAAGTGAAGCCATAGCGCTAATACACTTCAGTGAGCCAGAGAGAAGTCTGTATTGCCTTGTACAGCAGGTTTAAATACTAGTGCTTCTAATCTTGTCCGGTAGTTGCCGTAGACAGTGACCGATGTTTGGATTAGATGCGCTGGCACCGCGTTTCCTTGTGCCGTCTAAACGAATCAAGGTATTATATGAACCAAATGAGTTTTATAACTATTTGTGTTCGCAAATAAAGACGGCGAAAAACCGAGTATTTCTCGCCAGTCTTTACCTGGGGAAAACTGAAAATGAATTGATCAATGTATTAGCCGATTCTTTGCAGCGAAACGATAAGCTGAAACTATTTGTACTAGTGGACGCTCTTAGAGGCACACGTGAAGCTCCTCAACAATGCTCAGCATCATTATTGCTACCTCTGGTTTCCAGATTTCCGGACAGGGTACAGCTAACTATGTACGAAACGCCAAAGATGAACCGTCTCGTTTCTGCTCTTTTACCGAAACGTATTATTGAGGGTGTAGGTTTACAACATATGAAAATGTACGGATGGGATGATGAGATTGTACTTTCTGGAGCCAATTTGAGCCAGGACTATTTTACAAATCGACAAGACCGATATATTTCCTTTCAGGATGCTAAGCTTACTGATTGGTTTTTCAAGGTATTCTCAAACGTCTCGTCATTGAGTCATCGTCTTTTGCCAGCTGCGAATGAACAGGGATTTGAATTGATCAAACCTAACAAACTCATTACCAAAAGAGCGAAGTTCAATTTGAGAGTTTTGCTTCAACCTCGACAAGAAAAGCACAAGTCATCGACCATTGAAGAATTATGCGATAGCCAGGTGGACGGTGCGAGTAGTAGTGCAGTGGAAGTGGATGACCAAACTGAAGTGTACCCTTTATGTCAGTTCACACCGTTAGGAATGGGAAACGAGCTAGAAGCATTGGCTAAATTAACAGCTGCGGCTTCAGATCCAGAAAAAAATCTGCGCTGGGTCTTCACGGCCGGATATTTTAATGTAGAGCCTCAGTTGGCCCATAATTTATCGGAATCTCGAAATGCTGGCGACATCATTGTCGCCGCTCCGGAGGCTAATGGTTTCTACAAAGCCAAAGGAGTTAGCGGAAAGATTCCTATGTTTTACTCTGTTTTTGAAAAAAACTTCTTAGAGAGCCTACCACAGCACAGTCCCGTGAACTTGCGAGAATGGAAGCACGGGATTGTGAACACACCCGGTGGGTGGTCATATCACGCCAAGGGTTTCTGGCTTTCCCCAGTCAGCACGGAAAAATCGGGCGGCTATCAACACCGCTCTTCAAACGACGATCGATCCACACAACCAACTCTGACCTATATCGGTTCGTCTAATTTCACACGACGTAGCTATCGTCACGATATTGAATGCGGCGCTGTAATTATCGCGCGGGGCTCGCACAACCCAATCCGGCAGCAGCTGCAAGATGAGATAGATCACTTGCTGCAGCATTGCGGCCCCGCATTACAGCTACATAGCTTAGAAAATGTTGTGCATCAGCCGAGTTTAATTGATAAGGTTTTCCTTCGAGTCTTCGGGGACCGCTTGTAGGGCTGGGTTGACGCGCATACAAGGGTAACACATGCTGGCTCTTGCGAATGTGTATCTCAGAACACCGAGCACAGGGTTAGTCAGCACGTTTTCGACGCATTATTAATCATATGACCATAAACAGATCAGCGATGACGGGGCTAATCAGGCCACGGGTTCGAGGGCAATTCCTCCAAAATCTTGAGCTGGTGTGAATACTTGACCCTACCGCTGGAGCCACCGATAGGGAAAGGGGCTCCATGACATCGATCTTCCCCCCAGGGCTTGTGGAACCATCAGCAGTAATCAACTCCGATAGGCAGCATAAGTCGCATGACGTCGATGTTCGTGCGATTGGTAATCGCCGGTGTCACACAAATTTCGGTCAAGTGTTTGGGGCGTCCAGTGCATGCATAGAAGATAGTCGGATGAAGGCGGAGCTTACTCTTAAAATCAAGCATTCTTCAAGAGATCTTTTGGACTACGTTGCCACTACTGCGCTCATGGCCTCATGCAGACTGGTCATCTCGACCTGGCACCATTTCAACCAGTTCTCTTGTGGGGGATTCCGCGTACCCGCATGGTCTCGTTTTTCGTTACCCTTTCCTCCCACAACCCATGCACTCACCCTTCTCAGACGATCATGCATGAGACTTTGGCAGAAACCAACCCTATTCCCGCCCCTCACGATCTGGTGCGGCTATGTGACCTTGAAAAAAAATTCAGGCGAAAAAAGGGCCAATTTCGCAAATGGGGATCTGACGTAGATCAGCAGATCAGGGCGCGGACGTGTCCCCAGTAGTGGCCGGGACTCGATTGTGCATCGGGCTGTAAAGTTTTTTTTGCCCGTCCTTGAATGTGACAGCAGCGGTCATACAATCAATTGCCTAGTCCTTTCCCCCCAGACCAGACGCCGAGGAGGTATACATGGGGTTTCTTCCTCAAAGTGACAGGTTCCCTGCGAGATCCTGATAATAGCACCCGATATACGCTTTGTAATTTAATTTGATATGAGGCTAATCGATTATGACTATGATCAGCTCGGTTTGTCGATCCCGTACTATCACTATTACACAAGATGCGGGTAACTGATATTTTTTCCGGTGGCCGAACTTCCTGTATGCACTATTCTGGCTAAGCGTGGTGTGGCGATCTGGGCGAGATTGGAGGCAGAGAACTTGACAGGTTTAGGTAACAGGCGTGCGTCTCCGGGTTGCGGTTACCCAAGGAAATGTAGCCCCTATGACTGTGACTGTTGTTCGAGATCTTTTCCAGACATCACCGAATTTTCCTTTGCAAACCTGCGATTGCAATTTACTTATTGGTCCGACGATTACTACCCTCACTCGTACACCGTCCTTTTCGAACAAAATGTCGAGCAACCGTGTGTATGTGCGCAACCTCCCGTACCGCACGACCTGGTACGAGCTAAAAGATTACATGCGGACCATTGGTGATGTGGCCCACGCAAAGATTCTCACGTCGCACAATGGTATGTCTCGTGGTTGTGGCCTCGTCGAGTTTGCCACCGCCGAGAATGCGCAACACGCCATTGACAAGCTCGATGGCACGGATCTCATGGGCCGCACCATCTTTGTGCGGCAGGATCGCGCACCGCTAGGGGCCACCAAGCGCAGAAGTCCAGCCATTGGAAACGGTGTGATCTCAGAAAGTGGCAACGCAGTCTCAGATGGCGTGGCGGCCGATGCAGCCAGCCCGCGCGATTCCTCGCCAGCAGCCGCACCCGAATCAGAAGACGCAGAAGCGGCCTCAAGCCCAGCCTCAAAAGCAACCGCCCCACAAAGCTCGTCCTCGTTCACGTCACCGTCCTCATCATCACCACACCATCCCAAGGACGCCTCCCAGGACCATGCGGGGTACGCTTTGTTCGTGGGCAACCTGCCCTACTCCGTGAACTGGTCGCAGCTCAAGCAGCTTTTCAGCGGTGCGGGAGAAGTCGTGCGGGCCGACGTGCACCTCACGATGCACCGGTCCTCGCGAGGCCACGGCACCGTCATATTTGCCACCGAGAGCGACGCGCAGAATGCGATCCAGGTGTTCAATGGGTACATGCTAGACGGCCGTCCGCTCGAAGTACGGGAAGACAAGCCCGCTGGTGAGCGTCCCGTGCCGTTTTTGTGGTGCTCTGCATATGGCGACCCGTCGGAAACTGTGTACATTGCGAACTTGCCGTGGTCGACCACAGATGCCGACCTCGTCGAGCTCTTCGAGTCCATCGGGCCGCTGAACCGTGCAAATCTACAGACGTTCCCCGATGGCCGACCGAACGGTAACGGCGTCGTGCGCTACGAGAACACTGAGGATGCGAAGAGTGCTGTCGAGAAGCTCAATAAATATAACTATGGGTCTCGCGAACTTCAAGTGACTTTTGCACGATATCCCGTGAGATTCATATAACAGCGAGAGGCATCTCACAACAAAAAAAAAACATACATATTAAAACAAAATCATGCACAAGATTTGGCCACAAGAACCTGAAAACACATACACGCAAAAAAAATGGCACGATATTCTAGTGGCCAAGACATTTTAAAACAATTTTGAGAGAAGTTCCTTCTTTGCAGCTAATGAGTCACTCCCCATGGGCGCATATATTTTCATTTGATAAAATGCCCAGCGTGTGCAAAACCATGTAGATTCCGTGCGATCATTAATAGGGGATGCGGCAAGATCGTCGCAATAGACAAAAGCTTCACGCTAGGGGAGACGTCCATCATCACAAAGATGGCTATCAACTGTAAGACTATCTTTAAATCATCTAACTACTTTTTGTATTATTCAATTCGTAGTAATAACTCACATTCATTGTTATTCACGATGCTCTTTTGCGAACTTCCAGACATCAGTTTACAAATAAAGAAAAATAAGAGTTAGAAAATAAATAAGATCATCAAATATAAGTGCAATTTGCTCTCGCAATGAGTGGCGAGAACCACCTACGGCACAACTGTAGAAGTCTCTCCCAGTGAGCTGTTATCTTCTTCCCTTGGGCGACATTATTACCAAAGAATCACTGACTTCTATTTCTTTGTGTGCATCCTCTTCTCCTTCAAACCTCAAATAGTATGCACGCTTTTTCGCCGAGTACCTCGTGACGCGAGCCTTGTAGAATGCAGTCGTGTCCGGGTACCTGGCAAATACGACAGATCCATTCGGAATGGGCTTGATCGGCTGATCGGGGAGCGGTAACGGCATGATATCGCGGCGACGCGCGATGTACGTCTTTCCTGGATTCCCATCATCGTCTGGTTCCGGGTCCTGCACCTCAAACCGACTTCCCGGCACAATCACTTTGATGATGACACACTGGATCCATTCGTCTACGGCCGACTTCGGCACCTTGAACGCAACCTGCCGGCCGACGACGAGCGGCGACAATTGTCCTGCAGTGTTCCGCTCGGCCATATCCTCGAGCTTTACCTCGTTCGCGTCGGATTCCTCGGCTTCTGTCTCGGGAGCCGTCAGTTCGCCTGGAGTAGATGGATACGACGGCTCAGCCGAAGCTGCGTCAGAAGCCACTTCTTCTTTCACGTTGTCAGCAGCATAAGGGTCCTCGGCAAACCCTTCGTGAGTTATGGCCGTTCTTCGCCGCTTCGAAAAGCTCGGCTCCGACTTGAGGGTGATGATCAGTAGGGCTGCGTCGAGTGCACTGCGCAGCTGCTTGCCCAGATCCTGCCAGGCTTCGAGTTCGCTTTCGACGCGTTCAAGTGTAGTGGGAATCTCTTGCTGCAGCTTCTCTAAATCTGCATCGGAAAGCGTGCCCAAAGTCCCGAGCTCATTCAACGCGCTGATCCCGGCCGGCAATGGCGCTGCTGACGGCACGGGCGCAGCTATCGACGCCGGCACGCGTTTCTGCGTGGCAGCAGCTGCAGTGACCGTGGTTCTGAGCGTTTGAAGCGCCTCATTTACGCCGCCGGTGGGGAATCTCCGTTTGCGCATTAAATGAGGCGGGATTAGGTGAAGCTGAATTAGGAAGTCTGAGGGTTGTGTGAAAACGGTGATGCTGCCCATTCAGGGCAGGATACAAAAATATTGGAGATCAGTGACCCTTGAAAAAAGTTCAACGCGGAGGTGGAAAAACCGTCGCAACTCCACGTTCATAGCACTCAACTAGCTTTCTTTATCTCCTCTAATTTCCGCCGCTGGTTCTGGTGCAATGAACGGAATTTTTGCTGTGAGAAAACCGAGTGGCCCAACGTCACAAGACGTCGTGGCTAAGTTAAAGCACATCTTCACGCGATCTCCACAGTATCTGAGTGAAGCTAAGAATGCAAATAAAAACGATCGCAAGCGCGGCCGCAAACAGAAGTTTATCAAGATCGGCCATGGCGGAACGCTCGATCCACTCGCAGATGGCGTGCTGGTTATCGGTGTTGGCACGGGCACAAAACAACTCGCCAATTACTTAGGACAGTGCTCGAAGGTATATACGGCTCGTGCTTTGTTAGGCGCCAGTACTACGACATATGATTCCGAAGGAGCGGTCATTGAGTACGGATCAGTGGACCCGAAGACTATATCGACCGAAGATCTCGACACAGCGCTTGAACAGTTTAGGGGATCCATCAAGCAACTTCCTCCTGTATTCAGTGCACTAAAGATGGACGGCAAACCTCTCTATGAATATGCACGTGAAGGAATACCGTTGCCACGGCCAATTGAGCCTCGCGACTGTGAGGTCTCGCAATTGAGTTGGGGCAAACTACAGCTTGACGCTACAAATATACCTGATCAACAGGCTACCCCGCAGGAACGGGAATTCGCCGAGCAAGTCACGGGCAAGAAAATGGGCGATACTCCTTTACCTTCGTGGAAAGGTGCTTATTTAGACCTGACGTTTTCCGTCAGCTCGGGAACGTATATCCGTACACTAATTAATGATATCGGCGAAGCGCTCGGTACCAAGGCCCACATGGTAAAACTCACTCGAGATAGTCAGGGTGAGTGGGAACTGCGCAAAAATGTATTCCCTTTGCATCTTTTTGAACGATCTAATGATACATGGTGGCCTCTGTTGGAAACTACTTTAAAGGAGGGACCGAAGCGCAGGATTGAGGAATCAGCTTTTGAAGAACAACATGCTGAATCTAACGCTGCAAATGAGGAGACTAAAGACGATAACCAATTACAAAATACAGATAATGGAAAACATGGATCTAAAGAAAATGACGGGGACAACCCTGAGGAGAAGACACAGGCAAACTGAGTAAGTTAACCACTGTACATATAGTCCTGGTCCATGTGCCAATTTATAAAGACGTCTATAATTTATAATTTATAATTTATTTTTTTTTCTTATCTGCATCAGTGCGAGTCACAGATTCACAGAAATGAGACTATAGAAAGCATTACGATAAGAAGAATCCAGGATGGTCGCGAGATCCATGCAATATCCGGTCTGTACACAGCACCAGGATAACTACATGAGACATCGCCGTTATCTGTATCCCAGCCATATGAAAAGTTAATCATTTTTGGATTCGGACACGCAAAGCCCATCGACAGAGGACAGTACGTTACCAGGTTGTTGCACAACCAATAGCATGGCAGTACTTCCTTGTATTTTCCTGGCCTCAGAATGTTGTTGATCATGTCGTTTCTTGACTGGTTTTCATGTCGTTCCACAAGATATGGTGCATTGTTCGACCAATCCTCACAGCGCGGCACGGCCACTGTGCATAACCAGTTGCGATAGGCTGTGTCACAGTCATCGCAATTGCTAAACACAGAAAACATATCCTGGCGAGATGCATTACAACTAACTTGACGCAGTGCCTGCGTGAAGTTGTTGTAATATCGTTCAACATAATCATTGTATAAGGATGTAAGTTCGTCTGCTGAAAACATCGACGCATTCCCAGGGACGCTGAATGCCGTGTTGGGACACATGGACATGTTATAGATGAGCTGGCATGACATTGAGTCTTTCGTCCGGAATGGAACTGGCTCAAAAATCATGCCACCGACAGCACCCTCAAGAGGGGGGATAGCCAACTGCATCATATACTGAGTTGATGTGTTCAAACCGTGGAATAAAAACTGTCCTTTGTAGATTTGAGTCGAGCGGTTATTGCTACGGTCTGTTGTGCTGAACACAGCATTATTTTGGTTAAGCAGAGCTGAGGTCTGCATTGCACAATACGAATTCCCAAGGACACTCACAATATTGTGTCGATCCAAAGAGTCAACGCCATTTGTATCGTCAGTATTACTGTCATTCCTCTGAATTGAATTGTTAATGTTATGCAAAAAAAGTTGGAATCGGTGGGTTGTATTGTTTAAATCTGATTGGTTCACAAAATTCACGTACGGCGTCTCGAGTAAAAGTCTTGTGAAATTTTCGTAGCTCTCAGTTACAAACAGACTGTTAGCAAAGTCGCTGTCGACCCAGTAAAGACCTTCATCTTCATTTGCATAAGTAGCAGTAAGATCATATCCAAGTTGATACGACCAGTGCGCCTGCGCATTGGCTGTCTCCGGAGATTTGATCACGAACGTTCCGTTTAGGGAAGACAAATTTCCAACTTGGAGGAGGCCTCCGTCGTGTGTTGTATCGACGTAGTCGCCGGAACGAAATTGCAGTGGTTCCGCATCCAAAGGAGATCGCACACATTCGGAAAGACTCACTGTGAAATTCACCTTGATTGCGGTCATGTTCAAGGTATAAACATGTGTTTCGTTTGGCCCCAAAGTGGCTGCGACGCCACTGGCCGGCAGTGGAGTTGAATTTGGAGCTGCACGCACAGCCTTTGTGGGATTTTTGTCAAGCAGTGGACTTGTATCGAAGAGCCCAGCCTCAAGCAGCCGATTCATATCGATCAGCCGCTTCGGGTTTAAGAGACGACTAAAAAAATCTGAATTTCCTCTAGTCTCAGACAAGTTCAATGCGCTCACAGAGCCGCATAATATAGGCAGAACCGGCCACATGACGATCAGCAGTGGTACTTTTTGGGTCAGTTCATCCACACAAAAACGCACCGGAAAGCTGATAGGGGCTTATCGATAAGGAGGGGGTTGTATTATTTCAAAGGGTTTGTGTATATGATCTATGAAAACTTAAGCGGATGTTGAATATCAGTCCCGCTGTTTTGAACGTGGTTCAGGCCACACAGTATTATTTTAAACATCACTAAACTAAGATAGGAAAAAAATTCATGGGGCGAATCCAAAATATTAAGTGATAATCTTCCTAATCTTCTACCTTATGCTGTATTTCGCTTGCATTTTATTGTGAATGCATCTACAATAATATATTCGAACATGAACAAAGGCCACGATCACATTGACTCCATCTTTATTTTATTTCAGTATGATTTGTTGAATTGGGTGGCCTCCACAAGTTTTGTTTCAGCGTAATTGACATATTGATCTTTATGCATCTTCCCAGACACGGTCAAGGGTATCTCTCTCAAGTTCCGATTCTACGATCACCGTAATGTCAGATACGCTGCCGTGGGTTGAAAAGTATCGACCGAAGAATCTGAATGGAATAGCTGGTAATGAGGGTGTGATCTCGACTATTCGTCAGTTCGTGAAACGCCGCCAGCTGCCGCATATGCTATTCTACGGTCCACCAGGCACTGGTAAAACATCCACAATCATCGCCATTGCGCGTGAGCTTTTCGGTGAGCATTACAGAAATATGATCCTCGAACTGAATGCATCAGACGATCGTGGCATCGATGTGGTGCGTGAACAAATCAAAACTTTCGCGTCGACACGACAAATGTTCGGTGGTCCACAGCAACAAAACTTCAAATTGATCGTGCTTGATGAGGCTGACGCTATGACAAACGTCGCTCAAAATGCGTTACGACGAATTATAGAAAAATACTCGGCACACACACGTTTTTGCATTCTTGCCAATTATACACACAAACTAAACCCTGCATTGATCTCTAGAACAACAAGGTTCCGCTTTAGTCCCATCAGTAACGATGCTGTCCGTTCATTCTTGGAGCATGTCATTCAAGAAGAAAAAGTCCAGATCACTCCTGAGGCAGTAGATGCCCTAATAAAGATCTCCGAAGGTGATATGCGCAGAAATCTGAATGTTCTCCAAGCATGTGCAGCGCGGGTTTCTGGTGTAATTGAGCCCAAAGATATTTACGAATGCGTGGGAAGCCCAGATCCACAAGATGTTGAAACAATTGTGCACTCTTTGCTTCACGATAACTGGATGCAAAGCCTTGATCTCATGCATCAGATCAAACGCGAGCGTGGTCTTGCATTGGCTGATATACTGCGCTTAGCAGGTGACATATTTATCGAAATTGAGCTACCCACCAAGCAGCGTGCACAGATATTGGCGACATTGGCCGACGTTGAGTACAAGCTGAGCAATGGTGGTAGTGAGAAAATTCAGACAAGCGCCATGATTGGTGCTGTTAAACAAACACTTTAGGTGAAGAAACCAGAACACGAAATCTTGGATACAAACAAAAATTAATAACTCTACATAAACTGTAGGTAATAAGATATAATGCTGGTCTGAATGTACATTTCCACCAAGAAAAAAATCGGTCTAATGCATAATAAGGTCAAACCTACCTATCGTTTTGAGAAAGAGTCTTCCTCAGTACCACATTATATGGGACTGCAATATTGCAAAGTACTGCTATTACGCAAGTGATGAAAGCTAACGGATATTACTCACCGTTGTCAGCTTACTGGATTTGCAGCTTCCCATGTATATCTTACGCCCTCGTGTAGTGTCCACAATCGTGCCAAATTTAGTGCAAATGCAGCTGCCTCTGCTAAAGATGAATTTACATGTAGAGGCAGGCATGCACGGTTATTGACAGGATCCGGCTGATTTGGATCAATTTTAGCCTGTTCCCAGCCAGTTCGATAATCCATGCTATATCGCGTTCGGATGACACTATTCGGAAGAAGATGCAGTGCTCTTCTAAAATCAGCTAATGAGCGATAAAGGTCTCGAGTGTGTGTTTCGGGTGGTGCTGTTCGACGCTGAAGATAAGCAACATGTAAACTCACCACGGCCGATACGGCATAGCATACACCGGCAAGATCGGCATCAACAGACTCAGCCTTACTCGCAATTTTCACCAAAAACGGAATTAACGTACTCCAGGATCTCGCGTGCAAGGGTTTACCCAATTCGGGGCTTCCAGCTCGTATCGCATCAGCACGATCCTCAAGATCAAATGCAATCATGAAGCAGACTACAGAATCAATTGCAAGCAAAATTGAAAAAACGTGCAGTCGATCAGAATTGGCTTTGTCGCTCTCATGTTTCTTGACGCGGGCCTTTTGGATCCATTGACCCATTTGGGCTTTAAGCTGAACAATGCGCTTTTCATCATGAGCAGAGGGCGCACGATCAGATTTACCATCTGGCTGATCTAATTTCCGTTCAGGTTTTGCCCCAGTGTGGCTTTTTGAAATACCAGCATTGGTAGAGTTCAAGTTGATGCTAGATTTCAGCGGTGATTTTGTGATTGATCGCTGGGGCGACGTCGACATCTTTTGTGGAGACGAGTACGGTGTTTTGGTTCTTTCGTTTGATTTTTGCGATTCTTCTTCAAAAGCAGAATTTGGATCAAGAAAGTCGGATGGTAAGGAAGGGCTTAACGGAGCAGGCGGAAACTCGAGATCATCTTCGCTCATTGTTCAAGACACATGAACAAGTCGAATTGCAGCACACCCTCCTTGAAAAGCTATGTCTTGGTTCACGTACCTGCAGGCCTTTTGCCAGTTAAGTTATCTGCCGCAAGCGTGCTTACGGCCTTAATGTTCAGTAAGGCTGGGGTGATGGGGAGAAGGGCGAAATATGGAGGATCACGTAGGGCTATCGGTTCCATTGTTACATGGTACGAGCCCACGATGTTCGTCATGTTCAACCGATAGTCCTGCGAGAAAATTCCCATCTACTTGAAATTTTGAAAATCGCTGTGAATTAATTTTATTTTTTTCTGGAATTCATATTAACATCGAATTACTTCGAGTCCTTGATGTCATAGTATTGAGGTACTTGATCTACATATTTTGCCAAATGCAATATATGGGCCCATAGAGCACATTATCAGAAGCGATGCACGATGCTAGGGTTTGCCGATACCGTAACTGTCTCACATATGTCTCAGAGAGATCTCCTATAACTTATCTCGTCCCAGTACCACACTGTCGACTTGGACTAATTAGAAAATATAGTGCATAATGCCAATCAACTATGTTCAAGGTGACTTATTTAAAGCCGCCGGCGGAGTTCTAGCTCATGCGTGTAATTGTCATGGAGTTTGGGGTGGTGGCATAGCCCTGATATTCAAGCGGAAGTTCCCTGAGGCTTATGCTGCGTATGCAAAACATTGTCAATCACATAGTCCAGAACAGCTATTAGGATCCTGCTATCTGATCCCGGCTGGCAAATACCGAATTGCATGCTTATTTACTAGTGATGGCAATTCTGTACCTGAAATTGTGCGATATACGAGGCTTGCGGTAGAGGATCTCAAGAATCAGATTGGCCCTGCCGAACCCATTCAAATGCCCCAAATTAACGCAGGAATTTTTGGAGTTCCTTGGGAAGCTACAGAAGTTGAGCTGAAAAAAGTTGATGCTCCAATTACTGTCTACAGACTCTAAAAATACAAGTTCAATAAATATCCAATATGCTCAAATGTAAACTGGAAATTCCGCCAAGAAGCCAATCGAGTATGAAATTAGTCGAAATTGAAATTGATGCCTGAGCTTGTTATTTCATTTCATCTGGGAGTGACCCAGCCACATAACTGAATCCGGGAAACATATGAGCACCAGGTGATGATGAATCAGGACTGAAAGGCATTCCTGTAAACTTAGTGCTGAAGTTTTCGGCCAGAATCGGATCACCCACAAGCGGCATAATTGGCGGCGATAAACTGGGACTTTTTGTTTCAATTTCCTCCCAGTCTATTTTCCTGAAAAAGCGATGCTTCTTAATGACATCAATTTGTTTGTATCCAAGGCGTTTCTGCGGTTCTTTTCGCATTAAACGTCGCATTAGATCTATTGCATCTGCTGACAAAAAATAGGGCATCGGGGGCCTGTATTTTTGTGCGACGATTTTATTCATGACCCGTTGGACATTAGCTCCGGTGAATGGTGGGTTTCCCGTCATGAAATCATACAATAGCGCTCCAAATGACCACCAGTCTACCGAATGGTCATAAGCCTCTCCAAACAACACCTCAGGAGCCATATATTCGGGAGTCCCTAGCATGCTATTGCAAGTGCTATCATTTTCAGCTATCTTAGACAAGCCAAAATCTGTCAGCAATAGGTTCCCATCTGCATCCAAAAGACAATTCTCCGGTTTTAGGTCGCGATAGACAATACCACGTTCATGGAGATGACATAGAGCACAAGCCACTTGCGCACCATAATAAGCGGCGCAATCCTCGCTAAACATCCTCTCAGCCGCAAGGTGTGTGAAAAGCTCACCACCTTGAGCATATTGAAGAAGTAGATATAACCTATGTCGATCCTGAATCGCAAAATGTAATTTGACAATGTAGGGATGCCTAACGGCTTCGAGAATTTGTCTTTCAGACAAGGTCTGATCTATCATCTTTTGCTGAATTACGATGCTTGCTTTTTTCAGTTGCTTCTGGGCATATAGTTTTCCTGTGGTGATGTCACGAACGAGAATTACTTTTCCAAAAGCGCCGGTTCCAAGAACCTTCAGTTGCTCAAAATCCTCCACTCTTTTCTTACGCGACTTAGATTTCAGGGCTTCCCCAATTTCAACTTCCAAAGTTTCGTTAAAAGACCCGCGTCGCTGATGTGTACCCCAAGACCCTGGCATCAATTGGGATTTTTCTGATTGCTGAGGAAGATCCCCTTGTTCTCCATCATTAAGTTTGAGATCCGACAAAGCATTCTCCAAAGAAGGATCGTTTCTCACACCCAATCCGCTTCCACCAGACGTCTTTTTGCCTACGAATTCGGACTCAATTTGCACTGAAGTGTTCTTTTTCGGAATTTCTTTCGGTGCAGTTGGCGCCACTACGTCTGGTTCGAGCTCGAAAACAACCATGACTGGGAATCAGTTGTTGCTCGCAACTAATCGCACAAGTTCAGCAAATTAGTCAATAGACTCAAATGCCGGCAATTAGCTTATAGCAAAAATCCCCCTTTTTTCTATAGGAATGAAATCTTATGAAATCGTCGACAGCAGGATGTTTAATTGACCAATATAAATTTTATTAATTCTAAAACGATGGAACTTACTTGGGTTAGGCACACCCGAGGCAATCCGGAATGTGGACCGAGTGCAGGGAGATTTGAGTAAACCTTTTTTTTTGTGTGTTATTTGGTCCTCAATGTGTTCTGATGAATAGTAAATTGGATCGTAAAATTCAACTTGTCAATATAGCAACTGCGAGAATTGACTTCAGATATACATGATCTAAGTGCATGGGAAGACGTTGATGCGATTTGAATAAAAGGTCTGCTTAATCTCTGACATACGCATATTATTGCTTATATTATGGCCACACACATTATATTTTGATAAACTTCGATTATGTTTTATAATGCACGTGAAGAACATGTTCATTATCAAACGAGAACCTTGCTGTTGGGCTCGAGTGATTGATGGTACTCATCTAATCCACAACTTGTACATTGTTTATATTAGATCAAATCTGATTTCTTATCGTTTAATTTGCAGATTGTTTATACCTGCATATGTATCTGCGTGCAGAGATCAATGCTTGTTTCATCATACCTTATGCCAGCAATAATGCTCACGTGGTACTGCTAGGCTAAGAAGGCTGCAAAAAATGTCTGGATCATAATCATGTAAAAAGGGACCCATGGGGACCGTTGGGAGACGTAACAAAACTACATAAACTTCTGTACACATATGCACTAGGTATATGTACCAAACTAATTCCACTCCATTCAATTCATAAGATGAGCAGTACAGGAGAACGATATCCTGGAATGAAGGCCCTGGCAACAAGGTTGTTTAAAGAGTGTCCTCGATCCAAACATGGTGAGCTCACGCGGCAGATGAAATTTTTTCTGGAAACTGCTAAAGCTCAAGGGAAGGCTACCACAATGGATTGGAATAGCCAAAATTTATATACATTGAAGAAGCTATTTGGGATGCCGCCACAATTCGCTGCAAATGTCGTTCATTCCGGTCGACAGAATACTAACCAGTCAACAGAGATCAAGAGAGACCAACCCATCACAAAAGAAGCAGCAAGTAGAGGTCCCCAACTTTCGAAAGATATTAAAAGAGATGTTACACCAACTATGCACGCTTTGCCGAAACAGAGCGATAAGATCAAGCTAACTCAACCAATCAATTTACACCCACGAAGAATACATCAAGACCATGCAGGAATGCGAACCATGAAGACACACAAGAAAGAAAAAAATCCAGGTAGAATTCTTCATAATAAATCGACTGCTGAACTGCGTCGTGAACGATTTCAAAACTCGGCTGCGGGTAGTGCTTCCCCTTATAAGGAATCACAAATCATAGGCACTATTGTGGGGACAAGTACGCAACTTGAAAAGCCGTATTTTCGATTAACAGGGCAAGTCAATCCAGCAGTAGTGCGGCCGCCGATTATTATAGCACAGGCATTGCCCTACGTGCTAAGTAAATACCAGGAAGGCAAAGGTTACGGCTATGCAACGAGTCAATTGCAGTCCATACGCCAGGATTTAACTGTTCAGCATATCGAGTCAGAATTGACTATATTTGTTTACGAGATCAACGCAAGACTTGCATTATTTCACGATGACTTGGGAGAATTCAACAAATGTTTGACAAGACTGACAGATTTATATATAAGAAACCCAGACGCCGCGCATAACAAAAATGAATTCAAAGCATATTCTGTCTATTACATGCTTCTGAGACAGAAATGGGATGAGCTTTCCCTCATTCTGAAAGATTTTGATCCACAAGAGCCAATTCATACAACCACAGTGACAGTCCGTCCTGACACTCATGGAGTTATCGCGTTTAGTCCCACTGCATACTTGTATCCCACAGACTCGCGAGATCAATTGGAGATGATTGACCGTGCGATAGTTTGCATTCACAATATCCAGCGACAGGATCTTTTCAGTCTCATGTCAGAGTATAGAGCTGCGTGGCCCCTTGAAAAGAAGCTGCTCAATCAAATTGTTCAAAGAGAACAAGCCAAAGGCCTAGAAGGGCTATTGTTAGCTGTGAAACCACAAAACCAATCGCTTCCTTTAAAACAGATCACATCGTGGCTGGGACTACAATCTCAACCGCAACTGAGAAAATTACTTGATTCCTGGCGAATACCATATAGTGCAAATGATATCAATGCCGAGCATTCATTATCTCACGTCCAAAGAGCCAATATCGACCTTGGAGGGTTCGACATTAAGGGGCAGATTTGATGAACACTAAGCATATTCTAAATGATTATTTATGATAGAGACATTTCTACTGTTTATTGACCAATGCCAGCATTGAGAATTGAAGATTATCGGACTCACGATCAATAAACTCTTTAACGACATCTATTGCTTGAGGAATTGAGAATAAATCACGCTCAGATATGTTGCGAGCTCGAACGATTGGGCCCTTGCGTCGACCATCCAACTCCACAAGATTGTTGTCATGCGTTGTGATGCAAACATAGTGCAAGTCGACGTCTGCATCGGCATCAACTGGTTCACTTGAACCCTCAGACGCTACACTTCCATGAATCTCTTCCAAAGTTTTGTTAGATTCAAGGTATTTAGGCCGTTCCGAAGTATCCAATTTCTGTAAGTCATGCACTAAGTTGGCGCCAGCACCCGACCCCAAGTCAGACGAATTGACGCCGTTTGCCAAAGCGTGGATCAATGCAATTGTGCCGCAAGAGTTGCGGATCGTTTGTTTACACCAAACAGCAGCATCTGTGTCGGGTACATATTTTGCGTCTTCCTCTGTCCGGTACTTCTCATAGGAAGGCGACACTGGGAAGACAAGCAAAATAGCCCAGACGGGACGAGGAACAAATGCTAGGAGATCTGGATCTAATCCATAGACATCAGTAAACTCTACGCCTGGTACTTGAAGTTTTTCAAGGAATTCATTAAAAACGGCGGGATTGCACTCCAACGGCACAAACGATTTCGGTTTTGTTTGAGTATCCATGTCGTGTGAATAATGCTGGGGTGATTGTTAACAGACGATGGCGCTGCAGTTCATACAGTGTGGAGAGGTGAGGAGATGCGAGCAGAATTAAGGACCCTAACGGTGCATCACGTGTCAGCCGTTGGGCGCACAAAATAATGCCAGTTTAGGTAATTTTGTAAAGAAGCTGGAGTTATCAATAATGATTTAGGAAGTAGAAAAATATTTACACGTGTGATCTACGATGAAAGTGATTTACTAAGAGAAAATGGGGCTCTGGAATGAAATGATTGATTTTCAAGATGCCCGTATGCTTTTTTTTTTGTTAATGATGATGATGAGTTTTTTCTAGTTGAGGGACAGTCTCGCAAAGAAACCGCCACACAAAGGTATGTCATATTTGTACAAGGTTTGGTATTCAGAAAAAAAAAAGAAACAAAAACTCTTAAGATAGCGTACCTCTGCGGCCATCCACATGTTCAGCAAGACGTTTATATTCCTTTAAGAGCAGACGTACATCTGCAATTGTCAGTGAGTCAGCATCGGCCGTCATGAAACGCTGATCGATTAATGGATGCGATGCATAGTTAGTGGCCGATCTACGAGGAGACACGTTATGATGGTGATAACTATGATGAGTATTTCCTGAGGACGTCACTAACATGGTCTTGTAAGAATTCAAGGTTTCACCAAGGCGTTGACTAAATGACGCTGTAGCTGCAGCTGTGGACGAATTATTCGATGATCCGCGGGAGGACTGACTGCTTGAACGGTAACGAGTAGGAGCACGGGGATTTTTTAGAGGTTTCGAGAGAATGGCCGTGTCCGTAATTTCTGCTGGGATATCTGTACTAGTGAATTCTTCTATCAGATGAATGGCAGCCTCAAAACTTGTGAGGCAGTACTCTGCTTGACCTACAATGGCATCACTGCGACGGAATCTTTGAATAAACAGGAAGTTTTGCCACCAGTCATTCACATTGGATTCTGTGAGGATGAACACAAACAGCGGTAGCAGATCATCAGCACTACTGGTGGGCAGAGTTTCCCCTATGTAATGCAAGGTTTTTATGATCGCTGATAGTTTCAGCTTCGGTGAGTTTTCCTTACTCAGACGATTGATATAGCTTTCGGCCAATTCCAGATCAATCTGAGAGAGCACTTCTGGCTTCAGGCCGAGTTTCTCTTTAAGTTGATTCAAAAGATCCGCACTGCTTCTCATAATATCGAGTTTCGTTTGTAAACTTTGCCCATGATAGTCACCCAATGAAAATAATTTGGAATGCAGATCTCCACATGTGACGGCCTTCTCCGCGCGGTCTAAGATACTTTCAATATCTGATTCCAAATTTTTGCGGTCCTCCATTTCTTCAGCAGATAAAAGCTCATCTTCTGAACCCAGAACATCCTGACGCAGTTTGCGATAGAAATCTTGGAAAATCCATGAAATCTCATCAGCACTCAAAGGTTTCGCGTACTTGGGTTCCTTCAAGCTCTGAACAAAGTTTTGACATTCAGCACTAGCAATAGAGATGCTTGACCGTTTGCGCGCACGTCTTCGGGATGATCTTGCAGATGCCAAATTGCGCGTGTGGTCGTCTGAATTATGCACTAGATTGGCACTCGGTGTTGAATTGACTTTTGGAAAAGGTTTTTGTGATTCTGGCGATGATGAACCCCGTACGTCACTCAACGTGCCATTGCCGGCTGCGGATTCGTTTTCATGCAAAGAAAGGTCACTCATTGAAACATTGAGAGATTTCGAAGGGAACTCACGCTCCTCCAGAGGTGGGGTAGAGCGCAATTTACTAGAGTCGCTTGACGAATCGTCAGAAGACTCCTTAGAGCTCTCGTTGTTATCACTTAATGAGTCACTGTGTAGCGGTAAGTGCTTTGAATTTGGAGAGTGGCCATATTGACCCTCAGCAGTCTCATAGGAGACGTTCACACTGCTCAAGGAAGAGGAAACTCCGAATAAATTATTTGACGGTCGGTCCCTTCGGATTGGTAATGAAAGAGAGGTAATATCCATTCACAAAAGAGCTAATATTGGGATTAGCAATGATTGACTTCGCTTCGTGTGATCTGAGATTTTTGTCTCAATCCGTTAGTTTGCTAAATGCAGATTCGACCTTTTTGAAACGTATAGCCTTCTTACCACCTTTAAAAAAAAGTCCTTGATATGTGAACAGTCTACAATCAGATTACTATCAATGAAATAAGACTTCACTTATAATGCTTTCTTTCGATAGAAGATTTAATCCAGAGAGAATTTTAGAATCTTTATTTTCGGAGGCAATTGAAGAGCCGATGTCACAGATTTAGGTTGGTTACAACCGGAATACAGATCCTAACCCCTCTTTTCTCCTGATTTCAATGCATCGGCCTCTCAAGAGATAGACAGTCATTATACCCAAACCCGCAACTACAGGGCTGAAGTCATCCGCGTGAAAGACATCGACAATTGACCATCGCGCGCGATGGTATCGGTAGTCAGGTCAGGGACCACCTCTAAGCCCAAAATGGAGTACGAGATGTATCCGTACCCTCCTGGCACATGTATTTAATTTAAGTGCGCAATGCATTTCTAGTTGATTCCGAGAGCATTTGCCCTAATATCATTGTCGCATTATATTCCGACACAGAATAAAATAATAAACAGAAAATTGCAGAGTCACTTGTTTACTTAACTCTTCTTAATTACTCATTTAAGGATTGATTCGTTGCTTTGCTAAAGCTAAAGCGTCATTCCTTGATCTTGCGTGCACAGAAACCTGCTTGCCTCAGCAGGGAATGCAATGTACTTAGGGAAACGTAAACTCGATCCAAATGAGTTAAACAGACATGCACCTCCTTCAAAAATCGCGAGGCAGCTCGAACAGCTTTACCTCAGCGATGTAGATGACAGCAATGCGGAAATGGATGGTATTGAAGGTGAAAACTTCACTTATATTGACAAGAATACTCTCTTAAAGACGCTGAACGAAGTAGACATCGATGACAGGTTTCTTAAAATACCAAAGTCGATTCTGATCAGCGACGACCGAAAAGAGAAAAAAGACCCTACAGCGTCCATGGCTGTGATACCGTACAAAGGAAGCTAACGAAACCAAATGCTTATGCTAATGATAAATTAGAAATAAAATCGGCATCTTAAATGACGGAAGTAACGGATAAATATAAATAAATTAGCTGAGGATAAATCATCATGACACGTCCATATCAACACGATGACGACTGTAGCTTCAAGCAGAAACATTTGCAACCTCAGGCATCTAGTAATTATTATCGCCAATATCAGTGACGCGTTGTTAAAGCTGCCTTCCCACCATTTGATTCCAAAAAAAAAATAGCGATCTAAAAAAAAAATATCCCCTTAAAATTGAACCCATAAAATTGAACATCTCATGGTTTCAAGTAAAGAGCTATTTTAGTTCCACCGTTCAATGTGCGAGCAAAATCCTCGGCTGTATTAATTGGGTCACCGCGGAAATTCACGTTATTGTATAGCAACGGATGGTCCAACGAAAGCCGTGCTTTGATCTTGCCATATATTTCATCAAATGGAGTCTCTACGGGAATGCGAATTGCGATCACATTTTCACTGGTGAACACCTTTATCTTCAACGTTGGTTGATCAAGTCTAATATCACTGCGTCCCACAGGAGCGTGTTTGTCAGAACCGGGTGCGGCCCCATATATTGGTTGTAAAGGTGCTGTAGAGTTTTGTGGATCGGTGCTTGTTCTTAACGGTTCAGTTTGAGGCAAATATGGATTGCTGTAAGATAGAGATACGTCCTCAAGCTGATCAGCCACCATGTTCGGGCCGGGACGTCTTTGTTGAGCTGGTGCAGCGTGCTGGAATGAGCCCTCGTTATGCTGGCCCTGGTAACTGCCATGCTGTGATTGACTGGCAGCCGCTTCTGGCATGTCTCCTGAGTACTGTTCGTCATAACCAGTTTCAGGAGGCTGTGGCAGCTGCTGCGTAGCCTCATGGCTTTCAACGTCACCTGGCCGTATACTGAACAGATCCAAAACGATTTCGCTCTGAGAAATGTGCGGAGGCATTCGAATGAGATCACGAACGTAGTCGTCCAAATTCGCGCGACGCTGTGAGGATACTGTGTGAGTCACGAGGGTCAACGGACCGGGCATGAACGGCAGCGTTCTTGTTTTGCCCGTGCGGCCTGCCTCTTCGGGGAACTGCTCTAGAAGTTTGATTTGGAAGTCATAAAAGTCTTGGTAAAACCGGCATAGGTTGCGGTGTGTGCCGTCCGAAAGCTCCACCTTCACAAGGTACCAATAGCGCCCGCCATTCACAGCGAACCGGTCTACGGATGCCGAGACCATGAAGGGACGCTGCTGTTTTGGCGCACCGTGATGCTGTTGCTTTGGCTGATGGCCGTTCATATGATATTGTGGCTCGTGATGATGTGCGTACTGATGATGTGGATGATGTGTGGAGCTGGAATTCTGATGCGAGACGGAGGCACCGACGGCTCCCGCTGATCCATTGTGCTGCATATTACCGGCATATGATGCGTTGGATGGCTGCGATCGATGCGACTGGTACGACAAGTCCGAGCGATTCGAGTACGCTGACAGGGCGGCGCTCACGGAACGCGAATGCCCGCTGCCATCAACTGCACTGCTCGCAGAGTGTCCCGGTTTATGGTAGGCATTCTCAACCTGATCAGTCGTGTTGCCGAACCGGCCTAACGGGATCGAGGACGCCTTGTATTCGGCAAGACGGCGCTTCCACTCCTCTACTTGCGGCAGATTCGCGCGTTTGATTGCCTCATCGACGTCGTCGAGTTTCCGGTCAGTGCCAACTTCTCGGAGCTCTACATAACTTACGGGAATGAGACCGGGGCCACCGAGGCGGCCGATCGGTTTCGCCACAAACCACTCCTCCGTGCTCTGCGCTACTATGACAATGGACTCGCCGGCCGCTACGGTCAGCTCGTCGTTGCGCTCTGCCGTGAAGTCGTACAGAACCAGACCGTAGATGGTGAGCGACGACCGTCGCGAGCTGCGCGACGTTGCTTGCGAACTCGTCGAGTTAGAAGGGCCGTGGTGGCCTCCGCTTGCATGCGAGCCGCGCGTGATGATTTCCGGGCCGCTGGACCGGCTGCTGCCGAAGCCATGGCGAGAAGTCCCGTATGAGGCCGCCGATGCTGAGCGCGAATGGGCCTGCTGGGCCTGGCTGACGGCGACGGGCTGCTGGTCCTGGCGCTGGATGATTTCGAAGTATGTCTGGGGCACCAGGCCCTTCACATTCTTCAGAGGATCGAAGGCAAGGTACCATTCTCCGCTGAGTTCCTCGTTGACGTAAAAAAAGGAGTTCTTCTCGAAGGAGAGCTCGTCATTATGCTGAGCCGTGTATGGGTAGAGCGCGCGGATGATGCGCTTCGGCGGGGTAATCGCTAATTCATTCTTAGTTTCCGAACTGCGCCGGGAGACGCTTGTATCATGAGAAGATGGCCGCTCGCTTTTAAGCTTCGATAGCCCCCGAAACATGAGTTTTGTTTATCTAGTGGGCTAGTGATGAACGGGCACGGACAACCGAGATGCACTAGAATATGGACGGGGCCCCGTGTGTACGAAGAGACGGATGAAAAAAGTCCAGAGTCAGAAGGTGTCCACACTGCCTTAAGCCTCACCTACTGTGAACTGCTGGTTAATGAGGTCTTTCCCTAAAAGCGATCGTCTCCGCTGAAAGACCCCTTCCCCTAAATTAATGACGTACTCAGCTTTTCGCGTCTGCAGACGGGTTGCCCAAACCCTTGTGTTAGCTGATCATCTCAGAGCAGTGTGGCTGTCTAAAGCCACACCACACTAGAGGCAGCCACACATACACACAAGGCCTTGATATGCGACCATGTATAGTTCTCATAAATCGGCTCGCAGCGATGACTTCATGCTTCGACTAAGCTTCGAAACTCCCTGGCAGCTACTAAATCGATGTGTAAAAATAATATCCTAGTCTCCAGTCAATCTTAGCCGCAGACAATTATTCTTAACGTGCTTATTTGGTCACTTCTTGGCTGCATTCCACTCAATTGAAGACCACTACGTTCGAAGCCGTCACTTTATTAAATCTCGGCCACTTGATGCTTTAACATCAGCAAAATATCATTTGTATGTATTTCCAATTCTCAATAAAAAGGATCCTTAATGTCAAATGCAAGCTGTCTATATCTCATAGTTCGCCTTATTTTCCCTTGCATTGTGCGCAAAACCAATCGCATCATCAGTAAATCAGTGGAAATCAACCCATAGCGTCCAAATGTTTAACTGCGTCAATTGCATGGGTACAAAAACCCTTTGTCACGAACCCTGACATTTCGAAGTTTAAAACCACTTCTCAAACACGCTATCGTTGACTGTATTCAAAAAAAGCTATGTGAAATAAATTGTTTCATACTTCTGGAATCTAATATCTCTGCATATTCTTAATCAATCGATACTGTACCCAATAAAAAATATCTCGCGGCTAACTGTTATATATTAAACCGTAATTTCTCCTTTTGTGGGGACCTATTTTAAGGAGACTACCGTCTGGATCGTAATGACTAAGAAAGCTGAGGCTGATCAAGCATTTGTCAATGTCTCGCACAAGAAAACTCTGAGATTAGATAGGAACAAGAGAGCTTTCTGAAGATTCCGCATAATTGGAGGGATATTCCTCGATGCATTTCTATTTGCACCGAGAAGCGTGACCATTTCCTTGTAATAACATGCGCCTTATCTTCTTACGCTCTCTCAACATACTCACTTTACAAACCCTTAACCTAGATAGACGCCTGTTTCCGAGGACTTACCCCGATGATTTTTACTAAGCTTTATGCACTCCTTCTTTCGTGCGGCGTGCATTAGTCGGATGCCGCTCGGCGCTTGTACATCAGAGGCCGTACTGTTTTTTCGTCTCTCGAAAAATGTAGGGTACTCTAACGTCCGTCAGGCTGAATGATGCATCATATCGTGATTTCCTTAATAATGCGCTGACCGCAATGCAAGGCATCTGCAAGCATTACCTGCGTTTGCCGCCATCATTTAATTTTTGGTCATGGGATATCGCTTGTCGCATTCTTGGCTATCGATATTTTGCTGAGATCAGAAAATGTATGTGCATCACAAGATGAGGGTCATGGAATCTTATTGCCCTTATTTGAAGGGCAGCTTCTCACAACAGAATAAAGACTCGTTTAAACCTTGAGTGAGAGATCATTTGCCTCAATACATTGTGCTTCTTGATTTTCAGATCACGACATGCAGTTCGTATTTCTCGTCAATTGATGGTACTACGCTTAATTGAGTTCTTTTTTGCTTCAATATAAAATCTGGCATGCGGCTATTTCTGTCTCAACAATCTCTCCACTTTCATTCCATACTATTGCATCAAGAAATCAGCTCATCCGCTGAAATTCGAATCTAGTCGAGCTAAGCTGAAGAAATGTGAAACCCTTACATCCACATTTCAAAGTAGCATCTTTGATATCCAGTTGAATCGTCTTTGAAACACTTTATTATCCTTTTTGAGTCAATAATGGCCTATAAAAAGGAGTTGGAAGTAGCTATGGAAGCTGTGAGAAAGGCATCTGCCTTGGCTCACCATGTAGCCCAAGGCAAAATCGCATCTTTGGTAAAAGATGATAAATCGCCCGTCACCATTGCTGATTTCGGTGCACAGGCCGTCATCAACTCAGCATTGCACGAAGCGTTTCCTGAAGATCCGATTGTTGGTGAGGAATGCAGTGATGACGTGAAAGCGAGGTCTGACTTGGCAGATCGTTTGCTCAAGTTGACGTCCACATTCGCGTCATCCGATCCCAGATTTCAAGCTCAGTCTGAGGAGCAGAGAATATCTAATCTATGCGAAGCTATTGACTACGGCAAATATGAAGGTGGTGCAAAAGGCCGTGAATGGGCGCTTGACCCGGTTGATGGAACTAAGGGATTCCTTAGAGGCGGTCAATATGCAGTTTGTTTGGCTCTGATCGTTGATTCTATTGTCCAGGTGGGCGTAATTGGATGCCCCAATCTGGGCGATAAAGGTGGTTTATTCTATGCCGTCCGCGGTCAAGGTGGTTCATGGGTGCCCCTGTTTCCTGAGCATAATGAGCAAACTACTCCCCAACCTCTCAAGTTCCGAGAGGTTGAGAACATTGAGGATGCTCAATTTTGCGAATCTGTGGAAGCGGGTCACTCAGCTAAAGGCAAGCAGGAACGGATCGCTCGGACATTAGGCTTGTCGAAGCCGTCTATTCAAATGGACAGTCAAGCTAAATATTGCGTATTGGCTAAAGGCGATGCTGATATTTATTTACGTTTACCGGTGTCATTGAGCTATGAAGAGAAAATTTGGGATCACGCTGCGGGTTCATTACTTATCACTGAGGCTGGTGGTATTGTTACTGACATGCACGGAAATGAACTTGACTTTGGCCAGGGTCGTACTCTTGCTAAAAACAAGGGAATTGTAGCCAGCAGTAAATTGCTGCATCCTAAAATTCTGCATATTATCGCAGAACCTGATCAGAATTGAGTAAAAGAAAACCTATTGCATTGCCTGCATAAGCCCCTTGTTTTGTGCACATGAGCAACGGTTGTTTTAGTGCTTAGCTGATTTCATGCTATTCAAGCGGCTTAAAATATCCGAGAAAGCGATAATATTTCCTATTGTTCTTAGCCTACAGTTATCGAATTGATGAGGATCTAAATAATTACGTCCTCTAATTTTAACTTTCACTACTTTCTTAAATGGTCAACCACCCTGTTCTTACTAGTATTTAGAGATGGCGTATATAATTCAATGCAGCGGAACTTCTTTCTAAACTTCATCGTGTCATTTTATGCTAGATGCGCGTGCCACCGTATTTCTGACGTTTTAGTTCTATCTCTTGCATTATCGTTTTGCTTTGTTGATATGTACACATTGCATGTGTGGGTGCTTCACCCGTATCTTATACAGTATTCTTAGATTCGCTCTTGTGCACTCTGCTTATCTGCGCATTATGTGTGCCACGCATCTGCAATGTTTTTTTGGTTTCATTTGTTTTTAAGTCTGTGCACGTGATTGACGATGATACAATTATGCGCCCAAACATGCGCTTGCTGTTCTCTAGAAAAATAGCCGAAGAGAGACAATGCAGAAGAAATTTTCCCGGTAGTAATCTCGTTCGCAAATCATTTAATGAGCATCTTGATCTTATCGAAAAAAAATTTGAGCCGCCGCCCTTCGTAGTGATAAATTTTGAGTCCTGCATTATTTTTAGGGCAATCTTTTTCCCCGGATTGTTCGGTGGGATAGGTCTAGCATCACAAACCCTTTGGACCCAGGTACTCACAATACTCACAATACAAAAAACCATGCTCGGCGTTACGTCGGCAGAATCGGAAACTGGAGTCTATGTGATGTCAAATTCCTTATGATGTTCCAAATTAATATTTATTTCACTGTAAGATTATATATAGATAATCATCCATGACAACACTATCCTTTCATGAACAAGAAGCCGTTACCGGTTGTTCAGTTTGAATTTTACGCAAAAATGGAGCGAGGTTACTGCGATTTTAAGTCATTCATGTGTACACGTAAACCGCGGATCATGCTTTCTATATCATAGTAGGGTAAGGCTCCCCCCAAAAAAAGTGGACCTTTGCATATTTTTGAAATGCCCATGTTGAGCCGTTTTAATTACTCTCAAGACCATTTCGTCTGCATTGATTGACGTTAAGTTGTTTCTATCGATGCAGCAATCGGCTTTTAATAAGTATTCAATTTTTATGAAGTCCGCGGCTTCGGCGAATAGCGCACACACTCAGCATGCTAAGGGTTAGGTGGCTGGCAAACACTCCCAAGACCACTACGCATTGCGTCTCAATGTTTCGCGCTAGCTAGGACCATGCTAATCTGAGTAGTATGTGTTCATGCCGAAATAGTCTGGGGATATTTTCCCCAGAGCAAGGCGACAGATCACCTTTGAGACAGGGTCAGAGTCCTTGCTTGAGTATAGAAACTTTTTTTGACGTTACTAATTAGGAATGCCTGGCCCGCATGGGGCGGACTTTGGGGCAGCCAACGCTTATCTATCAAGTCAATGGCGAAAGTCCATAATTGAAAATAAAAGTACTATCGTTATTTAAATGTATTTCTATACGTAATTAGGAACAATCCTTTAGACCTACGAAAGGGCACTTATACAGTAGATCGATAAAACAACCAAACCGTTCTCGTTACCGCCATATACGTGACATGCATATGCAAACGGACGTACAGACTAGGGTCCGTGATCATAAGCTAGGGTTATTCTCAATTACTGAAAGGTCACCGGCTTTCAGACCGGCTTTCAGACACCCTCGCCTTTGCATGTCCCGTGCCCACGCCGAAGTTACCTATCCTTTGCTTAGTTTTTGGATTCCGCACTTTATATAAAAGAACCACGATCCACCCTGAATCTGAATTTCGATTTTGTCTGGCAACGCAGCCGCGTCGGAGCCCATATTTCCTTACAGATAGAAGTGGCAGATCATTCTGTTTTTAGAAAATAATATCGAGTGTCGGATACCTACTTTCGCGAAAGATATTATTAGCATACATTGTCACTAAGTGTAGTCTGGAGCTTCCTTAACGTGACAATACCACACATACACACGCGCCGTACCCCACAATTTTTTTTACTTTACGGAACGTTTTCTCGCACAGAGAAATCGTTAAGAGAATCAACCTGATCTCTCGAGAACCCGATAATAAGCAGTGGCTTAAGACGAATTTTTCAGCATAGGACTGAGTAGCCGCGCAGAATAAGTCTTGATCACATTCATCATCGCCTGCTGCTCAGCTTCTCAAATCCTCCCCAAATTTTTTTACTTAACATTTTTGATCCTCGAATTGTAGCACTATCCCCGATCGATTGAACAATAGCTTCCCCCCCCCCCCATTTGTTCAGTGTTTTGGAACGATCCACCAATTTTAAAACAATATCACCAAACCCAAAAGATCCTAAATGGCTTTAGCTCACACATCCATCAGTCCTGGTACTGCTGGTAAGTCCGAGACCCACACTGTGAAACGCAACTATGTGCCCATCAAGCCGGCCTTCCGCCCACTGCTGCCGAAGCCGTCCACCCGCGAACCATCGCCGCCGAACGGCATTCACATCCACACGCGCGCAACGTTAAACGCTGGCCGTAAACGTCTCGTCTCCTCGAAATCGCTGGATGCTCAGAAACGCCGCCGCATGGCATCCCAGAATGCCGTCCACGCTGCATCGGCGGCGCATCACACAAAGTCGGAACCGGCCGCAAGCTCGTCGTCGAGTCGCTCATCGCTTTGTGTGAAGTCCACACCACACTCAGCCACGCCGATGTCGTCGAACCCCGCGAATCTCTCGGCGTCCAACGGAGCCTTGGACACATTGTGCTCGCAAACGTCATTTGACCTCTCCACGGCCCCGTCGGGATCCGGCACGCCGAATATGCTCGACGACGCCTTCATGAGCCCGCCAACGCCGGTCAGTATCAGCGAGTCGCCGCAGAGTTTTAGCATGGCGTCGATCATGGACACGACGTCCGACCGCGTCACCGGCTCTCCTGCTACGATCGACCCCGTATGTATGGTCATGGACGACAGTTTTGGATTCAACAGCGAGGCGCTGCTCGCGCACAGCGTGCCAATGCCGGCGTCCGGAGCCGCCTCGACAGTGCCGGACTCCATGGGCATGAGCACGCTCAATGCCATCGACATGGCGCCGAACAGCACTGCTACTCGTCCTGATATAATAGACAGCCAAACGCTGACTCCGCCGGATTCGCAGATGAACCCGTTCAGCTCGAACCTGGGCAGCACCGTTGCGAACCCCGGGTCGGAGGCGGCGTTTGATGACTTCTCGGACTTTTACTTTCGCGCTTACACGAACACAAACGTCGGCGGCCTGGCCAACGACGATGTAGTTTCGAATTTTGCAGAGACAACCCTGGATACTCAGCAGGCTGGCGCTGCTGATACCGAAAAAGTAGAGACCGGCAACGAATTTTCGATTCTTGATTATCTTGCGCCCACAAATGATCTATTCTAAGTCCAGTGCGATCATTTTTACATCTCGAACATACATAACATTTACTATCACGAGAACATACTTATATAATTAACGAGTCATGAATGAAAAAAAATATATATATATAACGAAATCAATTGTCGCATTGCTACTACGACGAGATCATCATCACATAATTCATTATATCGATAGCATACATTCTACGTCATATCGATGTAACATACATGCATATTGATAAGGCATGTATATCTTTATACATGTATAAATACTGCTGGAACATTGCTATTCTGCGGGATCCAGAAAGCTGTATCCGCCGTATATTTCGTGATTTCGTGACTCGTTATTACATGCATTGAAGTGCTTAAATTATTAGAGATTTCTCCCCTGCTGTAGGAGGATCAAAACCTTTCAGAGAGGAAAAATGGCAGTTTCTATTTCAAAACTGAAGCATGCGGCAGTATTATTATACTTAGACAAATTACTCATGATCGCGCTCGTTCGGTAGGGCTAGTATCGACCTTCCCATAAACACAGGATAAATATCGTCGAGTAAAAGCACAAAATGGCCAATAAGCCCTCCAGCGATATACGTCTTCATCGTGGATATGTTACCAAACGAGTAGCTCATGGCAATGTTGTGGAACGGGAATAAACCAGATGGCAGAGCCAGGCCGAAAAACCCGAGCCTCTCATTTTGATTGCGGCGGCTTGAGAGATATGTGAGCGCTACCAAAACAACAATGCCAGGGAAGCGCAAACGCAAGTACGAGGATGCAAGCAGGGAGAGGACTGCGATTATGATCAGCCGCCACACAAAGGTGCGTGTTGTGTGGTAGAAACTTGATTCGTGCCAATGTAGCGAGGTAGCATGCAGCAGCAAAGTAGAAAAATACTCGACGTCCATCTTGCCCAGGAACAGCAGTCCCGTTACGGCACGCCACACCTCACCTTCACTTATGCGACTTGGCACAAACGTCAAATCTTGCTCTTTAATGATGTTGGCTGTCGTGGCCAAAGCAAGAACGGTTGTGCATGAGAAAATATAGCGCGTCACGCTCTTTGGACCACCTAAAAGATCCATTAGACTTTGCTTGAACTGAGAACGTGCAGTATCTTGTAAAGCAAAATAGCTCACTGTAAGGGCGTCGACACGAGAAAATTGAAAAACGGAATGCTTCTGCTATGGAAACACTGAACCACTTCTTCGGAGACAATTGAGTTCCCGACCGCTAATTAAGTCGCCGCCTGAAAGACTATAAAAATGCTTGTAGCGTGCTTGTGACGTGCGTCTTACGAATACGATTCTCGATAATTGAGCTCTGAGTACTGCAATTATCTCCGGATTCTCTACAAACCCAGTGACAGCGTCTGTTAATTAATTTTAACCAAGGGGTGGGAAGAAAGTTGACTTTGTTCCGCCCAAACAGACAACGAACTGTGTATGAGGAGATGCTGGATTAATGGCGTACGTAGTACATAAGTTAACAAGGGTTCGTCATTCATAGGCCCGAACACTATGTGATACATATGGTTAGGCAGATTTCTCATAAGCAACCTGTAAAGAAGCACACATGTATTGCATGAATTCCGGTCCGCTGGTTATGTTTTTTCTTCAGTTGCGAATTAGGGCATATATTGTTTAAAAATATAATTCTGTAATGAGATAAGTGTGTCGAGAAGATTCTATTTTCATGTCAGCGGTTGCCGGCTGACCTTTTGTCGCCCTTCCGTGGTGGTGTTGGTGGTGTAATCTTGGGTTACATCGAGAATAACCCTGCAGAAAGTCAACACATTATTGTGTCTGTGCCACAAAGGAGACAACAATGGAATCCGATCCACTATGGGCGCCGTTCATATATCTCGAGAACATTCCTGGGAAAAACCTGCGCAGTGCATATATTGATGCATTTAATCAGGTGCTTCAAGTACCTCCAACTGTCGTAGAACCTGTGAAAAGACTCATCAACAGGTTACATACGGCGTCTTTACTCCTTGATGATATAGAGGATGATGCGACCCTTCGGAGAGGTAAGCCTGCTGCACACAAGATCTTTGGAACACCGCGTACGATGAATACAGCAAGTTTCGTGATGATACAGGCATTGAAAGAGGCGTGTTTGCAATTTCCTGAAGCACAGGGTATCATCTATGAAGAGATTTTAGCATTGCACGAGGGACAAGGCCTCGAAATATTTTGGCGAGATACACATATGTGCCCAAGCGAGATCGAGTACATTAAGATGGTATCAGCTAAGACGGGCGGTTTATATCGACTCGGTGTACGTCTTCTCCAGCGGTACTCGGAATCGCACATTGATCTTGTACCACTTACTGATTGTCTGGGCCTTTTGTATCAAATTCAAGATGACTATTTGAATCTCGTCAGTAGCACCTATGAGCATAACAAAGGATTCGCTGAGGATATAAGTGAGGGTAAATTCTCATTTCCCATTATTCATTGTCTAAAAACTAACCACTCAGTGGGTTCAGAACTGCGGGGAATACTCCGATTAAGAACGAAAGACGTCTCACTGAAGAGGCACGCTCTGGAGATTTTGGATTCGTCTAAAAGCTTTGATTATACACGGCACGTTGTAAGTGGTTACGTTGCCCGCGCCCATGTAATTATAGATGAGTTGAATGTGGAAAACCCAAGTGTCCTTCACGAACTTGTACACAGGATGACCTTAATAGACTTGGCGGATCAAAGAGCAGAATGATGTTAAGACATTCTAACCTTGAGTCATGCCGCTTTGCGTTAAAGGGGGTAATTGTCAAAGTTATTATTTATTCAAATGTTATTATGCGAAATGGGGTTTTAAGGAATCCTATAGTGATAGATCACACAAACTATAAGAGAAACGATCTCAATTGTATCATTATGATCAATTAGGTCAAGATCCTGAAATATTACAGAATTTTTGTATTTTAGTGTCCATTTTCTCAGTACCTTTTTGGAAAAAAAAAATTTTAACCAGAGATATATAGTGAGGAACATGCGGGACCTTCATTTAGATATGATTTTCCGTTTAGCACACGGGTTAGGTCGTACAACCAAGGGTGTACACGTTGAACGTGAATAAACAACCATTGCAAATTGACGCCTCAAAGCCGGGTTTATAGTGTATGTCAGTAGCGGAATCTTTCTTGAGGCCTCTAGCACAAGCAAAGTGGCTGCCCACCTTCGTGGTGCTGTGCTTTGTAATTTTTCTGTGGGGTGCCACCGGTCTTGGTCCTTACAGTGGATATAACACTCCTCCGGAGTTTGGTGACTTCGAAGCTCAGCGTCATTGGATGGAGATCACACAGCATCTGCCCCCTTCAGAATGGTACTTTTATGACTTTGACTGGTGGCGTCTAGACTATCCGCCTTTGACGGCATATCACTCCTGGGCATGCGGGAAAATCGGCAACTTTTTTGACTCACAATGGTTCTCTTTGGATACATCTCGAGGCTGTGAGGTACTAGGGCTCAAAGCTTTTATGCGTACAACTGTTATTGTGAGTCAGTTGGCTGCATATGCAGTGCCAGCCTACATTTGGACTAGGCAGATAAAAGACTCTATGAGCCGTACGCTGTCATTTGCTTCGTTTTTAATATTCCCAGCACTGACAATTGTGGATCACGGCCACTTTCAATTCAATTCTGTGATGCTTGGACTTAGCATGGCGAGCATTGATGCCCTTAGACGAAAACGCTTCGTCATGTCTAGCATCTTATTTATCTTGGCTTTATTTTTCAAACAAATGACGTTGTATTATGCGCCTGCAATCTTCTTTGCAATTCTGGGTTTCTGCATTGGTCCTGCGGCTCTGTGGGAGCTCCAAATTTTCAGGCTTGTATCTGTCGGGCTTTCGGTGCTATTGACAGCTGCTGTGCTTCTTTTGCCATTTAGAAGTCCTGACCAACTGCACCAAATACTCGTTCGAGTATTTCCTGTATTCCGCGGACTTTGGGAGGACAAAGTAGCGAATCTATGGTGTACCTTAAATTACACTGTTTTCAAATTCAAAGCCAATTTCGAGCCTCACCAGCTTCAGCTGCTAGCACTTGGTGCCACACTGGTCGGAATCGGGCCGAGCTGCATTGCTGCATTTGTTGGTAAACCTCGCGTATGGGTGTGGGCATTTGCAAGTTGTGCATGGTCATTTTTCTTGTTTTCATTCCAAGTACATGAAAAATCTGTGCTTTTACCACTTCTACCGACAATGATGACTGCCGTTCAGCATTATCGCGTTCGGAACGTGAAGGCTATGGTGAACTGGATCAATGATGTGGCCTACTTTTCGCTATGGCCATTGTTGAAACGTGAAGGTCTTCAACTGCAGTACTTCGTTCTGTTTGTCTTATATAGATGGCTTTTTGTGGAGAGAAGTTCACTCATTCCAAGAAATTGGCTTAACAGAGTAGCTGTAGCAGGAAGCTATGCTGCCATCTTTGCAATTACCCTTGCAGAGCATGCAAATTTGATTCCCAAACCGATTGCTTTGAAGTATCCCGACCTTCTAGTTGTTGGTAATATGACTATTTCGTTCGGGTGCTTTTTATACTTTTGGCTCTGGCAAACATGGTACATGCTCACCTTGACAACAATTGATGACGATAAATAATTTATATAGACGTTAAGGTACTTTTTAATGATTTATTAGGATCTAAGACATATCTAATGCCTAGTCTGACAGGTCTTTACGTTGTCTCTGTTGCTCGCAAGCGAATCAAAAAATTAGGTAAAAACATTTAATTCCTTGAATTATAACACGAGCACTTTTGATCTAAGCTCATCCATTTAACACGCGGTGAACCGACGAGACACCGCACGCAGGTAATAGAGCAGTAAGAATATATGTGAAAAAAACTAAAAACATGGTGACGAAATTCTATATATGTCAATTTGGAAATATTAGCCGTATGTGGTAACCCTAAAAGGCACGGCTTAGATGAATGATTCGAAACGCATTTACCATCTATATATTTAATTCAAGAAGCTGTATATTTGGACGCCTCTGATACAAGCTGTGCTTTAATGTCAGAGCTCGTGATTATAGAATTTCTTTGTTGAAGGATAATATTTTTACTCTCTATTAGTTTATAAATTTTATATGCAGACTGCACATAGATTGATGATGCTGTGCATCGTTAGTCAGTCTTCATAGTTGATAATCCTGGCAGCGAGGTAATCCGGCCGGCTTGAGCTCGCGATTTTCGTCGAAAATTCCATTGAATACTTGCTGCTCGGTGGAATCGAATGCATTCGGCCAGAACCACTTCACATCTGAACGAATATAAGGCGCAACTCCACATACCCACGCTGTCATGTATTGAGCTTTCTCACTAGTTTCAATGGGGGTCTCAAGATTCGTGTAGATGCTGCTACCATGATCATTGTTAATCCATTCTGCTGCAAGCTGGGGATGGTTTGAGCTTATCTTCAAGGGATTCGCTTGGTCCTGTTGCGCAGTAGCGATGATCAACTTGATGTCATTCAGTAGATTCTTACTCAGTAAGAAGCCTGAGATGGTTTCGTATACTACCATCATGTCCTTTACTGACACGAATACGGATTTCTCAATTACTATCGTCGAAATATAATGTTGATCGTAACTATTGAAAATCCTCGAGATATACTCTCCTTCGGTAGGCCACTTTTCGGCATTGAGAACAAGTATCAACTCGAGGTTTATGTTGAGATCTGAGATTGCTTGAATAACTCGGTCTGTCAGTAGATTGTCGTGCTTGGAGATCCTTATTCGTGGCGTAACGCGCGACAAAAGCGATATATCCAGCGTAACTTGATGTTGCAAATTTTCGTTCGCTTCATCATCCTCCAGTGATAACGGCCTGTGTTGAGAACTATTTGATGGACCTGCGTAGGTCACGCCATAGAAGGAAGTGTAGAGCGAATGATCTGCGAATGCCATTGCGATTTCTGGGTCTTTACCATTGAAATGTGGGAAGTGGTGCGGCTCGCTCACACCTTGTCCAATCAGATTCGTATAAATATCGTCGTTATTGTAGCTGTTGGCCAACATTTTTTGGCCATCTTTGTTTTGCCTAGGAGAAACGACTGCCATGATGAGACCAATGAGAGTTGCGACAAACATTAATGTCAAGACAGTCGTGGCTGAAAGAAGCAATTTGTGCCATTTTTTCAAATTTTCTATTTTTTTCTCGCAGTAATATTCCTGGGATGCAGAAGAATCCTTCGTCTGTTCACCGTTTTCAACGTTGTCTGGCTCCGGAGCAGCTTCAGACACATCCACAGGCGTTTTCAGACAAGAGTAACTTGTCTCCGTAGATTCCTCAAATGTGCCATCATTTGTAAAAGGGTCAGACCCCGGCTGTACATGAGCTAGCTTATTCATGTACCCATAAGCTTCATCGTCGATAACGGATTCAGATGCTGTGCGCTTTTGTGCGTGTGTCATTTTTACTTTTTGTAACTTTTAGAGATATGAGAAAGAGGCATGATTTGTGCTTTATATATTGGAAATACAGGATCTGCATTTGCGACAAAAGCACCGGATACAAAGCTAAATTCTGCGACAATTGAATACAAATTACCATTTTAGGAATTACTCTTTTCATCTGTGGGTGCGGGTCATGTGTCGCATATCTTCTCCAACTTTATGGTCCCTGTTAGTGGTAAGGGTATGTTTCATCCTCAGCCCCAGATACTAAGTCAGAAGCAAAGTGTTGTTGCACCAGCCGACACAAAACTATTTCTTATTAAAATAACTTAGGACCAATAACCTACTTGCATCCAGTCTGAGAACTTTTTACGTCCTTTTTTGGGGATTAGTTGATCCAGCTCTTAATAATATAGTGCGTCAGATAACATTCTAGATATTTCATTTCCTTACGAACACTTAAAATTATGTCATAACTTTAGGGGTTACTGCAGCATATGCTCCAAATACTGCATAAGTTCAAACGTGTCGCTGTCGATAGTATTTTTGCCAACAGATCAATTAGTTGTAACGCTCATGAATTCATTCTTTTTAGATTATGATTAGTTCTATGTATAAAAATAATATAAGCGATAGATAATGTATGCCCGATATATGTTAATGTTGTCAAATTTCCAGTGGTGAGTTCCGTGTGTAGATATCATATTAATTAAATCAATAATCGTGCATTAGACCTAACCCTCTGTTACGCGTCTCTTTCTGAGTGTGCGAGATTCTCAGTTGTTATGAACAAGCAGCAGAAGGCAGCTGCCGACGCCCCTAATGGATATACTCAAATTATCGCTGGTCCTGGTACAGGGAAAACCGTGACTATGATCGGTCGAATCGTCGAACTTAAACGACGCGGCATTGATCCTAGCCGTATTGTAGCCATGACTTTTACCCGTGCTTCTGCGCAAGAACTCAAGGAAAGATTGATCAAAGAGTTAGGGACTAGTGCCACATCCATTCAGGTCGGTACTTTTCATAGTGTGGCTATAAATCTAATGAGAAGGTACGGAGAAATGAGACGACTAAATATGCGAGTTCTTGGTGATCACGATGCATTGTCACTTTGCCTTGAGATAACCACTGAAATAAGCCCTCGAAGATTGCTGAATCTCTTTGAAGTGCTTAAAAGATCAAGGTCTGAACTCGAGCGTAAATTGGAATGTTCTATGCAGAACGATGGCAACAAACCACTCCATATTACATGCGCGCAAGATGTGGAAAAGATTTTTGAGCAATACAGAGAAAAACAACATGCGCTGGGTCTTTATGATTTTGATGAAATTCTCGATCTTTTCAACAAATTTTTGGAACGCTGTGGCACAGACACAGTGGCGCGTGATGTAGATGCTGTCTTGATTGATGAATTTCAAGATACCAATAGTTGCCAGCTCCAGATTGCTATGCGTATGACAGCTCTATGTCATAATCTTACCGTTGTTGGTGATCCCAAGCAATGTATCTATGCTTTTAGAGGTGCATCACCACAAATTTTCGAAGCGATGAATGAGTATTCTGATGTAAAAATCTGTCAAATGCCACTCACTGTGAACTATCGCTCCACTCAACCTATATTGGACTTTGCTCAAAATGTCATAACACCTCAGTATTCTGACAAACACCGTGGAAAAACTCTTTCCAATGTCTTACACATAGGCAATCGGCTGAAGGCCGTTGACACGAGTCCGGAAATTGCACTTCCCGTTCAAATTATTAAACTGAGAAACGATCAATCAGAAGCAGCTCTTATAACCACTCACGTGAGACAGCTCCTCGATGCAGGCGTCAGAGCTAATGATATCTGTCTTCTATCTTCTACTTCCAAAGTATTCTCCAATTTAGAGTCTACATTTGTGGCTAAGAATATACGGTACCGGGTAGTAGGTGGAAAACAACTGCTAAATTGCAACAAATTCGCCAGCATTATCGATTACCTCCGTGTTGCATTGAACTCTGAGGATTCTTTAGCTATAAAGCGATCTATAAATGTACCCCCCAGGCAAATTGGTAAAAAAGCTATTGATCTGCTCGTTAGAGACTGTTCTTCCGACCTTGGCCTCTCAATGAAAAAATTGAAAAACAAAGTCGAGATGAAGGGTGTCATGACTTACGTCCGCATTATCGAAAAACTGCATGAAATATTAATGCGACCTACTGAGGGTCTAGAAAACTCCGATGCTCAGGTGAAAATAGGAAATTCTGATTACGGTTTCAACAAGCAAAATGTAGTGTCAGCTGTGACTTGGTTACATTCCAATCTCTTTCCAAATATAGATTGTGATGCACTGGTCAAAACGATAGATGTTATGCATGATGAATTTTGCTCCATCACTGAGTCGGAAATTTCACCAGAGTCAAACTTTGCGTCCTATTTTGTGAGTTTGTGGGCCCTTGAACCAGACACAGCTGAGAACCTTGATGAAGCTACAGCCACAGTTACATGTTCAACAATTCATTCCGCAAAGGGTCTCGAATGGCCAATAGTATTTTTACTTGGTGTTGATCGAAATAACTACTGGAAATCAAATAATACTGTGGATTCAAGTCATGATGGTGACGACGACGAAGGAATGAAGGACCTTGATGAGCTACGTAGACTGATATTTGTAGCTGTGACGCGAGCGAAGCGATACCTAACAATTGTGTTTAGTAATATGGAGAATTCCGACATCCTAAATTTGAATTCACGATGCAGGTCATCCATAAGCTTTCGACCAGTTAACGGTGCTTTGTTAAATGCCCTTCAACCATGTCTGAACTATCCATTAAAACAATCATCCATTGTATCCACTGAGGACAACGTTTTTGTTGGCTTTCGTAGTGGATTGGAACTCTACAATGAGGAGAAAGAGAATCTTCTTGCGAAAAAACGACTTCATGGAGGGCTAACTTCAACACCAATTATTGAAAAAGCTTCTCGCCCTAAAAAGCCATGTCGCCCACAGGGGACACTTGATCGATTTTTATCACGATAGTTTCAATATAGTCCCGCCTTGTTTTTTGTTGCAACGCCTGTCTATAAGGTGATGTGTTCAAGTACATATTTTGATCAGACATCTAACATTATTTGTGAACATATCCAATTATATGTTCATAATGGCCTTTAAATTGCATAAATCAATTGCCTTAATTTAATAAATTACATCTGCGCATTGAAAAATGAACATTATGAACTCTCCAAATGTATTATGCGGTCATGTGACATGGTTCACTCTGACACCTTGTTGATAGATAGATGTCTCACGAGTATACTACAGAAGCAAGCGAATGTCAGAACTAAGTGCCCAGCTTTCTGAGTTGAACACTCAAGTGTCGTCAAAACGACAGTCTCTCCTTGATCAAATAGAAAAAGAAGAGAGGGAGAAGCAGCTCTCACTAATTGAGGAAGATTCGAAATCAGATGCTAATGAATCACTGAGTGCATCATTGAGCCCTGAGCTCTTGAAGTTGCTCTTTGCGCTGAGATGCGAACATGAGGCCGTGCAATCTTTCATGAGTAAGGAACAAGTCGACGCAGCTTTAGAGCGACTTGAGAAATTTCAAGTAATACGCGCAGAGCTCGACAGACTGTATCCAAATACTTTATTAGGTGTCGATCTCATGCGCAAGGCGGAAGCACTCAAAGCAAAAATAAATGAACTAACAGTGGAACAGTGGAATAGGCAAGTGCAGATGACTGACACATCACTTGCCTTCAAGACTTTGAATGACTATAGCCTTTCTAAAGCAAGCATAAATTATGGATCTGCAGATTTGCTTTCTAAATTTGAAAAGAATGTCATTGAACCGTTGCTTCATTTGAAAATTGACTTAGAAGTTCGGAATGAGAAACTTTGTTGGTCGCCAAAACACATTGAGATGCAGAACGAATCTGGCGTGGCAAGCCTAGTGAAAAATGTTCAGACTTTGGCTGATTATATTGCTAATAGTCCGAAACCTTTGAACACTGATATCCCGCGGCGTTTTGGTGCGCACATAATTCTTCAACTGCAGCTCACATCGTTGCCAAAGCTGTTTCCTGACACAGCGAATCCCCGCGACTTTCAAATCGAGTTACAGAAGCTTCTTCCTCCACTAGAAAATGACTATTTGAAGCCGCATTGGACAAAAGGTTCAGAACTGGTTCAACTTGCAGACGACATAAATACAATGTGGCCTGAAGTGCGGCAAGAGCACTATCTCACGCGGCTCCGCAAAATATATCAAGAGCCCGTGACGGAGGAATCACGAACACACATAGTCACATGGTACGAGGATTCGCACATAGAAGCCATTCAAGAAGTGGGAAATGATGACTGGGAATGGAATGATGACGATGATGATAATGAAGATACGAGTACACATACGAATTTAGCTGGCGTTGGGGTAGATACAGGCGAGTCTTCATCTGCTTCCAAAGGTAATCTCATTGATTTGTGGTTACAATATACCACAGAATCTCTACCACAATCGCTGTTTTACACTCTGTACCGCGCTTTGGTTACAGTTGCATATGGTGATCATGATCTATGGATCTATGAGGACACAAGTAAATTTTTATCACACATTCGGGTGGATGCAGCCAGTTCTCCTAATCAGGAAGTGGCTGCAACAAATGTAGAACAGCTAGTGAAGCTTTGTGATGAACATCTAGATCGGTACGTTAAGAGTGAACTGAGTACATTTGAAAACACCTTATTGCCGGCATTGTTTAGCCCGACACAATCTAAGGAGGCAGTCAAGAAGATTCTTTCAGCGGTTGATTCACTTGCCATGACAGTGAATTCAGTCGGTGGTCCCGATCTTCGGCAGTCAGTACTTAGCCAGATAGTGGAGCGAATTGCTGTATCTATTATTGCGACAATTGAGCAGCTTCCCGATATTGGAGAAAATGAAAGTCAAGATCTTGCAATTCTCATTGCCAGACTGGACCCTCTTGGTATCTATTTTGATCAGATTGCGGAATCTGTACCATCATGGACAAAACTTGAGATTTTGCAATCCATTCTCACGGGTAGTCTTGCATCCATAGAAGAGATGTTGGATCAGCATAAGCTTCTTGACTTTTCTCCAGAGGAATTGGCGTCACTGTTGTGTGCATTGTTCCAGGACTCAACTGAACGCCGACGCTTGATCATGCGTTCTAATAATACTGTGATGTAAGATGTCCAATGTCGTTACCTAGAAGTAATATATATTTCCGTCGCTCGATGTTTTACGTTGGTGAAGATTATGAAAAGTATCATCAATCATTATTATCTAAGTTTACAGATCATATAATACAATGCGAACAGTTGTGCTTTTGCTCAGACTGTCACGTTCTCGAAACCAAAAAAAAACAAATACGAAAAAGTGATCAAACTTTAGAGATATTTTCGGTTGAAAATGACGGTGAGCGTTTTAGGAGCATGATTTTTTTTCTTGCAAGACGCGATCGTACGCTTCTTGAAGTCTTTTTTGCAGCTTAGCTGCTTGTTGACGCGTATTACGCTGTGATTGCCACCGTTTGAAGATGAACGCTGAGGATGATGTGGATGTAGTATTGAATTGAAGAGGAGGTTGAAGTTGGCGCTTTTGCGGACTCACGCTAACATTTGTCTGAATTTGCATTGTTTGACTTTGTGATTCTCTGCTTCGTGTTCCTGCGGTATGAGGCTGTTAACAGACTAAAGTCAGGTTGAGTAATTTGCTTCTTCAATGCTGACTTGTCGAAAGCTATCAACGGTTTTTTCTTCCCCGTATACGTTTGAACTAGGACGGTGAAGTAGAGATACGGCGGTGTTATATATTTTATGCAATATCCCGGAATGTTTACGCTAGTAGAAGTAAATGCGCAGCTGGTTAGGGCATGGATCGACTAGTCGTGGCAGTACCCTCGCCCGTTATAACATTCCGCGCGCTAGCAGGGTTCTAAAATTCAATAACTCAATGGATGCACGAGGGATTGGCTGAACTTTGCCAAGACCGCTCACAGGCCAGCAAGGAGTGGCAAATTTCTGTCAATAAACAGAGTCAAGCATGAATTCTCGAGGAAATTCAAATTCCTGAAATCGCCCAGGGGGCGTTTTTATGATCTAATCATGACATGTGTGGATTAATAATTATTACATATGAATAAGTTATTTACGCGATGTTTATCGACAAATGTGTACGCAGGGTGGGGTGCTGCCTCGATCAGCGTAGATTAACAGCTGCTTGTGTTCTTCTGATCATGCATTGTTTGTTTAATCAAGCGGTACCTGGCGTATGAGGTTAGGGGTATTCTGACATCTCAACGTCTGCCTTCGAGCATTAAGCTAGCCCAACGCGTCGTGTTATGGGTTATTTTGCGATGCCCGGGACCTTGAATCTGGCATCGACGCCGGACCCTGTAACAAAATTCGCGCATCATCTTATACAGCTTCATACTTGAACATTCTTCTTGGTTATTTGCGATCACATACCTTAAGCTTTCTTTCGCTTTGAGATATATGATTTTGCCGTAAATAACCTCATTAGGTCACCGGGCGCGTCGGGGAGAACCAAGGTCTAGGTTAACGCATCTCTTTAGCTTAGTGTGAGTAATTTCGGAATGCAGATGAGCGCGTCGCTTACTGATTTAGATCTCCTGCACTCCTTTGCGGCACATAACGATGTATGTATGTATACAAAGGAATAATCCCAAAGACATGTTTTTACGGTCACGCAGGAAAATGAGTAGATCGTATTGCTACTATGGATAACTTAGATCATTGAACAACAATGAAAACAAACAGTTATAATTTTCACATATTAACACATGGTTTAGACCACGCCACTTAGGGCAACTGAACGCGTGATGAAATCGTTAGTAATTTCAATAGTCGTCTTTGTTATACGTTCAATTACATGAAATCACAAATTGTGTTTAATACGTTCTTTTTTGTAGTATCAACAAACGCCCTCGGTGCATCATGAACTCAGTAAATTTATCCTTATTTAATTAAAATAATGATTAAGCAATTAACGCGTCTTTTGAGACTTGATGCATCTGCTTTTTAGATACCTTGTATTGTATCCACCTGCGTACTGATGATCCCCTATGCAGTATTCGAAAAATACTGCATCTGTATGTATTATGCTGGTTAAATGCTACAGAGAGCGTTATAAAAAACCTCAGGGCACGTCATCATTACCAACGAATATGTGAGGCAGATTGTCCCAACCAGCGTCAGGTCTGGTTAGGGTGACCAAAAAAAAGAGCCAGTACTGTAGCTTCTATCCTTAATGCTGAGAACGCCATCAAGAGTATTGGCTCGATCTGAGATTGCTTCGGTGCTCTCAAAGCCTACTTGGACTGTTCATGACCTTGTTGATCACTCAGCGAGTCTAAAAAATCCACCTACTGAGGAGGATGTTGCTAAATTGGCTAAGCTCGCTGCCCTTGACAACCCGAATCCCGAGATGGTACGCTCGTTTCTTAATCAATTAAGATTTGTCGAAGTTCTTCGTGGTGTAGACACAACTAACACTGAGCCTGTGGTTCGCCTGATAGAGCCTGTTGAGGTACCCGACTTGGAAGATATGGAGGATCCTGGGAATGCCCCAGAAATTGGTAACTGGAAACCTGTAAACTTAGCTTCAGAAAAGGAATCGGATTTTTATGTTGTTAAGGATTCCCTGCATGAGGAGCATTGAAGATATATTAGTGTTCACCCAGGTAAGAAATCATCCTCTTTCGGGCTACTCCGAAAAATGTGATATGGTCAAAGTTCTTTCTTATCGCATCTGTCATATGTATATACTGTTATAATTTTCTATGTAAGTAAGTAATTTACCAAAAGCCTATACTCCTTTGCCTGCGTCGCTGCTGATTGATGCGCTGCTGGGTAAGCCAGCCATAAATGACACCACAAAGCGAGCCAGCAACGTGGCCTGCGTAATCAATTCCCGCTCCAGAGAATGCAGCGCCCCTACGAGAAGCCATTGCGAAGGCATTGTAGCCTAAAGTTAACAAAAAGACGTACCAAGCACCAATAGGAAGAGGGATAAACCATAAGGCGATGCGGGCATTTGGAATCAAATATGAAAAGACACCGACACATGAAAATACTGCACCAGATGCACCTAATGATGGGATGAGCGATGCCTGACCTAAAAGGGCTGGCAAAACCATGCTTCCTAAGGAACTCAGAACACAGCTATCTAAATAGCACTCTAAAAATCCGGAAGAACCCATCCAGCGCGCGATTGGAACACCAAATTGATATAGCACGAACATGTTAATGGCTAGATGCCAAAAATTCTGATGGCTGAAAGCCATGCCCAGCATTTGAAAGCTTTTAAAGTCATACGCAGTTTTATGGAGCAGCCCATATCTATACATGAACTGTGATGGGATACCAGGTATTCGCCATGCTAGAAATCCTGCAACGTTCAGAGCAATAATTCCGTATACAACGTTCTCAGGGCGGCGTCTAATGGGTGTCATAAATGGAAGGCTCATGATGCTGGGTAAAACAAAATAATCAAAGGCGATGACACCAGCAGCAAAGAGCAACGGACCGCGCCATCTGGACCAACCAGACTGAAATCTTCGGCGATCGCTCAATCTCGAATAAAGCTCGCGATGTGTGGCATACGATCTTCTGATTTGAGACTTGAAGAAAAGGGGAGGAAGTCTTGACTTGCAAGTGGTAACAGAGTTTCCCAAACTATTGGAATGTGGAAATATAGACGAGCTTTTAGGAAGCCACCACATAGCTGATAGCCGCTTTAATCCCGACAAGCCAGTTGCGAACATTGTTACCAAATGAAGTGTATCTGGTGAAGGCTTACTTAAACGTGCCTTTGAGTGTCAACCAACGATGTGACGATGTGGGAAAGGGGAAAAGGGGTATATAAATCATGCATAATCCAGCTCTATTGTGGCGAAACTCCCGTTCTTTAGCCTTGTCGCTTAAAAGAATAAATTCCTTCTTATTATATTTAAAATATTATTTAGTGGGCTATTAACTAATGTAACTTGGGTCTTGCTACGTATGATAGGGGGTGCTTGGAGGTGTGCACTGTACTTTTTGGGCGTCATCACGAAATAATTAAGAATGTCTAATTAGGGTCTAATTTCTGTAAGGTGAGTTCTCAGCACACTGAAGATGTCCAATTTCAAGCTATGATAAGAAACTAATATGAAAGAAGGAGAAGCTGTACTCAGAATCACCACGTGCAGCGACGTGTGTATCACTGACACTAATGGTTTGTATACACACACACATGCATTAACCATAGTTGTCCCTAATCACTTACATCAGGAGAGACGCACGCAGAAGTGTCAATTTAGTCGTAATCTTCTATATTTCAACATAAATTTATAAAGAATTTACGACTTAAATGGTTCTGCTTCCAAAATCATGCTTGAAATGAACCGCGCTGGCAACCATTAGTGGCATTGTAGTCTGTGTAGACACAATAACCTAAGTCGTTTTTTCTATCATGTCAATTCGTTTAAGTTTGATCAGACATCGCGGTCAGACGTCATTGCATCAGTAGGGACATAGTGCCAGCATTCTTTTTAAATGGAACAATACGGTAATGTCCCGCTGTCCGAGAGGCATGCATCTGACCACACTTATGCAGGTGTTGCTTGCATGAGCTTTCCCACAAAGCTGGACCCTACTGGTTAGCGCCAATATCCAGAGATTGGGGCAGAGGCTGGCCTGCTGTGAGACGGTCCATTGCTAGACAGGCTGACCAATGACCGGAAGTTGGGCCAGGGTTTTTCTCGATTTTACTGATGGGTCGAAGAATTACGCATTGTGTGCAAGCATAAACCGTTGTGACAGTCTAGCGGTTTCCGCATGATTCATACTTCGAAAATGACAAATTTTTTCTCCGATTGTTAGAATGTTTACCGGATACCAATTGATTAGCACCTCCTTTAATCTTTTCATTTAATAGGGTCATAAGCATTGAAGAATTTCCGTTGATGAGCAGTTGGCTTGGGACGTCTGCATATGCTGCGTTATTTTTTTTTAAGCCCGGCTTTGGGGCATTCCTGTGCTGTTGTGTGTGTCCCATAGGTCCCATGTATGGATCTGGGAAGCAAATGCTTGAACGTTAGAAGGAACATTAAAGGACGTTGTGATTATATGTAAGGTCTAGGGTGTGCCCTTGAACCGGCGTGATCTTAGCACATATAAAAGGAGCACCCTAGGAAAGCTGCATTGCTTTAACTAAATATCGATATCTGTCCCTAGTTCCACTAGAATAGCAGGGTGTGTTACTATATCAGCTAAAAACATAGTCAGTGACTACAGCATCCAACAGTTATCTTACTTACTCATCGTTCAATTTTCGAATGTCACACCCGCATCCCTTCGACAAGAGCGTCTCAATCGTTGTATTTGGTGCCTCTGGTGACCTTGCTGCGAAGAAGACTTTCCCTGCTTTATTTAGCTTGTTCGCTCAGGGATTGCTTCCTCCCCAGACCCGAATTTACGGCTACGCTCGTAGTGACCTGAGTGAGGAAAAGTTCCATGAGAAGATCACGAGTCACTTCGATCTGATTGGACCCAAGTCTAAGGCAAAGCTCGAGGAGTTCAAGAAGATCAGCGAGTATGTTCGCGGTCACTATGATGAAGACGAGAGCTTCCAGAAGTTGGAAAAGATTCTCGAGGAGGGCGAAAAGTCGATGGATGAAAAGAACCGCCTTTACTATCTTGCTCTTCCCCCTTCTCAGTTCGCTGTTGTTGCCTCGCACCTGAAGCACAACAACTATTTGGACCCGAAAGAGGGCAAGATCCGCATCATCATTGAGAAGCCATTCGGTCATGATCTGAAGAGCAGCCGTGAGCTGCAGAGCCAGCTTGCACCTCTCTGGACCGAGGAGGAGATCTACCGTATTGATCACTATCTTGGTAAGGAGATGGTGAAAAACCTCACTATTGTCCGATTCATGAACACTTTCATGATGGGCTGCTGGAGCAACAAGTATATCTCGAACGTTCAGATCACTTTCAAGGAGCCCTTCGGCACGGAGGGCCGTGGCGGCTACTTCGATGACACTGGTATTATCCGCGATGTCATGCAGAACCATTTGGTCCAAGTGCTTTCGTTGGTTGGTATGGACCGTCCGGTCTCAGACGGTCCCGAGGATATCCGTGATGAAAAGGTCAAGGTCTTGCGTACTGTTCGTTCGATCAAGCCGGAAGACGTTGTTCTAGGCCAGTACACCGCTGCTGAGGTGAATGGTGAACACAAGCCTGGTTATAAGGATGATGATACCATTAAGAACAAAAACACTCAGACCCCGACTTATGCTGCAGTGACCTTGTACATCGACAGTGAACGATGGGACGGTGTTCCTTTCATTTTGAAGGCCGGTAAGGCTCTGGATGAGTCGAAGGTTGAGATTCGCCTGCAGTTCAAGTCCGTGCCTGGTGCTAGTAACCAGCATGTTGCCCGTAATGAACTTGTTTTCCGTGTGCAGCCCACCGAGGCGATCTACCTTAAACTTAACACGAAGTTCCCTGGTTTAAAGAGTGAGGCTGTTGTCACAGACTTGGATCTGAGCTATCGTCGCCGCTTCTCTAACATTCAGATTCCTCAGGCTTACGAGTCTCTGATTTTGGACTGTCTCAAGGGTGACCACTCTAACTTCGTGCGTGACGATGAGCTAGATGAAGCATGGCAGATCTTCACACCATTGTTGCAGGCCATCGACCAAGGCAAATTCAACATCCACGAGTACCCTTACGGCTCTCGTGGTCCTATTGAAGCCGAGAAATTGGTGCAGCGTAAGGGATATGCTCGATCGCAGGCCGATGAGAAGTATACCTGGCCTACAACCACGGATCACACTGCTCATTCATCCAACCTTTAAACGATATTTAGCACACAAGTCCACACGTGTTGTGACCATGTAAAGAAATGATGTCCACCCTAAATTGAATAATGTTATGTTTCTTCAACATGTCATCAAATATTGAACGATAGCTACATATATAGATATCTTTAAATATATTATCTTTAGAGTGAGGATAGCCACCATAGCCCCCTCTAGTGTATTGTTTTTTCAGCTAGATAGGTTTCTGTTCACTCTAAGTTGGAATCGCGAACTTCAATTCTGTTTATCGAAGGAGTCCCGACGTCGGAGGAGGGGGAATCATCGTGGAGATGCACGCCTTCATGATAAGCGCGCTTGTATCTACCCACACCCTTAACCGTGCACTGCAGATACCTTCCTTATCAATGTGAGGCTCTATTTATCATTAGGCGATTAGCGCGGCATCGGGACCTTCTTCAATTGAGCCCTTCTTCTAAGAAATAAATACTCCCTGCTTGTGACATTTTCAACGAGTTAAAGAAAACCATCTAGAAAAACATAAGCGTATATGTCCTCAGAAGCTACAAAGAAAACTTTACCTAAATTCACGGACGTCGTTGTAGTTGGTGCTGGACAAGCAGGGATCGCAGCGAGCGAACATCTACGATCTCACGATATTCGTCACATTGTTTTGGAAAAGTATGATGTTGCTGAAAGCTGGAGGTCTCGACGCTGGGATTCGCTGGTAGCTAATGGCCCAGCGTGGCACGATAAGTTTCCTCATCGGAATTTTGATGGAGATCAAGATGCTTTTGTAGGCAAAGAGTCGGTCTCAACTTACATGAAGAAGTATGCTAATCAAATTAACATGCCAATATTCACTGGTATCGAAGTTACTTCAGTGACTCCACGCAAGGGAGAGTTCGGATTTTATGTACGTACTGCGGATTCTCAACAAATCGAAACCAGGTATGTGATTGCAGCAACGGGTGCTTTTCAAATTCCCGTCAGTCCTTCATTGGTCCCTGAATCTGTTGTGCCAGTGCAAATGCATTCAATGCACTATAAGAACCCTCAACAGTTACCTAAAGAAGGTTCCGTACTTGTAGTCGGTGCCGGGTCATCTGGTGCACAGATTGCAGATGAACTGAATGGTATTGGTCAGAGAAAAGTGTACTTATCGGTAGGCGCGCACGATCGTCCCCCACGTAGTTATCGGGGACGTGACTTCTGCTGGTGGCTCGGAGTCCTGAATAAGTGGGATATGGAAACTATGCCAGGGGCTGATCACACGACAATTGCAGTGAGTGGAGCTAAGGGAGGCGAGACAATTGACTTCCGACGTCTTTCCCATGAAGGTATAGTACTTCTTGGAAGGACCAACAGTTATAATGATGGAAAATTGTACATCGCGTCTGATTTACTTGTGAATATAGCGCGTGGTGATGAAAACTATTTGAGTCTTCTGCGAGAAGCTGATGCGTACGTTGAAAAACACGGGTTAGATTTGCCTTTGGAACCGGAGGCTCACGCACTACCGACAAATCCAGAATGTCTTAACTGTCCAATCGAGGAGCTTGATCTTGCCAGTGCTAATATTACATCGATTATTTGGGCAACAGGTTTTCGTAATGATTATGAGTGGCTGAAGGCTACGAACGCGGTTACTCACGAAGGGAATCCTAATCACAAACGAGGTGTATCAGCTGAGCCAGGAATATATTTCCTAGGCCTTCCTTGGCAGACTCGTCGTGGCTCCTCTTTTATTTGGGGAGTGTGGTACGATGCCAAGTACGTTGCAGATCATATTAAAAGACAGGAGACGTATGTTGCCTACCTACCGGGCAAGAAAATCTAACTTTCGTAGTTATCAAATTAGTATATATGAGCAGTTTCATATATAAATATAAAAATGAATTGAGAAGTGAAATTATCATTACTTGAGCTTCATGCATTCAAAGGAGCCCTACTGCAACACGAGCGCCATGGCATTGCAGATACTTTATCGTGGTTAGGTTGCGACCTAACCTCCCATTTAGGCAGCCTGGTCAGTGTCCAGGATTTACTCTCTTTCTTTTTGAATAATCCCTTGGTTACCTACTTATGACTTTCTCGATCGTGGCCAGAGATGAAATTACCGGACAGTTTGCATCAGCTGTCTGCTCATCTTCTCCCGCAGTGGGTGCACGATGCGCGTTCGCAAAAGCAGGTGTCGGCGCGGCTACCTCACAGAATGTCACTGACCCTCGTTTAGGACCATGCATATTGGAACTGATGGCTCAAGGTCATTCAGCATCAACTGCGTGCGAAACAATCACCCATGATCTCGAATTCAAAGACTTTCGTCAATTGACTGTCGTTGACAAAACAGGGCTGACGGCAATTTGGTCAGGCTCTCAAAGTCTGGGAATCTCATCACAAGCGGAGGCAAAAAATGTTGCATCTGCTGGAAACTTGCTAGCCAATTCCGACATTCCTAGGGTCATCGTTGAAAAATTCACAGCTTCCAATCCATCCATACCTTTGGGTCAACGAGTTATTAGCGCTATGCAGGCTGGGCTTAAAGCTGGTGGAGAAGCTGGGCCTGTAAGGTCTGCGGGGCTTATTGTTGTCGATGAAGAAAGCTGGCCACTTGCGGATCTTCGATGTGATTGGACTGACGACAAAGCACCAAATCCGCTAGATCAGCTTCAACACTTGTGGGATGTCTATTCCCCACAGATGCACGATTATGTTGTGCGCTGTCTGAATCCCTTATCTGCACCTTCTTATGGAGTTCCCGGTGACGAATAAATCTATTGTATAAAAAATGACTACAACTTCGTACATAACTATATTTCTTCTTGAATCCTCTCAAACTTGACGAATTTTTGGTTTCATAATTCTCAGAACATTTTTACAATAGAATCTAATGGCAGTGAGGGGTCTAAATATTGTAGAGCATGTGCTTGGCGTTTAGAGGCGCTTGAGCACCTGCATGTGAAGCTAAAACGTCAGGATAGCGGTAAAAAGATAAGTAACCCCCTAACCCACATGTGGAGCCGCGCTTCTTATCGGCTGAGTAAAACCAAGAGTGGTGGCCCTGTGTATACTGAAATAGTCAGCACTGTATATCCAATCATTTGTAATAAATAGAGGTAGGTGATCGTTAAATTTTCCGAGAAGTTAGACAGCAAATCAAGCTCCACTAGCAATGGCTCATCAGCGTATTCGACCCTTTAATACTAAAGACACATATCCCGAGCAGAATCTCGACAACGATCTCTGTCAAGCGGTCGTCACTCAAAACACCATCTATCTTCGGGGACAGGTTCCACAAGACCTTGAAACACGAGAGAATGTCGGAATCGGGGACATTGTCGCTCAGAGTGAAAAAGTCATGGACAACATTGAATTACTGATAAAGGAATGCGGTGCCCAGATGACTGATATTTGCAAGGTTGTTGTTTATCTTACAGATATTCGCCATAGAGAGGCCGCTTACCGAGTGTTAGGAAAGCGCTTGAAAGGTGTGTTCCCGGTTTTCACTGGTCTGGTTGTTGTTGCATTGGCCCGACCTGAATGGTATATCGAAGTCGATGTTACAGCTGAGAAGCAAGCATGATAATAATCTTTACGGTTCATTTTAAACAATTGAAATAAGCTATATTTCTTTATAAAAGAAATCCGGATCAGGCTGCATGAACCTCACTTTTGACACCGTTTTTGTCGACATCAACGCTGGAGGAATCTTCCACGAATTCAGCTAGTCCGATTTCAGTCTTCTTCGTAGAGTCATCGACACCCCAGACATTATTCTCTTTTTCAAGTTCTTGCTCCTCCTTGAGGCGTTTGATAACGATAGAATGTGCTCGCCATGCTGGGAGATCATCCTCGAACAACATGTCAATTTTTTCCAAAGGAATACCCATCGTTTCTGGAACGCAGAAAAAGACAAATGGAATTGCGGTAAGATCAATAATAGCGAAAAAGAAAAACATGCCATAACGCATGCTGTCGGCCATCGACGCGGTTGCTTTGGACATGATAAAGATTGGCAACCATGAGAGTGCAGCATTGACGGGCTGTGTAAATTGACGTAAGTTTTGTTCAAAAACTTCGGCAGCCCAAACAAAGGGCCCACCTGACCAAGCAAACAAAAACGAGGCAACCCATAGATACATGCATCCAGCAGCAGCTCTGCCAGCAGGACCGCCGCCGGCTTTGTGATCATTAACTTTAAGGTAAGCGCCAATATACCAGAACCAGATAGAGCAGAAGAACGATGAAACCATAAAAGCAGGGCGCCTTCCAAATGAATCGATGATAAATGCAATGTAAATGATCGTACAGAAAAATTTCATTACACCCAGGAACCCGGTTGAATACATGGAAGCGTCTTGACCGGTGATGCCGATCTGTTTGAACAAAGTGACGGAATAATAATTAATGGACTGAATACCCATGAAATTCGGCAGAACAAGGAGCCATGCAGAAATGATCAGTCGTTTCAGCAGTTTCTTGTCGTTGTAAATCTTTCTTGCAGGATCCCATATACCTGCACCCACAGTTGCCTCCTGCTCCAGTATTCCCTCACGCATAGAAGCCATTTCCCAGTCAAAGTACTCGTCACCGGGTTTCAGCATACGGAGCCATGAAAGGTTAGCAGATGCCTCCTCGTCTCGGTGCTTTTGAGCCAGCCAACGCGGGCTTTCTTTAAGGAACAGCGAGCCAATAAAAAACAAACCAGATGGAATAAGCTGGACGGCGATAGGAATAACAAACCAATTATTTCCTTCTTTGACATGCTGTTCGACACCGTAATTAATCCAGAACCCAGTAAGATCGCCGATTCTCCATCCTATTTCAAATATTGCGACAATTTGTCCACGAATTGGTGCCGGGCTTACTTCACTCAAGTAGAGGATAGTTACATTTGTGGCAGCACCCACAGAGATGCCACTGATGACGCGGCCTAAGTACATTGGAGCAAGACTTCCACTGAGACAACCCAGCATGATTGCGGATCCAACTACACCAGCAAAGCTACCGACTAACATAGTTATTCTATTGCCATAGAAATACTGAAGAGGATAAGTCATCAAAGCGCCTCCAAATGCACCCATGTGGAAACATGAGATGATGTTGGAAACAATAGTTTTTCCGGAATCCTGATCGTAGTCAATGTTGAACGTGTCCAAAAAAACGTTGTTCTGTGTTGTGCCACCGATGAAGCCGGTGTCGTATCCGATTAAAATAGATGACGTGGTAGCCAGCATGGCAGTCATGTAAATGCGCCAGTTGTAAATGGCGCGTGGTGTGGGGCGCTCCTCCACTGGTTTCAGTGGATTCCGAAAGTGTATTGGATTCTTCATCAAGACTAAGATAAAATACCTAAGATTAGGAGATGGATCTCGTTGTACTTATGATCTATTTAAGCAATTTTTCGCAAGGCCACACTATCATTCTGGTATATGTGTACATACGGGGCGCTAATGCATATGGGTACGGGTGATGCATTGAAGGATTTCCCAGTTAAATCTTCAGTCGCGTTATATCTGGGTCGATAAAAGATCTGATCATTGACTAAGTCTTCAGTCACAAACTGACACGAATGTACAGTTATTTTTTTAGTATGTATTTCCAAGATTTGGCCCTCCTGCATGGTTGATAGATAAACTCAGACTTCAGCTCGTAAGTCTTGGGTGCAAATTTTGCGGGGAAACTACGATGAGGGTTAGGTTTTCAACTTTGGGAGGGACGAGCAAGTAGTAAGCTGAAGCAAATGCTGAGTTAACATCACCTAACAAGGAGCGGAGAATGATGGTTCCTGATTATGACTTTATCGAGCACAGTACCATATGGCTGCTTGCTCTATCGTCTCATCATGAGCAATAAACCTAAAATACAATTCTAAAACCACTTATCTGCATTCTAATAATAATAAGTAATTAGGAAAAGACTTTCTCTTGAAGGGAAATTTGCTTGCTCATTGTACTAGACATGTGTATAATGTGTTAATTAAACATCGACGAGAAGCGAGAATAATGGATCGACCCGTGCAACACACGGGGCACTTTCGCAGGTCATGTACGCAGAACAATCAGAGCTAAAATCTTCTCATCTCAATTATCTTCGAGTTCTTATTAAAGCTCACACCTGAAAGCTCACAGTGACTTTTTGTTGTAAACTTTTTTATTGCAACAAAGCAACTGTGGGTCTAGCATTACCACATGATACCGCATTCTTGCAAGGATATATAATGAATCGAAAGGCTCGTAAATTCCATGTCGAAGAAGCAACTCCATTGACGCGACAGGATTATTTGAATATACTGACTATAGACGATCACAAACCATACCAGTTGAAGAAATAAAAAATAATTTCACATGTAACTGAGATAACGTAACATAAACAGACCGCTTTGATAAGGTTTCTGTTAATCAAACTATCAAACAAAAAAGTAAAATGAGTTACTATCTCAAATATTTGATTAATATATAATTTACTGGAGAAATCCAGAGTCACTGTTTATTTAGCAGATTTGATCTCAATGAAGCCGTCATCATTATCAGCGACATCATCCTCCCTTGGTTCCACTTTGGAGGATGAATCACACAGTACTAAGGATATACGCAATGAGAAACGTCTTACGCAGGTAAGCAACAATTTATTATACGAGCTTGTAGACGAGTCTACAGCATCCACTTTGACAGAAAATCAAATCGAGCTCGTATATTCACACATTTCTGACAAGCCTTTCGATGAGTGGCTTGAGATATTACAACGTGCTGTACATGTTCATGATAATGATCCTTTACTACCCCCATTTAAATACCAGTTCTTAAAACATCTCAGTAATTGTCCATTCCCTGGACAAACTGAGGACGATTGGAAAACACTAGTCAAGTTTGAGGCATTCATTATACATGAATGGTCCATATATGAGGAAGTGAGGAATTGTACCTTGCCGATTGATGAGGACAGTCCTGAAGGATATCATAACTTTAGAGTATATCTCATTGCAACAACATGGGCTGTTTGTGGTGCTGTAGTCGCCACCTTCTTTGCTCCACGTACTCCAGGTATCGCGATCAGTACTATGGCCCTGCAAATATTAATTGCTGGAAGCGGCCATCTTTATGCCATGCTTCCTAAGATAGAAATACCCTTAGGGAGAGGGGCAAAATTCATTCTAAATAGCGGTTTACCATGGTCATTTAAGGAGCAAATGCTGGCTACACTAGGCATGTCGGTTGCAGTGGGAAGCCCTTATTCACAGAACTCAATTTTAGCACAAGGAAATAGCTATTTCTATGCTAGCGACAAAGCAAGTTCCTATGGCTATATGATCCTTCTTACCTTTTCATCGGCATTTATGGGTTTCGGTTTCGCAGGTATTTTTAAATGCATGCTGGTGTATGAGCCTAGAATGATGTGGCCAAGTTTACTTTCCAGCTTGCCATTATCGCGGGCGCTGGTAGAGAAAGATGCGAGGGAAACCATCAATGGTTGGAAACTCACCAGGTACGAATGGTTTGGGTTGACAACCTTAGTTTTTTTTGGGTGGTACTGGATATGCAATAACCTGATTTCGTTTGTATCTTACTTCGACTGGATATGTTATATCAAACCAAATGATGCAGATATCAATGGTATAACTGGTAATTGGACTGGTCTTGGCTTAAATCCGATTCCTTCTCTCGATTTTGGAAATATTGGAAGTCTGACAGGCATACTTACACCTTTCTACGCTTACAGTAACGTGATGATTGGATGTCTAATATCTACACTCGGAGCCATAGTAATGTGGTATAAAAATGTTGCAAACACTGGTTATTTTCCGATTAATTCAAACCTTTTATATGACAATGAGGCCCAGTCTTATAATGTCAGCAGGATTCTCAATACGGAAACGAAAGTGCTTGATCGAAAAATGTATCAAGACTACTCATTGCCGTGGTACAGCGCCGGAAACCTGATTTCGTATGGCTCTTTTTTCATGCTCTATCCTTTAGCTATCGTTTACAGTCTGATAAATCACTGGTCAGAATTGAAAGAGGGTAGTAAAACCATTTTTGACGGGCTCTCTTTTTGGAAAAAAGGCCGATCTATCGACCGATATAATGACTCATTTTCCCGACGTCAGCAAAAATACAAAGAGGTGCCCGAATGGATGTACATGCTTATACTAGTTTCAATGTTTGGTATGGCAATAGGGTGTATTGAAGGTTATCCTTTTACAGATACGCCCATTTGGTCGATTCTTCTGGGAATAGGTCTCGCTTTCGTATTCATTCCAATTTCAGGAATTCTTACAGCATTAACCGGACAAGCTTTTGAAACCAATGTTTTGTTCGAACTTCTGATGGGATATGCACGCGAGGGGCATGGGATCACATTGATGGTATCCAAAGTTTATGCGACCAACTTTTTCTCACAAACTGATAACTGGATCACCAACCAGAAACAAGCACATTACGCAGGGATCTCTCCTTGGTCACTTTTTTGCGTTCAGATATTCACTACAATCGTCACAGTATTTGTTCAGTGTGGAATTATAACTTTCCAGCTTAACGACGGCATTCGAAACATGTGCAACCCAAAGAATCCTCAATTTTTTACATGCCAGGGAATACGCACCTACTTTAATGCATCTGTTATTTGGGGAGTCATTGGTCCTCGTCGGGTATTTTTGGGATTATATCCTAAAATGAAATGGTGCTTTTTGATAGGAGCATGCGTGCCCATTCCTCTCGGACTATGGAGAAAATTCGGACCAATCTTGGTGCAGAAGTTCAGGCCACGTTCAACTGTTGCCAAGCTTCTACGAGGAAAATTTTTGATCTATTGTAATGAGCTTCTACTTGTCACAGCAATGGCAAGCCCAGGTTATGGCCCGATTCTCATTGACTGGTACGTGCACCTTGTCTTTCAATTATGGGTACGGCGGAAATATCCGCGTTGGTGGTCTAAGTATGCGTATCTTCTCATCGCAGGAATTAGCTGCGGTGTTGGCTGGGCGGGATTTTTTAACTTTTGGGCCACGCAATATAAACATGTCGTACACCTAAAAAGTTGGTCAAATGACGTTGTCGAAACGACGTCCGATTATCAGTACACAGCCATACAAAGAACTCTTCCTGATAAGGAATATTTTGGACCAAGAAAGGGGTCATTTCCTAATTGATGATACATACAATATGTATAACATCAAATCTTTTGTAAGATACATTTAAATGATAACAAAAATTAGACAATTGCAGATATGGGAAGAATTTTTCCGTTCCATTGAGATTCTACTTTTGAGATGCAATTTAGGATTGATGAAAATTATTCATTGCATATTCACATTCAGCATCGCGACATTAGGCTAGTAAATGATAAACACGCTGCGTGCCGGATCAGGTGAGCATGGTCCTGCATTTTCCCCGCAGATGTTCTGATTCACTGTGCGCATGCTGTGCCTCTCCAGAGTAAGAGTAAGGTGTCTCCTTGCACATCTACACGCAATATGGAATTATCAGGGTATATTGAACGACACACCATAATGCTTTCCATACACATGCCGTCGCATACACAATGGGGAAACAACTTACAACTTAGTCAGGATTCAGGGTTAAGATCTTAATGAAAGCGACTGTGTTGAAATGCACATCTTTTTTGCGCTAATAATAGAATTGATGTTAGAGGATGACCCCCTATATAACAAAATGGGATAATGTAGCAAAGTAAACATTAAATATGGTTTTTTTTCTAAATGATTGACCGAACTAAACAATTTTTCCCTTCTTCCAACCTAGCCCTTGGGAAGAGAGTTTCAGCGGTCGATCATTCCTCGCGTTGACAGCTCGACAACCCTCAGTTTTCGGTGTACAAAAGCGCAGTGTGCAAGGTGTGTTCATTCGGGTATGGCACGGCTGTATCTGTATGTAGTAGTACACTTAGGTTACCCCATACGTACGTGCTTATGTAATTGATGATCACTCGGATGATTAAGCTGTATTGATCGCAAGTGAAGGTACACAGTATACATCTCATACAATTTCCTCACCTTATTTCTCTGTACCATACATTGTGTTGTCCAGCGTTAAGCATACCAGCCTTAAGACTCTCAGCCATTACGCCAAGAGGTAAGTAACATAAAAAGCGCTGAGCACTTCGCATGCGCCCCGCGTTAAGACGCGACAGACCCAATTCAAACTCCAATTGTCGCGTTTAAATTTGCCGTCGGCGCAGAAAATCCATCGATCGCAAATCTTTCGTGTCAAGACGCGAAGAAATCGCATCAGAACTACGTGAATCATTATATGCAAGTTCTTGCACTAATGAAATGGATAAAATAGATGCAACTTTTTCCTTTTCAGCCGAGATTTTTGCGTGATCACGTCGGATTTGTCCTGCAAAGTGCTCAATGACCTTTGATTTGGAAACTTTTTGCAATTGTTGCACAGAACCCAGTATACTAACACCTATTTCAGACACATCATCTAGAAACCATGCCTAAGGATACTACTCGCCGCACTACGACCCGCCGGAAGAAGGACCCGAATGCTCCCAAGCGTCCGATCACGGCTTACATGTTCTATGCTCAGGACCAGCGTAAGGTCGTGAACCAGGAGCGTCCCGATGCTAAATTCGGTGAGGTCGGTAAGCTCATTGGTGAGAAGTGGCGCCAGCTCTCTCCCGAGGACAAGAAGAAGTACGAGGAGATGGCGGCCAAGGATAAGCAGCGCTACGATGCTGAAAAGGCTGCCTACAAGGCCAAGACTGAGGCTGCCTAAACACGGGCTCAGTTTAACCCGTACTGTAATATTTTTATCCACTTTTTATATTATTTCATTCGTTTTTGTTTTGTAAGACACATTTTCCGTAGACTCTAGTCATCATTTCATGCGGTTACTTTCGCAAATATTTTCAAAAATTTTTGCCGGAAAAAACAACAATAAAATTTGAGATTTGAGACACCAAAATTTTCTCCAAAATTGAAATTGTGTACGTGTGTGTGTGCGCGTAAATAGGCTCTCGATATCACTCAAAATTGTTTGAAGCGATATGGACTCGTGATGATATTTGACAAGGGTCTCACTTAGAATTGTCAGGTTTAATCTCCGGATGCAATTTCACCTGCTGCGATATGAATGCAGATGCTGTAGATAAAACCGCCTTTTCGTCAAGTTCAAAGAAGAGAAGATATGCCTCTTTTGTTTGGTTACGAATATCGGAATTAGACGCCTCAATGACGTAGTCATCACTTATAAGCCACCATGGGCGCGTTTTTTTCCCAATAATAGCACTGGCATGTTTGTGTCGTGCACATGTATAGTGTCCGCGAGAATGAACACCTTTATGAAACACAACTGATTTCAGAACGAATGCACCGAGTCTCAGAGGAATGTCTGTGTTACCGTTGTTTCTGAATGATTCACCGCCGAAAGTGGTGGATCGGTTTATATGCACAGCGAGAATCTTCGGGAGCTTGGTGATCCGACTGGACTTCACAATTTGGACTACTTGTCTGCATCCAGAACATGTGTAACCCTCGATGGTTTCAGTTTGCTTACCGAGAATTGATTCTGAAGGCTGTCTCTCGAGCACTAAGGTTTCATGGCGATTCTCTGTGGCGTATCCACATCGCAGGCACTTGATTGTGTCAGTAATTCCTACGGTAAATGGGAAAGCTAAACGTTCGTGATTGAAATTAATGATATTCGTCTCCTTCGTCGTTCTCACATCTTTTGTGCTTTCATCTAAGTCTTTCTCATCTAAGTTTTTCTCACATTCGTGCTCGTCAGAAGTCCTTGTTGGTTTGCTTTCTAGACTATCTGCAAACTTTTCCGTAGCTTTCATTTCACTTTCAAGCAAATCGAGAACAAATACAAGCATTTCATGTGCGTCTTGTTGCTGCCGGCTCAACCGACAGTGAAATTTATCCTCCATTACACGCAACAACGGCCAAATAGAGCATGTTTTGGGATATGCAGACTCGGCTCGAAGTTCATCAAGCTTTGATTTGAGGGCTAGTGACCACATAAGGATCTGGGTTAACTCTACTTTGCCGTTCTCGCTATCAGTAATGATTTCGTTTGGTAGACGTGTCAGCCACGTATCTAGATGCTCCAAAGATGCGAGCGCTTGGAATGTGGAATTTGCGTAGCAGTCATTACCAGTGTTGATGAGGCCCGTGGTGTAGCAGGATGGTTTTCGCTTGGATTGGCCTATCAGCGAAGGCAGCAAGACATAGCTAAGGATAGCGACTCCTAAAATCCATCCTGCTGTTTGCAGCTTCGGGTCCATCGAGGGAGGTCGAAGGGAGCCGTACTTTGCGACTGCTAGCGGTCAGTCCTCAATTTTATGGATTTTTCCCCTTTGTAAAGTTCAACTCAGATGGGAACTTGTGAATGGGTATGGTTCGAGTATGTATACCTGATGGCGCTCTTTCTATGTAATGCTGGCTAACGTATGTAATTGATCTCAATGGTGGTTAGTGTGTATTCTATCTATACCTATGTGGGGTCTATGGTGTGTGTATATACGCATAAACAAAAACGCTGTGTCTTAGGGAACTTAAGGCGCATGACCTGTGTAAAACTAATATTAGCCATACTCCCAAGCACGCTGATATGATTCGAGGTAGTTCGTTGTGCTGGGCCTTCAGCTTACTTTGGTTGCTTTATGTATTAAGATACTTTGCAATGTGAAAGTTGATTGAAATGTATTGCTTCAAAACTAAAGCTTTCGCATTCATATGCTTCCGAAGGTCGGCGCTTTGGTGTGAAGATTTTTGGATGGCTTTTTCAAAAAACTACCAAAAAGGATAAAAACTCATGTTAGTATCTTATGATAATATAATTCGAAATTCTATGAGATTTATCGAAGCTCTCTTGTGTTCGACGCCGATATTCTTTGGACTTTATCTCGCTATAGTGATGATACCATGGGTTCGGGCTGAATTTCGAGACACATAACTGGTCCGATTGTCTTGAGGATCATGAGTTACTGTTCTTTTTATTCAATTTTCAACATTTCTAACATATTTATCGATGATCTGCTTGGATTTACTGGCTTTTTCTGTTATAATGTCATGAATTGCCCATATATGTACGATTTTTTTCCTGAGGAGTCAATCAACCATAAAGCAGTAATAACCCAGGGTTACCAATATGTAGCCTAATTACGGAATATATCCTCAGCGCGTGTGTCAATCGCACACCGAGGTAATGTCAAAGTAAGAAATGCCCAATCAAAAGAAACAATCGTAATCCATAAATTGAACGGTGAAAAAACATCGTTAATTTATGCATGCAATTTAAACTACGGTAAACAATAAAAACAAACAAACATTATAATCAAAGAATGGGAGTAACAGGATATGCCCTTTAAACAATGAATGGTGCAATAGGAGTGAAATTTTAATAATGAAACTGGCTTTAGTCAAGACACTTGACAACGCATACCTGTTTTAGATACGCCCAGTTTCATTTAATAGTTCCAGGGCTAGTACTTTAATTTATTTATGTCACAATGTGTCTGTGCACGTTGTGAAATCTGGATGTTTCCGTACAGCTTCGGAAATCTAAATATAGACTTGCCGCAGCTTGACTGTGTTGTCACTCTCCCCATTGATACGGAGAGCATGCAGAGACATTACATAACACAACCGATTAGGAATGGTTTAGTAAGCTATATGTGTGATTTTTATAGAAGTATTTCCCCGCTTTCGTGAACGATGAAGTACGATGAAATTTGCTTATTCTATGTTTCGTAAAATCAATTATCATATCCAAAAAATGTTTTCTTCAAGAAAACCGTAAATACATCTGAAACGAATAGAGCGATAAGGTCCAAAAGTCCCGGCACAAAGTTCGCCCGAAGTCCTTCCGTGCCGACTGGTTTCATTTAGTCCAGCCGCGGTCACTTGTTCGGTAATTCGGAGAGTCGTCGACCGCTAGGGTGCATGTATAATTTTTCTGAGGGTATGATACATTGGTAGGGTAAGGGTATGTATTCCATTATTACAGCAGGTTGCGTCTTGAATCTCATAATTGACCTTGTACGCGGTTAATCAGCAGTGCATGTTTTTGTCGACCGAATTGGTAATAGTCTGGGTTTTATGAGGCCCCCATGTGACGGCGAGCAGCAGCATGCATTCTAATCGGCTGTCAGACAACTGTGCACGAGCGTGCAAACATGCTCTAAATTGATTTATGTGGTCTAATGCACGACAGTAACATCATTCCAAAGTGTGGCAAAATTCCGTTGGTTACGATAAATCCGACGAAAACTACGTTGATCCGTTGACGCAGTTTCTACATAAGTTCCTTTCTAGGGAAAGACCAGGCAAGGGAACAAACGGAAGAGGGATATGCATTGTTTACAAAAATAGCAAAGTACCATGGGTTGGGGTATAGCATTCCGCAAAAAAAAACGGGCGTTACATCCGATCATGAAGTATATAAACCCATCGTTCACCAGTTTTACTTTTCCGTACACTCACACATCTTATCATCAATGTTCGCTGCTCTTGCTCTCGCCGGCTCCGTCTCTGCCTACGCTAACGCCACCACCACTGAGTCTTCTACTGCTTGGGTCACCATCCCCTGCCCGACTCCTACCACTTTGACCTACGGTTCTTCTACCTACACCGTCACCAAGGCCACTACTCTCACTATTGAGGACTGCAGCTGCACTCACAACTCTAAGCTCCCCACTGCTGGCCCCGTCCCTGTTAACTCCACTGCTCCTGCTTTGGTTAACGGTGCCGCTGCTGGTAAGATTGGTGCTGCTGCTGGTGTTGCCGCTGCTGTCGCTTACTTGCTCTAAGCGATTGAATACCCATTCAACAGTCTATTAATACTTAATAATTAAAAGTCCGCTAGCACAGTCCCATTGAGACTTAATAGGCGGTTTTTTGTTCCACTGTTTTCCTATGGAATAGTTTTATTTATCGATGAATTTTTTTTAATCACACTTCTTTTTGAAATCAGTAAAGCGTTAGTTCACATTATCATCACTATATGCCGAGACGCATCGGGAAGATTGAAGCCGAAAGGAATCCCTAAGATTCTTTCGTATTGGCATCAATTCGCCCGAATTTCTAGAAGGGTTTTTCTTCGGAGATAACGAGAAAAAGGGTAACGTCGTAATATGCTTGCATGAGCAGATGATCAGATCAGACCCCGACAAGCTCGTGTGCTCTGTGCATGTGCTTTGTAACCGCATAAGTCATTGTAGATCGGTTGTCCAGACTTCCAATAGAGTCACTACATATGGGTGCCGTCGGTAATGCTCTTGCCGTCAGCACGCGCAGTCACACACTAAGCGTGTGTAGTTGTTGAAAGTGGGTCCATTCTAGTGTTCGGACGGGGCCAGTTTGGCCGTATTAAGTGACCCAGGAACTATATCGGTGCACAGAGATTGGTATAGATAAATAACTAGACAAGACGAGAGAATAAGTCATAATATTTAGGAGAAACCTCTATGAGACAATAGGGCCGACGTTGGCAGGTCCAGCTGCCGTACGGCTGCCCCGAGATCTTTTGTATGTACTATAAAAGATACACACTGCTGTGTACCAGAGTGAGGCAGGCCCAGGGATAGATCCCCTTACCTAAGCCTACCTTTATTCTGACAGTAGTAACAGTATAGTTGTAAGTAGTAGGTACATGGTGGCTGCGTAAAAGCATTGCCATTACAGAGGGGCAATACAATACGACCACACAGGAGCTCAGCTGAAGGGCCAAAGCATCAAGGATGCCGTCACCGAAGATTCCTCTTAAACTGACGGATATCCGCTCTGAATCCTCTTTCAATTCGGCAATCAAGCCAGGTGGATCAGACCGGCTAAAGGTGTCATATCTGATTCTTAAAACTCAGGTTATTTACCCTTTCATTCAAGGATTTGCGTGGGCAGTACTTAAAGACTGGCTGGTCGTGTTCCGACTGTTTGCGGCCACCAAGGGATCAAAAGCTGGCTTAGACTTCCGCCACTGGCTCAGTTCCTGGCTTTCGGTTTCCCGATATATTACTCCAACGCAGGCAACCATTTGAACATGATGCGTACTCAACGAGGGAATGATATGGCACATGGGAAAGACAATAAATAATAGTAATACATAAATATTTATTCAAGGCATTATTAAATCATGGATCATTCATTCGTAGTGGCTTGTTCCTAAGAGAATTGGCCAGAGGTCGGATCAAACTCTGTATGGTCGAATCGGTTGCTCTGGGAGTCACGCCCACTGCGGCCACCACGACCACCACGGTTTCGACTTCCTCGGAGATTTTGGCTCGGTCCACTTCGTCCCCGGTGGCTGTCATGATGTGTAGACCTTCTCGTAGTAATAAATCCATCATCGTCGATTTCCTCATTGCTCGACAAACGGCGTCCGCTGAGAGCTGTTGGATCAAAGACGTCACCCGTGGACTTGTCACGGAATACCTTATCTCTTTTATCGAAATAGTATGTGGGCTCACTCAAGCTATCCTCCAGATTGAGTCTCCGACTGCCATGGGGGTCGTTACCACGACTGCCCCGACGACCACGGCCACCACGGCCGCCACGGCCTTCACGGCTCGGTCCACTGCCTCTTGTACGCTGGTGGCCTCGGTAGTCAGACGAAGAATCTCTGGCATCTTCACCAAATGTTGCACGGTTCATCGCATCATGCTTCACATTGGCCGAACGGTCGGTTCTACTGGGTGCAGTGAAATTGTCAAAAAAGGACAGCGACTTGTTGTACACAGGATCGGCTTGTACATCTTCCTCTGCGTCTTCCTGCGAAAATTTCAGAGTTTGAGCATAGAAAAACTCGTCATCAGCATCGAATTCGGACACTTCTTTAGTTGACTGTTAATAAAATGGTTAGTATTTTTGTTCAGAAGGAAGGCAACAACTTGGTTAACTCTGCATATGACACCTCAGAGAAAAATATTAGTTGATTCATCATTTGGAAAATATACTTACGTTTTCTTGAGAATCAGCACCTTCTGGCTGCGCCGATTCACTGTCAAGAACTTGAAGGTCGGAGACATCTCCTCCCAAAAAGGTCATCTCTGATATCTCTTCAGCTTCGCCCGGTATCGAGCCAGCTCCAGACACCCGGTCTTCTGTTCCATAGTTGTACACGTTTTGTAGCACAAGACTGCTCGTCTCTGCGCTTACCTTGGACAGCGTCCCAACATAGCGAAGGTTTGCTTTATTGACCAAGGATATCGTCTTGCCGACGTACTGTGACATGGGAGATGCAAATAGAAATGAAAAGAGGCTATGTCTGTGCGCTTGTAATGCGAAAGATGGGACTGAAGAACAGACCGCGGGCTTTTATCCTGTGAATAAATGCTTGAGTAGCCTCGTACCAGAGCCTGCCCAGCCTACCAGGTTTCGACACCGCGATACGGTCACTACCGAAAACTCGTATTAGTCACTCAATTTCAAAGCGACGATGAGTTGCGAGATCAGAGTTCCCATTGACATGCGTGTTGTGCCCTACATAATCATAGGGTAACGATTTGCAAAAGCTCGGCGTAATGGCTTCATACAATAGTGGTGGTAATTACTGGTACTGGGGGTGCAGTGAGTAAGTGGGCCAACATCATCATCAACCTCCCACACTTCGTTATTATAAACATAACAAGCATAAACACTGCCGAAATTCGAACCTGATCTGGCTAATTATAATTGCGAAATAGGTTCACATTGAGAGTAAAGACTCTATTTCTCCGTATATTATGACCTCTATTGAACCATTCCGAGCCCAGGATTTGCTCGCAGTTAACAACATCAACCTCGATGCACTCACGGAAACATACAGCACAGACTATTATTTAGAGTATCTCGTGAGATGGCCATCACTTATGTTTGCTGCTGTGGACAAGCAAGGCATACCAGTTGGGTACATCATTGGCAAATCGGAAGGCGAAGGTCTTGATTGGCATAGCCACATCACCGCTGTTACAGTTGATAAGAATTTCCGAAGACTAAAGATTGCACAGCAACTGATCGATCAGCTAGTCGTGGCTTCTGAGGCTCGTGACCAGAACTGTTATTTCATGGACCTTTATGTTCGCGCATCTAACAAAGTTGCGGTGGACATGTATAAGAATTTAGGCTTTCATGTGTTTCGACGGGTTAAGAACTACTATAGCGGAGCCGAAAGTGAAGACGCCTTCGATATGCGCCGACCGTTAGTGCGAGATCGCGAACACACATGTTTAAAGCGGGGAAAACATACTTTTGAGGAACAGAGCCTTGTGTACGATTATGATAACCTCGAGTAATAGCAGCGGCACAGGACGACGTTATCTTGACTGCCTACTATATATTTTATTTATTGATCCAGATTCGACAATTATCTCGCCATTATAGATAGTAATCATCCCTGCAATCCCTGAAATATTATAAAAAATCATTGAACAAAGAAGAACAACACATTCACCTACCTACCAAAAATGGAGAATATTCACATTCGAACTTTGCGTAAATAATTAATGACTATTTCTGTATCTACTGGGCAGGGATTTCGACCTCACCGCTGTTGATCAAATCAATGGTGACGTGAGCAGGCTTGCCGTCGACACGGGCACCAATGCTCTGGGCAGTGCCGAGGACCTCCTTAACAGTACCGCTGAGCTCCTTGGCGAAACTCTTGCTGCGCATCTCACGAGCGATCTTGATGATCTCGGCAAGAGGGATGTTACCGTTGTGCTTGATGTTCTTCTCCTTCTTCTTATCCCGAGGAGGCTCCTTAAGAGCAGCAATGACCAATGTGCTAGCAGCGGGGACAACACTGACCTGGGCCTGACGGTTCTGGACAGTTAGCTGAACAGTCACAGCGATGCCCTTGAACTGCTTGGTAGCCTTGGCAATATCCTCACCAACCTTCTTAGGAGAAAGACCGAGAGGACCCAGCTTGGGGGCCAAGGCGGACGAGGAACCAACCTCACCACCAGTGGTACGCAAGTAGATGACTTTCACCTCGTTCGGATCGATCTTCGGCGGCATTGTGTATACGAACGGTAATGTGTTCTGAAAATTTCCCTAAGGTTGGTGAGCTTACTTTTGGCGGGCGAGGGCAGCGAGGGAGAGGGACGGGTCGTCCACCGCATCCCACCCTGGGAGCAAAAAGTCACGTGCAGCATACTATTAACAGCATACAAAGGTGCAATGGCTGTGCAATCGTGCCTGATATTCTGAGTACCTCCCCTAAGTATGAGTAATACAGCCTAAGCCCTACAAAGGAATGTGATATATTATATGCACTATTTGCGAGACAATTCATATCTTAGAGTGCGCGCGTACTTTCCAATCCTTCAGCAAGCATATAGATATATTAATAAACTCAAATTTAACATAACAATCAGAATTATCGGCGCAATACTGGTCTATTTTACCAAAATCAAAGGGGCTCTTCTGTCAAAATTAGCTATCTAGACTCATGCGTATTTAAAATATTTAATTTATAGTGATGTCTCTGAACTGATTGAGCGGGGAATACGAAATTCCGCATTGGATCCAATTATGATCGAGAAGAGAAGGGAGAAGACTAACAAGAGAAAAGAACTGTGAGAATGTATGTTCTTATATGAAAGTATATGAATATATGTGTGAGTATGTGTGTATGTGAATGTGTGTGTGCGTGCGTGTGTTTATTTATGTGTGCTTGTGCAAATTCGTGCCAAGTTCACCGAATGGCCAGCTGACACAAATTCGAGATGTTCATCTATTCTTAAAGAAATGGTCCTCGGCGAAAGCGACCTCATCACACTCCCATTGGAGATTGCCGTTCTCGTCCTCGGACTTTCGGAACCAGCGGTGCTCCCACACGCGGCCTTCGGCCTCTTCGTCACGGCGCATTTGGCGCTGCGAGTCCTCAATGGCCGTTTTATGAAGACGCACCTCCTCATTATTATTGGCCCGGATCGCATCCGCGACTTTCTGCCATGCGCGCTGTGATTCGAGCTCATGCTGCTCATGGATAGGCACAACTTCGGGCTGTGCTGACGTGCTGTTCTCGGCATGCTTCACGAATTCGGAAGTCTCACCGGTTCTCTCATCCTTGATCTCGACCAAAGTATTCCAGAAACCACTAAGCGTGTACAAGAGGTTATCGTCCTTATCACGGATTTCGCCTTTCAGAGTGTGGGACTGTCCACTGACCCAACCGGCGCCTGAGTATTGGAAAACGCATTTGTAGCCAGATTCGCTGCTGCGGATCTCCGATGACTTGTCAACCTCGATGAAGGGTGAGCCATAAATAAAGCCCTCCAGGTGCAAGGGAGGAAGTGTGACTGTGTATGCTTCACCGTCGCTCAATTTATACACGGAGCGTCCGATCTGCTCTACGGTCACAGTGGTGCTGAAGCGTGCCTTAATGAGCACAAACCCTTCCTGTTCAATGACCGGCAAGGTGGATTTTGGGTCCTTCTGCTTATCATCAATCAAGATTTTGTAGGCGTAGCCTGGAGGGTGGTGGCTAATCTGCTCAGCACGCAGAAGATCGCCTTCCAAACGAGCCACAAACAACTCGCCCAAAAACGGGTTCAAAGGCTTTTTCTCGAAGCCATCATTGACGCTACGCTTCGTGTACTGGCCCTTCATGATGTGGACAAACATGCGAACAACCTCAACAAACCGACCCTCAGCATCGCTGGCGGGTATTTGAGCAGGACGACGGATCTCGTCGTGTCCAGCATACCAGAAGTGGCAGTATTCTAACAGAGATGCAGGGGCAAGAATGAATGGAGGGGCGGTGAGGCTGCTGAGATCGCCGCGAAATGTCGAGAGCGACTTGATCAGTTCACGCCATGACGAAGAAGAGACCGCTGGAGATCCGCCAGCAGGCTTGTCAGCAGCAGCATTGCTGGGTTCTTTGGAAGAGGAACGCCACAACATTAATCAAGACAAATTATTGGATGAGCTTCCCTGTATTAATAGAATGAGAATGCTGGGTTGGTCGAAATCTGATGACGGATGGTGACGGATGGTGACGGATGGAAACTAATTATCGTTTTGTTTTGTGTTCCCTTATGCAGGCCTGTATGAACGTGGGACACGGGCTGGCGCATTGGTCATGCTATGTTTTTGTTGTTGTACAGGCGTGCGTGGTGGGTGTGCGTGCTGCTGATGCTGCTGCTGCCACTGCTGCCAGCATGGGTTTGCAGCACCATTAATTTATTGTGGACTACGTCGGCATCAGCCATAGCTGTCGCTATAGCCGTATGTGCGGCCCCTGATACCCACTAACCGGAAGGGAATTACTCAAGGGGGTCTTTGCCTGCGTCATCCCTGCGGAGGAGGTCCCTCCCAGGATAAGGTTTCACGCCTAGACGTACACGCATTACATGTAGAACGTAAATCAAGAAGAACAACGACCCGATTAGACCAGAAAGAGCGCGAGCCGTAGGGTTCAATCAACATGGAACGAACCCACGTAACACGAGTCTAGTTTATCCTGAAAAATGACCCTTTGACAGATGCGATGCATCGGCACTCTGTAGAATTTGGCTGGAGGAAACTTCAATATTGTCACTTCACTAAGGTGTGAAATTATTCATTTGCTTTCTCACACTAATTTCAATTCGATTTCTTTCACCTAGTAACTTTCATCCTTTAGATACGACGGGTAATCTAAATCTGTCGCAATCTTGTAAGATGTAGGGTTATGCACAATCTACTCAGCATAGGAAAGCTCATAGAGAGCATGCAAACTGCGACATTTCATGAAATGCTCTTGGATCTAGATTAGATTAGAAACGCTAAAATTAAGTAACTGTCACGAGAAAGCTACATGTTCATGTTGTATAAGAGGAGCAGCCCAATCCAGCAGAGCCTCTTCTTATTCATTCCGAAGCTTGAAATCAATTAATCAGAATATGAAACTGAAAGGATTTCTCGGCATTCTTGTTGCTCTCAAAAAGCTCCTATCAGTAGATGCTGCTCATAATGCCTTCGTGGCCCCTCTAGATGATTTTTCTATACATGGGGGGCAGACAATGGAGATTAATTGGATTGACCCAATTGGTGCAACGGTGAATCTGGCTCTTCTGACTGGAGATCCCGAGAACATGAAAAGAGTTACTATCGTAGCGGAAAACCTCGCCAATACGGGGTATGCTCTGTGGAAGGTCCCCCCAGAGACGCCTCCGGGAAAGTACTCAATGGAGATCGTAGCCGATGATGGATCCACCAACTATTCACCGTTTTTCAGTATCACCGATCCTGTTTCTCCCATCACCTGGAGTGTTGCCCGGGTAGTCGGATCGCCTAATGCTCAGATTGCTGGTTCTCATAAGATCAATGACATCGCTCCCAATTCTCCAGTCGACAGTTCAGTACAAGCTGAGACAGCACATTCGACGCAGCATCCTGCTTCCGGCTATGCAACTTCTCATGGGACTACTCCGGCCAAAGCCCCGGGTCATGCATCGTCAAATGCAGCGATCCCGAAACTCAAAAAGAAGAAGGGTGTCAATAAAGGAGTAGCATGATCGATATTGCTAGTGAGAACAACAATTCTCCCATGATTTGACGCAATAAATGCACCTTCATTAGGGACCTGAACAAGACGCCGACGGATTAGAAAACGCTGAAACGTCAACGGAACTACGACAATATTCTATAATTATAATTTAGGGATAAAATAAATATTTATATTATTTTCACAAACAAATTTCGAATGAAATCAACCATGCACCATTAGACACCCCACTCTCCGTGTATACTGATTAAATACCATTCAACACCAACAGGAAGATCAAAAGGATTGTCAGCGGCGTCACTAGTTGATTCCACAATATGCTTCTCTATAGCCGAAGCACGAGCAATCAAATACTCGCGGTTTTTCAGTTGCTCTGCATGCTTTGGATGCAAAAAATAATGAGGGGCAGCAGCGTTAAAAGCTGCCCATGGATTTGGCTGACGCCGCGGGTCGCGCGTGGGCAAGAACAAAATGAGATCTTCTGGACGGAATGAGTGTAGCGCAACTCGTTGGCGCAATTCGCGTTCATATCTGACTTGCCCCTCTCGCATACGACGATTTTCCATTTGCAATTTGCGAGCTAATTTCTCGACATCACCAAATCTCTTATTGACGGCCTCGAACAGTACATGGTTGTCAACAAATGTCTGATCAAGGAATCTCTCTATTGATACATTTGTGCGAGCTGAGTCATTCAATGAAGATGACGATGTCTCTGCCTCGTGATTAGAGTTTGCGCCATTTGACATAGAATCTGCGGATCCTCGTGATTCCGGTAACGGCGGACTCACTCGTCGACTGAGTCCCTTGACACGATTCACTTTATAGATAGGATTTCCTGTATCTGGGTCGACTCGGCTCGTTTGCAGACCCATAGAATTTAAAACTGTCTCAAGACCATCGGTGTATCGGGAAAGCCTACTGGAAAGCTCGCGATTGCGCAATTCTAGCTCATCAATCTTAGTCTGCTGTTGTTCGGCATGGACTTCTGCTCTTGCCTCTGCTCTCGCTTCTGCACGAGTCTCGGCTCTTATGATATCTAACTCGTGTGATTTTGAACCTAGTCGGGCCTGCATAAGAAGAGTTTCCAACTTACGAAGGCGCGCTTCATAAGCTGCGATAGTTTGATCTGAATTCGATGTGTGTTCCATTCCATTTTGATCCTTGTCGGCCATCTGAGAAGCTCCATTCCTGTTGTCTGCCGTTGAAGAGACCGACGATGGCCTTGGTGGCGACTCAGATGAAAAGGGCGAGAGCGAGCCTGTCTTCTGCATGCTCTTATTTACTAATTGAGGAATCAAAGACGAGATGGACGAGCTCATGCTTTTTGCAAACTGCCGTTTCATCGCGCCTAACTCGCCTTGTAAGTCTTTACTCATATCGTCTAAATGTAATGCATTCAAAGTGTTGAGATATTCGGCCACCTCTGAGAACCCAACCATATGGCGTTTATCTGAATCGATGCTATCATCACAACTTTTGCCAAACAGTTCTAGTTTAGACATGTCATTAACATCGGTAGCCATACCGAATTTGCCAATTTCATCCAATCGCTTGACTAAAGGTCCTAATGATCCCTGACAATAGAACTTGTGCCATCCTAGTCTCCGGTCGAATTCTCGTCGGAAAATCGGTCCGAAGTCGGAGTCCCATTTGGATCGACGTGAGCTTTCAATCAGCAAAACGCCGTAGAGAAATGGCAAGTCGACAACTTTGGCAACTTTGAACTTCAAATTTTCAGCGTGCTTCAAATCGTCGTGCAATATTGACAATGGCTTCCGTAGTTTTGTCATGATTTCCAGCTGAAAATGGCCTGCTGTTTGCAGAGTCGAAGCTAAGCGATCCTGCGCATTTTGAATACCTTCAACATTCTCTTGACTAAAGCCAGTGATCTGTTGCTGTTCCAAAGGCTCCTTAAGGAATTGCCGAGCCTCATCATTCAGAGATTCTAAAACATTGGTTAATTCAAGCAATGCTCGCTTTAAGTTGCTCCAGACGCTATTGAGCGTGCTATAGCTTTCTTCGACCTCTGCCACATCTAACAAATCGCCCAATGCATTACTTAAAACTGGTATTTGTTGCATTGCATCGTAGTACTTTCTCCAGTTTGCGCAAGCTTTTACATCATCCTCTAGCTGGGACTTTGCATGCTTGAGTTTTTTGAGCTGGCGTGCGACCGCTTCCAAATTCGTGCTCATGTGTCTATAAATAAGCTGAATGCCTTCATATACAATCGCAATGTTAGCATTATCGTCTACCTTGCTATGTGAAACAGAACTTTCAGCCTGGTTTTCATCTTGTGCTTCCTTCTCAGATTTGTCTTGCGTTTGAATTTCGGGTTTATTTTCCGAACTCATTTCAGCAACAACTAACCTCTGTAATGACTTTTCTGGACCAGCCAGACTGTCAATTGTCTCTATATGTGGCAATTGATTGCCTTTTGAAGGAGGAAGCACCCACGACTTATCATACAAAAAAATCCGGTGAGCGCCGCTCATATTGGCGTCTCTAAGCTGGTGTCCCTGAGGCGCTATCAGAAGCAAGAGATTAGATGGCTCAATTGACTCTTCTTCAGATATTCTTTCTTTAAAATTGGCCAAATTTGTGGCTTCTATTTCGCGAGAAGTTCCGCGCCACGCATTGTGAAGCTGCATCGTATGAGGTTGGAATGGTACAACGTTAGACTCTCTATACCCAGCGCGTGCTGCTCAGATTGGCAATCTCAGTCCTTACAAATTCCGATAGCTACAAGAAGCCGAGTATCAATATGCCCCCTTTTTCCGTACGCCAGTAATCTGTGGTGAAATTAATTTGTACGGGATATTCGCTAGCAGTAAGACTCTAACGATGGAGTTTACAGGCAATGGAGAGACTATACAGAATCTCTGACCATAATAGGTACCCTCCAATTTAGCTTAAGCATCACTGTCTGTGCCACAAACTGGGGTGACTACAGCCACCGATCCCATTACGTAATGCATCATTCGCTAATCGGAATATGCAGCAGCATGGCACCTTATATTGTACTACCATTAACGAAAGCACGCGATGTCTTTAATGAAGCAAGGGGTTGCAATTAGGAGATTATATTCTCATAGAATAATAAACTTCTTATAGTTAGTCAATATTCATATTCTGAGCTTGCATCGGAGTCGTTTGGCTATATGAATAAGACCCGGAGGACCTAGCCCTTCGGCCAGCGTTGGTAAGGGGTCTTGGTAAGGGGTCTAAGTAGAACTCGGTGATCATTATCACTGACTGTTAGGTGAAGTTTATTGAAAACCTACCTTCACACACAGTCGTTGATTCAGTTGGTTCAACACAGAAGAAGGTTACTAAATATAACGCACACTGACCATTTTTTTACAAAACCATGAAGGCCCAGTTCCGTTCTCTAGATACCAACAATTTGGAGCAGGAGATTGCCAAAGTCCACGATCTCGTGGCTATTGATTTGACGGAGCCATACACGATCCCCATCTACTTGTACTTCTTAAAAAACTGGCCGAGGCTAGCCATTTTTGCATACGTTAATGATGATCCAGACCAGGTGATAGGGGTTATTGTGGGGAGTCTCAGAGCGCACCAACAGCGTTTAGCCCGTGGATACATAGCAATGCTCGCCGTTCAAAAAGCCTGGCGAGGCCAAGGCATTGCGAAACAACTCATTCATAGACAAATTAAAGTATTCGAAGAGCTGGGAGCTGATGACATCACTTTAGAAGCAGAAACCTCGAACAAGGCGGCTGTGCATTTATACGAAAGTCAGGGATTTTTACGAACACGAAGAATGCATCATTACTACTTTGTCATGCAAGATGCGTACCGACTAGTGCTACCTTTGAGTGAGCGTGCATTAAAACCACTGATCTTCTTGCCTCCATTGAGTCAAGAAAAACTGCTGGCTTTAGAAGAAGCTATTTGAAAGTTGGATAAATCAAAACATAAACTGGGCATGTATATTTATTTCTGGGACTTATATGTTTGACATTCATCAATTAAATCCTGGAAAGTCTTAAATAGATGAATCCAAGTAGTTGTTTACATGTTTACTGAAATGAGGTGTGGAAGGTGATGATGATGCAGCGAGCACGAGCAGTGAAACGCGGTCAGGGTTTATTTTAAAACGGCAGCAGTCTTAATTAGACGCGTCTTTGCCCATCGTTTGATCGCTCGTCATCATGTCAAAGTCTGAAAAATCTGAGCTGCAAAAGCAGCTGGATGAATGGCGTGAGAATGCTAAACATATGTATGAACGTCTGGATACAATCAGTTTGGACTGGCCGAGCTTGACGACGCAATGGTGTCTAGATGACACCCGTGGATCCAAAGCGATGGTCGCAACTTACACGCTGGCATCAGAACCCGAGTACATTAGAGAAGTTGAAGTTGACACAGATAAGCTTCGGCCAGAATCCCATCAAGTGCGTAGTTGGGATGTGCCTCCTAAATCCGAAGACGGTGAGAATGAAGAGCACGAGGTTCAAAAGCTACGACAGTGTCCTCAACAACCTGATATATTCGCCGCGTTCGCTGCGGACTCGGGCGATGTGCTGATCTACCGCAAGTCCAAAACGAACTTGATCGCTCGGTTACCTGGACACCAAGTAAGTGGCTATGGGCTTGCTTGGTCGCCGAAGAATGCGCTTCAGTTGTGTTCAGGAAGCGAAGATGGAGAGATTATATTGTGGCAGCTGAAAGAGGGGTCGAAGAGCTCCGGGGCGATCACAGGTAAAAAAATTGCACAATATAATGCCCAAACAGTTTTGAATGAGGTCACTTGGGACCATGAGGATCACATTGTCCTTGCTCTTGAGTCAGGCCACGTTCAAATTCTCAGCGCAGACTTGAAGCTGCAACTCGATGTGGAGTGCCACGATGAAGGTGTGAATACGGCAAGTCTCAGTCCATTTGCTCCGCACTTGCTAGCCACGGGTGCATCTGATAAGCGCTGGCGCTTGTTTGATACTCGACGACCATCAAACCTTGATCCTTCTGACGTGAGATCAGGTCTGCTGTATGAAAACTTTGCTCATGAGGGCAGCATTAATTGTTTGCGCTGGTCTCCTCACATTGATGGTGTGCTTGCTACAGCCGCTATGGACGGTGTTGTTTATCTGTGGGACATTCGCAAGATCGGACAGGATCAGCCCCATGAAGATGTCTTGGATGGTGCGGCGGAATTACTCTTTAAGCATAACGGCCATCTAAAGGGTGAACAAGTTCAAGAAATTGACTGGCATCCCAAGATCCCGCTGCTATTACTTTCGTGCGATGGACGTAACGCGTTGATGTCGTGGAAGCCTAGTGAAGAGGCCATCAGCGAACCTGAAGTACCAAACATGCCCTCTTTCTTGATCTAAATCTAAAGCGAGTCTGAACACATAATACATAGTAAGTAATAGTATTAGTATAATGGAAAATATACATAGGTGTTTGCGTATATATATGTCTATATGTAAACTGAGCCACAAAAAGCCGGGACGCAATGAGCAGTGGAACAGTGGGAAAAAAATTAAAAAAACATGCCATTCATTAAAAAAGGTGTAACATAACCAGGCATAGTCAGGAGAGACATTGCGAGCAGTCTAGAGGTTAATTAGCCAAAAGCCGTGATAATCACGTCGCGAACAGATGTGGCATCACCACTTCCGCAGCTGTTGCAGCACCCTAGATAAAAGGCACGACTTGATGACCACACGTGACCGGGCTTTTTTGGCAATATATTCATTGTCAGCGCGGATCAGAAATGCACATACACCCTTGCCCCGTTTTCAATGAATCGACCCTTAGTCCATCACTGTCATGTAGAGTAAAGATAACTACCGGTAAGAACCACCAAAGTCCACCAACAAATCATTGACTACACATAATTGAAAAATAATCGCTCCAATGCCATCGGACGATCAAATGCTGCGGCTACGCACAGCACTCCATCGTGCGGAGGTAAAAGAGGGAATCGTTTACGGAGACCACGATTATCCTGCTACAAACCGTGGCCATAAACTGGAGGCACCAGCCGATTCCGTGCTCACTGTGGACTTGGAAGTAGTGTCTGATGATATCGACTACGAGGCGCCCACAAATCCGGGTGATCTAGACGTGGATGTCGGCAAATTACTGCAGCCAATTAGCGATCCCGCAGAAGTGTCAAGCCATCCCGTAATAAAACGCATTTTCACAAGCCCATTCCTGAAAGATCTCTCTGATGAGCTATTAGATATTCTTGTTGAGGACAAAGACGTGCTTGCACAGATTGTCAAACTCATGGACATCATGCTAGGAGATGACGATCTCGAGCTCATGCCTCAGATCATGGACCGCATGGACACGCATCAGCCATATCCCACTCCGGAGCCAGGGAAACCATTACCTCCAGTGGAAGAGGATGTCGATTGGTTCTTCCAACTGCCAAAAGTGGAACTCGATCCGAACCATGGCCTTGACGGTCCAGCAGCACAAGAACTCAGAGAAAAACTACAAGTTGCACAGCAGCGTATGGTCGAATATACACAGTGGATGACGCAGATACGTAGTGGGCTCACACGAGCACAGCGACTGAGACGAAACGTGTTAAATTGGTGTCGCGAAATGAATGGTGAGGACTATGTTCAGTCCGACTTGGACTTACAAAACAATTTCGATAATGAGGGACTGGGTGAACAACCTGCTAAAGATGTCTATCAAGGTAATTGAGGCTGGCATAATGAAACACAAAAATCAGATCTTCCAATAAAAAAATTCAAAAATTGAGGGGTTTTAGTGCCGCTCTTATATATTTATAGTCATTATTTATACTGTACTTTTTTTTCTTCGCTTCGTTCAAACCTATTTTAAGCCGATTTCGTGTCAGAGTTGAGTCATTGTTATGTGCAATTGAATAAATAAATCACTTCTCGTAGACTAATTCTAAGTCTGCAGGCTTCGTCTTATTAACAAGCAATGCCGCGGTCTCGGCAAACATTCCGTCAACAATTCGCCTCAGCTTTCCACCTGTCTGCTTGAAGTCCGGATACGCATTAACTTCGAGAAGCCGAACCTCATGGTCGGTAGTGAGAAGAAAGTCAAGCCCAAAAAACTCGAATGCATTATCTAGAGATTGGAAATTTATAGGATCGCTTTCTGCCGCAGCAAAAAGGTCATGGATTACCTCATAGATCTGGTCTGCAATCCTCTGAGCAGCCGGCTGAGGTAGCTCGTCCTCTAGTAGCGAGACTTTTGCAGATTCGCCTTGATAACAAGTGTTTGTCAGATGTGACTTCAAGTCAATGAGATTATTAGAGTCATAATCAAAAGAGCTGAACAAGGCCAGCATATGCTTGTTGACATAAACCTGAAGTTTTCCAACACATAGGCAGTACACTCGAAGGTGAAACTTTCGTCCGTCAATCAGCAAGGGATTCGTGATGTACTGCTGTACAACATATTGACGCATTTGAGCAGCATTCCCCTCATCATCTTCCTCCTCCCCATCAAGAGTTTCGTCGAATATTGTTTGTAAATCCGCCTGATTTCGGAAAATATGAATACCATCTGCCCGTTCACCCAATGCAGGTTTCAGAATCCATGTCTTGTTACCCTCCTCTAATTCTTGCTTCAAATCCCAATTTTCGTCTAATGCATCGTCTAAGAACTCGGGGTAATCAAGTTCGAAATTGAAGCTATCCGGCCATGCCTTGTGTAAAACCGATTCAGGTCTTTTTGCTCGGTATTGCAATATAGTATTGCCGAGATAATTTTTTCGTGTTAATCCCTTGCGATATATATACGAGTAAACCCACTCAGTGTTCTGATCTCGGGTGTCGAAATCGTATGTATCATAATCCTGATACAGAATCAAATATTGTTCATCCGTTGAATCTCTTTTTTCATGATACACTTCTACATTCAATAGTTCGAAGGCAGCTCTCCATGCCTGTGTGACGTATTCATTCACTGGCTCAATGAATGCTTTCATCCGTAATCTGCCAATTTAAAATTTCTGAAATTTCATAATAACTGCAGCTGACTATCGTGATGTGGAATCAAACTAGGGTACGCAGGACGAGGGCATTCTGACTGCATACACGGGTTGTCCGAAATGTCTGGATTGCCGTCATGTCATAATCCAACATACTCAGTTTTATTGTGCTGTGAGAAATCAATGCATATTCATTTCCAATTTAAATATTTTACTAAACTCAAAACTTTTAAACACGAAACTAACAACTACTATTGGTGTTACAAATACCTTTGCAGATCAATCTTATCATGCACGTCAACAGATTGGAATACAGCCTTAATTGGAGACACGGTGATCTCATTATGCAAGACTGCCCATGCATCTGAACCAGGGCCTGCTGCATAAACAGTTTCATCGCACTTAGCATAATCAGGCGACCACTTATAGCAGTGTGCGTTCTTATCTGGTCTCAGAAAGACAGCATCCCAGTGGTTTTCCAGAATCTTGGTGTAATGAATAGGAGTCTTTGAACTCAGTCCGTCAAACAAAGGAATGTTCACGGAATATATCTGAACAGCGTTATTCCAATTGTCCACTAAGTACTTCATAATAGCAATTGACAATCGGCTGGCCTCGCTTACATGTTCTCCAGGATGGTTCATACGCGTGTAACTGAATGACAAGGCAATGCTACGCACACCGGCAATCGCGGCCTCAGCTGCAGCACCAACGGTTCCGGAACTCATAACGTAAGCGGCGGACGTATTTCTGCCATAGTTAGGTCCACTGATCACAAGATCGAAGGGACCCAAGTGCTTGACGCCAATATTCGCACAGCTTGCTGGAGTACCATTAAGAAGAATCCACTCGAGGTCACCAGTGTGTTCGTTCTTAATAACAGTGCCTTCGACGTCTTTACCAATGATGTGAGCTTTGCCAATCCACGAGCGCTGCTCGCTGGGAACGGCGATGACGAGTTCCCAATCCGTGAGCTTTTGAAGTGCTTGCACAAAGTTTGCGACGTACGGAGAATATCTTTCATTCGGAGGACCATCATCATTAGTAATTAATACTCTCATCTTGTTACGGTTCCTGGTTTTTTTAGTCTTCCTCTAGATGTGACCTTGGAAGTTACTTGACACAACAACGTCGGTGAGTGGCCTTAGTAGTCACATCATGGTCACTGGGAAGTATGCATTCAGGTTAGGGTTATTTAGCCGCTTTTGTCCACATAAATGCTGCGTGATTAAACGTCTTTTTCTTTTGACGTTCTATCAATCAAGAAGCGCCGGTCCCACTGCAAGATTCCGATCGCGTAGTAGAGACACTTTGCGGTCCAACATATGTTTCTTCGACTTTTCTTTATTATCCGTATATTATGTCCACTTATGTCTATCATAATATTATTTGACTCAATCTTTACAAAAAAAAGCCTTTTCATCTTCAAACGAGATTTATATCTTTATACGATCTGTGTGTCAACAACATGTGAACGTGTGCATAATGTTACATTCATATTCACAATCTGACGATCTGTGTTTCCCCCCTCCCATATCATGCGACGGATGAATATTATCGTGGGTCAGGGGTTGAGGATTTTAATGCGCAATTTTAATTTACGCGGCCGAAAACTCGACAAGAATCAGTGAAACATCAAGTGGTTTCTTCATAAAAAAATCAGGTACAAAATTGGGAAACTACACGATCAAGAAGCTTAGAGGTAATTGGTCTTGGTGACCGAAGTCAATGTATTGGAACGCGTTGGAAACACTGTTGATATGACGTCGCGTCAGCATGATCGATCTCGGAGGCGTCATCACTCCGAGGGAACCTTTTCCTCAGATATCGGAGAATGGTCATTGGAAGTACCCGACGATAAACAGTATGCGCGGGAGACGCAGGAATTTATGCCGGGTGCCGTGATCATGTTAAGGCTTGTTAATTTCCAGGTGACTACAGACTCAACCTACCAATTTGGGCCTCTGCTAAATCTTGTACTCGGCAGCAATGGCACAGGTAAGTCGACAATCATCAATGCACTTTTCTTGCTATTTCGAGGGTTGCCTGCGAGCCTCGAGCGACATAATTACGCAGAATGTATACAGCATGGTCAGAATGTCGCCTACATCAGTGCCCAAATTCAAGGAAAAGATTCCGAGGATCTGAATCCAGTTATAACTATGTGTTTGAATAGAGATCATCCTAAGCGTGCCGAATGGTTTATTAACAACAGGGCGGTCTCAATTCCTGAATATGATGCCTTTTTAATGCAGTATCATATTCAGGTGAACAACCTATGCCAATTTCTATCTCAGTTTCGCGTGGCAGCCTTCTCTGGTGAATCTGCAGAACAACGATTGAAGTCTACGGAAGCAGCAATCGGCTACGATGGTATTGAACAAGATCATGAGAAGCTAGCATCGGCTGGCCTAGAATCATCAGCCATTGCAGAAACCATGAATCAACGTGCCGCTCTCATTACGAGTCTCAGAGAAACGAAAACCGATCTCCAAGCAAAACTGGCTCAAGCAGAAGAAACACTCAGCTTGAAGCAGCGAGTTTTGCTTCTTGAGAATTTGATATCTATGAAAAAATATGAAAATCTGAAAGAAGAGCTCAAATCTTTGAAAGCTGATATTGTAGCCGCTCAGAAGGATTTAGAACAATTCGATATCGAAATGCAGCCGTTTTGTGAGCAAATTGATCAAGCAAAGACTGTGGCAGAAGAGGCTAAAGCACAACTTGGGCTGGATGCAGCTGCTCAAAAATCTGTCAAAGAATTTGAAAGTGCTCGTCAAGCTTTTGTTGCGAATCAGAAGAAGGTTCTTAGTTTGGCTTCACATTTGGAGCGAGCTCAGAAACAAGTGGCCAGGCTAAATTCAGACGTTGAGTCGCTCGATAGTAAGTTGGCTGATGCAAAGCTCGAGACATCGCAAACGAGGCGTCTTGTTCAAGAAAAGGGCATAGATACCGAATCTTATGAGGATCTTTTAGTGAGTTCGCGCCAGCGACAGGATGAATATACTAAAGAAGTACAGAAAGTTCAACGTTTGAAGGAAGAGGAACATGACATCAAGCGTGAATTAGCCTTTAAACAAAATGACTTGTACACGCAACAAAAGCGTCTCAAGTCGTTAGAAGATAATGCTGCTGCAAGCAATAATGGAACAGATGGTTCTGGTGACTCCTCGAAAAATGATCCTAATGTATTCTATCCATATAGGAAACCGGAAGGTGTCCGGAGATTTTGGAACAATGATCAGGGTCTACAGCAAAATGTACGAGCAGTACAGCAACTTCAGGGAAATTCGGTGTTTGAAAAATCAATTATTTTGCCGGCGATTCTCTGCTTGAATGTCACAGACAAACGGGTGCTACCTGCACTTTCATTTGCCTTGAAAACAGACCAACTTCACAAATTCGTTTGTAGATCTGACAAAGACCAACAAACACTGGTAAAATTAGGCGCACGAGAAAATCTCCAGCTACGCACCACAGTCATTACTGAAAAGAATAATGCTTCATCACTTCCTCCTCAATTAATGGAGCGTTTGAGAAATGCAGGGTTTGATGGCGTCATAAGTGACTACTTAGATGGTCCACCGGCCATGCTCAATTTCATGGAGTCTCTGGGCCTTGGACGAATACCAGTATCATTCAAACCATTGAGCCGTGAGGCAACTAGTTTGGTCCGAAGGATTGTTGAACAATCTAACACAGGTAGTTTTCGCTGTGCTGATAGTGAGTATATGTATAGCTTCAGTCGCAGTAGGTATGGCCGCAAGCAAATCACTGAAGAGACTCGCAAATTCCAAGGGCGCTTGCCATCCTGGACCTCTTTTGTGCTAAAGGATAATGCAACAGATGATCTCAGAGATCAACAAGAAGAAAGTTTACGTCAGATCAGAGAACTTAAAGCATCGGTAAGCACATTGATCAACAGTATATCGGCTTTGCAAGAAAAGCTCACCGAGAAAACGTCAAGAATTGATGTTGCACAGGAGCGTACTCAAGACGTCCGTAAAATCGCGCATGAACTAGGTTCTCAATACCAGAAGGAAAAAGCGTTGAGAGACCGTTATAAGAAAGCAATGGAAGAAGAAAAGCTCATACATCAGGCGCTCACAAACAAACAAACTGAGCTTCAAAGAGAGTCTGGATTACTTGATCCCATTCTTGTCCAACTAAATGAGGCATTGCAGCGAATGAATAATTCTGGTAAAAAACCAGGTCTTTATTTGACCACAATTCTGACAACGGGACATACTAACAACTATTTGCAATCTGTGTATGATGATCACAAAAATAAATACGAAATATTGCAGAGGACACTCGATACTAAGCGAAATGTTTATATGGAGGAAGTACAAAAGCGTAAAGATTTCTTGAAAGAGACAATGGCATCACAACAAGAAACGCGAACTGAAGCTGCTCGAGCGAAAGCATGGATTCGTCAAAATAATGCCGAAGAGGAAGCAAAAAAAATGTCTTCCGAAATGACGTTGTCTGAAATTCGAGATGAAATGAACCGTGCACGCGCTACAGTGACTTTGCAAGACCAACGCTCTGACAGCCCTGCAAGTATTCGCGCGAAGTTGGCTACCGCAGAGGAACGCCTAGCTTATGAGGAACAGCAACAACAGAGTTACGAGTCTCGACTCGGGGAGCTTAATGAACTCAACGATAGCATCCGTAACAAGTGGGAAAGTGAAATTCGGTTGATTGTGAACAACATCTCCGCTAAATTCAGTGAATTATTCAAAGAAGTGGGATGCAAAGGTTACGTTTCGTTACATACTCCAGACCCTGTTGCCGTAGGAACCTGGGGAATAGATATATTTGTGTCATTTCGACCAGATGAAGAACCTTCTAAACTAAGCAAGATGAGGCAAAGTGGCGGTGAACGTGCAGTGACTACAGCAATTTATTTGTTATCTCTACAAAACCTTGCCAATGCTCCGTTCAGAGTTCTAGACGAAATTAATCAAGGCATGGATGAAAGGAATGAAAGAATAACGATGAAGTTCTTTGTCACACTGTCATGCGAGGTGGCCCTTGACTCGCCAACTAGACAGCAATATTTCCTAGTCACGCCAAAACTCATTTCTAATATGCCATGGCACAAAAATATGAATATTGTGTTTATTTTTGGCGGTCAAACGATAAAAGGTGCCAACAAGTTGTTACTGCCTACGCAGTTGAGACAAAACAACATCGCTTTATTAAATGCAACGAACCACTAATACTCATATAATACTTATTCCATCATACCAACCTAATAGCTACCTAGTCTGTCACAATCATCAAACCACACCTCAGTACCGTATCCTAACGTTCGCTAGCACCTTAAGTTTCTAAATAAAAAAGCCTGGACAAGCATCTTAGTTGACACAGCTGTCGTATGCCATATATGATAATAATTTCAATGATGATTGTTAACAGAATATGTACTATTACTTGCTACATACCTAAAAATCACATTACAAAAGGGTCCAGAATCCAACTTGTCAGACTGCCTCAATGCCCACCACAATGTATTTCCTCCTGAGAGGCGTACACAAAGGGTAGAGATCATCGCTCCTCGATTTGCAAAGGCAAACCAAGATTATAAAGTAGCGGCAATAGCTTCAAATGAAGACATGCCAAAACCAATTTCTCACTCTAGGGCAAAGAGGACTATCAATCATCAACCAAGTTGGATTCATGTGGCTAATTTGGATGAACCAAAATAGCTGCGACCTATAAGAATATGATCCTTAGAGTAAATCGCTATGAAAAAGAAACATTGGTGCGGTGGAGAGCTCATTATATACACTTTTACCATAGCCCTTACCCATACACATAAGGGTACGGTTAGTGAATCTTGAACATTATTGTTAAAGATTTGTCAGCCCTAAGCCCTAGCATATTTATCCTTATTTGTGCGCATGCACGTCTTCTAAAAATGATGTTCAAGGCATATACGCATTTTATATATAGATATAATTCTATACGAATTGCAGAAGAGAGTCATTTTAATTAGTATATATTTATAGAAACCACATTGTCTGTATAGATGTCAAGATGGCAGTGCCTCTCAATATGTTTTACTCTTAATTGACTTATTACTTAGAGTAGGTACAACCACTAGTAGAATCAGCACCTCTCACTGTCAGTGAGGTTCACACAGTATGTACCACCACCACATACACATGTATTTGAAGTCCCCGACTATTCAGACTTCATTATTCACAGTATATTGTAACCTTCCAAGTCCTGGCGGGAGAAAGGGTCAATGTCGATCTGATGGTGTATCACATGATTTCACCCACTCATCCCATCTGCTGAAAAATCCTCTAACAAACACACCTCCATCTCGAGTTTCCTATAACCGTTCACACAGGGAAATCATAATTGCAAATGGCCTCTAACGCTCGGTTGTACACTAAGGCCCGTCACTTGAGCTACCAGCGCTCTAAGCACGTCACCAACCCCGACGTCTCTCTTATCCAGATTGAGGGTGTTGAGACCCCTGAGGAGGCTCAGTTCTATCTCGGCAAGCGCGTTGCCTTTGTTTACCGAGCCAACAAGGAGAAGAACGGCTCCAAGATCCGCGTCATCTGGGGCAAGGTTGTGCGAACTCACGGTAACTCCGGCATTGTTCGTGCTCGTTTCCGCAAGAACTTGCCTCCCCAGACTTTCGGTGCTACCCTCAGAGTCATGCTTTACCCCTCTCAGATCTAAGTGTCTGATTGGAGTTAGCCCCCACTAAAATGAAGGAATGTCGTAGTCTTTAATTTAACTATAAAACATATTATTGAAAAAGCCGAAAAGAATAATCTTTGATCCAATCTGAAACGGTATATGTGTTATGTGCTCATATGGGGTTAAGAAGAACCTCAAACCATATGAAACGCAATTGAGACTAGAAACGTAAATAAACAATATAAGCTTCGAAATCGAAAGCGTGGTCGCGGCATATCAATATGCACTTGACGTATAATTATGTGCCATATTCGACTGTGGTGCCGCGCTTTCACCTATCAATGAAGTAACCCTCGATGCGTTAACAATATGTAGTAACCCAATGTCAGCAAATCCGAGCACTGCAGTATAGAACATACTATAGTAGCGGTTAGTGAATCAACGAAACATATCTTCTTGGTGCCATGATTCCGTATGAGGCTCTGCTCCCCTATGGGGTGATGTTTTCGCTCCTCACAGTCTGCGGTGCTGGACTGAGTGGAATCCATTTCCTTCGTAATGGCGGCAAGCGTGACAGATACAACCTTGACCGATTCGAGTCCTACTTGATTGAGCGTGACTACCGTCTCACGGGCAGCTACCGCGGCCAAAGCGACAAGCCCACTGCTCCGGAAAACTTCAAGATCAACTCCATCTGGAAGCTTTCTAAGCCTTCCCCCAGCTAAACTGTAGAGCATACATATTTATCGACTGAAAGACATCATCATCTTTGCAGACAAGCGGTTTGTACAGCGCGATTTTAACAGCATTAGTTAATATTTTTTTAATGGCTACTATGTCAGATTCATATAAAAAAAAGTGTGAGTCAATGTGCGTCCACTGGGCACTGTTTTATCCGTAGTGGCACCTATTGAGAACCCGTACTTAGTATAGAACGGCACTCCACGTGGTGAAGCAAACAGCTCTAGTTTTGCAGGACCATCGAATGCTGTAGGTTCTTTTAACTCTGCCTTTGTATGCATGACCTCGATTACTTCGTCAAGGACTTTTCGACCAAGACCTTGGCCTTGGTATTGTGTGAGAACACCAAACCAATTCAGGTAGTACGACCAAGGTTTAGGATACAGGGTTTCCGCCAATTGCTTTCGGTCCATTGACTGTAGGAGTTTCATGCGCTCTGGGGTTTCGAGCGCGTTACAATGCACTGCTCCGTACTGGAATTCAGATGCCATAGCGGGAGGGTGCAGAGGATTTTCCAATGACTTGAATGCCCAAATATCCTGAATCCTGAACAATATTGTCAGATACCAGGATCGAATCCATCGGAATAAAGAGCACGACTCTGACGGTTTGAATGGCGCGACGTACTTCGGAAGGGTGAACAGGGCCATGGCGACATACTCATTTGTCGCCGTGTCTTTTGTGAGCAGCACTCCAATGCGTGGGTTTGTTCGAGTATAGAAATATAACAGCCGTGCAAAATGTTGAGTTACTACTCTGAACGTCGGAACTTGCATCGTTCTATGGTAGCCAAGTAGTAGCGGTGTTTTCGAGAGATCATATTTCGGAGTCCAATACTCGGTGCGCATGAAATCTTCCCGAAAGGAGTCGTTAAATACATAAGAGGCCTTCAAGGCCAAATCCCAGGTCAGCTCTGATTGCGTATAGAATTCCGATTCAAAGGCCATGACTAAAATTGTGTCTGACCAAATGTTTTATGTAGGCGTAGGTATGATTACATCAAGATGACGACGGGGTTCCGATCTATAAATCGTTACTCTATCGAATATAGAACGCGCATGCCCGTACCCTGATAAGAATTCGGGTTATGCAGGTCACAGTTTATCTGCAGCGTTGATGAGAGAGAGTGTCGCAGATCAATGAGTCAACGATTTTTTGGACGATGTCACCGAAATAGTAAAGCCACTATGATGAAGATATTTCAGTTGTCACAATTAAATACATTTTATTCTTATCCTATAAGTTATGCTGTAAACGAGGGAATACCACTCGTCGTGATAGCCTGAAATATTTGTTGATGAGAAAAAATTACAGCCCATTTAACAATGATCAAATCAGCAATATACATTTTGTGGATGATTCGATTCATTCTGACCGGTGAACTGCTTGTGTTCTATTAATTATACTATAGCCTGCTCCAGCGTACGAGAGCACGTGATCCAACCCACGCTTACGGGGTAGCTGAAGCACAATCTTTCACCATCGTGAAGAAGCTGAGGCGTCCGTACGACAAGTGACACAAGAACGGCAAATGTCCTTCTATGGAATAAACTCCTTTACCGCCGGTCTTCCAGTGGACTCCGAAAAGCTCGAGGTTGCCGAAACTGAGCTGACCTTGCTTCAAAACCTGCATCAGAGCATCATAGACGGATGCAAAGAGAAATGTTTTGTGCCGTACTACACTGAAGCCGAATTGTCGAAAGGCGAGAGCGCCTGTGTGGACAGATGCTCGTCCAAATTTTTCCAGGCTAACATCGCTATTGGCGAACACATGAAAAAGCTAGACATTAAAGCCGAACAGATCACTGCACCTTCACTGGTGATGCCCTCCTTGGGCCAGCATTCTACGCTTGCCGAGAAAAAATAATGCCCGACTATAGACGACGATTGCATGTGCAGAAGTATGCATAGAAGAGTAGAAAGCCCTGTATATATATATTTATCAACATAAGAAGAATCTTTCCAAAATAAAAAAGATCTCAAAAGAGAGACTATAATCACCAAGCTTAAGAAGTGATGAGATGTGGTTTGGGGGGAGGGGGGGTATCTTATGGAGGATCTAGCAAATTGTCTTCCATGGTTGGAAATGGAGTATATGCAGGGGCAGTATTAGTTCTCGGGTCTAACCAACCATGGATTTACGTTTGAGGAAGTTGATGGTTTTCCTTTTGAAGTTGTTCGTATCCTTTTGCTGCTGAGGCTCGTTCGGGCTGACGATCTTGGTAGGAATCCCACTGTACACTCTTGGCCGCGGCTGCTGGCCGTGCAACTGCTGGCTGTGTATTTGTTGCTGCTGTATTTGCTGCTGCTGCTGTTGCTGGAGTTGCTGGCTATGCAATTGCTGCTGCTGCTGCTGCTGCTTTTGGTATGCAGATGAGGACGTGGCAGCCGCAGCAGCCCCCGCAATGCTCGACGCGCGCTGCCGCGCTTCGTGGTCTGCAGTGTGCGCGCTCGGAACGGCCCAAGACGCTCGTCGCGCGTCTCGCGGCGTGCTGATGTCGCTGGAAATGTTTGTGGCGTCCGGCTTCCGCGACCAGAACGCGGTCGACCAGCGGAACCGCGAGCGCGGCTGCGCGGCGCCGACACTGGCCTTCGGCTGCGACGCCGATGCAGAGGCCGTGAGTGTCGCGTTCGACGCGGAGCTCTCCAGGCTGATGCTGGACAGGTCCGAGGATGCTCGGTGATGCTGCTGCTGCTCGGATGTGTGCGTGGGTTGGTAGTAGGCCGACATGCGCCGGTTGTGCGTTGGCGCCGTTCCCTGGTTCGCGGCGGCGGACTTCCGCAGGCTCGTGCGGCGCGACGGCGGCGCGATGTCCGACCGTTTCGGCGTGGCCACGTTGAAGTCCGGCGGCAGCGCCGTCGTC